>CM026554.1:3247020-3847020 GCA_015143295.1 Tetracentron sinense | reverse complement strand
ATTAAAAATCCAAATCCACCAGGAAGATAATATGGATTTGAAATTTATACAAAGAACAAATCGATGTGTTGATAACATGGGAAATCTATTACAAAATTGAAAATCTTTCTTTTTTCAATTGAGATCTGGCTTTCAATGCTGTCAGTTGGTTTTATGGGTAAGACGCTGATCGATTCCTCTCCTTCAATCTGAAGAAAGTCCTCGTGCTGCTGAGTGCTGACTAGGATGGACCGTCGATCGGATTTGTTTTCTGATCTTGGATAGCTTCATCACTTTCTAAAGAAGAGGAGTCTTCGTGTCGCTGTTTCTTTGGAGAGGTTGATGGTTGAGGGAAATGAGGACTCTTTTAAGAAATTTATTAGTGATGTCATTAAAGGTGTTGAGAAAAGCCAAAGTTAGGATCCAAGGGCAAGTTAGAATCCACACAGTAAAGAATCAGTTCATTTTTTCCTAAAAATGATCCATGTGGTTGTTAAGATTACAAAATCTCTTTAGTTAGGAGACCGTATTGAGCATGTCCCAATGCTGGATAGGAAGATATTTGGTTCATTGGATTTTCATTTAAAAAAAACCCTCTCCGATTCTTTTCCAAATAATGATATTAATGTTAGCCTATAGGTTACAATCATAGGTAACCTTAATGATTTTGATGATAACACAATAATGTAATGACTTATATGTTACTAATGTCTCGATTGAGTTTATGTAAATTTCAGTTTTCAAGAGCATTATCAAACCATTCTAGACACAAAATATGGAAATAGCACCAAGCATAAAGAAGATCCAATATCAAGTCACAAGCATGCCATTGGAGCAAATTGAAGATCCGAAGCAAAAGAGTCAAGTCTTGATATGAAGATGAAGAATAACTAAGAAGCAATCTTGAAAGATCATGAAGATGAATCCAATGAAGAATATCCAAGATCAAGTTTGAAGAGCAACTCTCTCAGGAAGGTTCAAAGTTTTATATTTTTATTTGGAAGTGTTTAGGACTTGTGTAAAAAAGTCCTCAAAGTTAGAAAATTGAAAGCTCGTAGCCTAGATTGACCATAAGAACCTTAAGACCAACATTGCACATCTTTATAAGGTCCTTAGACATCATATGGAATGATTAAAATCAAGTTAATTGACCAACCAAATCATTCATATCATATAGGTTGATTATCATATAGGTTGATTAAAGGGGAGTTTTCTGTGAAAAATAAAAAATCAGTCGACTGATTCTCAATGGTGTTCAAAACCAGTCGATTGATTATGATTTGAGCATTCTGTTTTTGACTGGTTGAAAACTGGTTGACTGATTTGTGGAGGCCCACAAAATCGGTCGACTGTTTTTGTTGCAGAGAGCTTTTTTTGCTCTAATGTCTAGTTTTCAACCGAATCTTTTTGCATTCAATGCAACTCTAACAGCCATAAAACTTCTTGGGCTATAAAATGGAATAATTTATGAACTAAAATAAGAAATCCTATCATTCCAATCATTCTATTACTCACTCAATCATTCATTGATCCATCTATGAAGTAAAAACCCTAGAATCCCAACAGAGTAAATCTTGAGCTTTTCAATTCCAATCTTTGAGAGATTTTCAGTGAGCTTTAAAGTGATCAACCAGCTCGTTTTAGGAGTAATTTGTGATTGTAAATCACTTTTCTATAAAGTGTATTTGAAACCAAGAATCGGTGGATTCTTGTCCTTGAAGCGGGGAGCTTTGTTGAAGTCAAGAGAGGGTGTTCTCTTGCAAGCTAGGTTTGATCTTCATCTGTAAGAAGATTGTAAATGTTTGATATTCACTCGGAAGAAGATCGTGCGATTAGTGAATCGTGGTGAATCCTCTAATGGGTTGCTTGAGGCGGGGATGTAGGCGGGAGTGCCGAACCTCGAAAACATATCGCTTGTGTTTGCTCTCTTCTCTTTATTTTTGTTGCATTTATTTTAGAATTGCTAGATTTTCATTCTCTTGTCATTAAATTAATTAAAATTCCGCAAAAGGGATTAGGAAGATTTTTTGAATTAGCCAAGACCATATTCACCCCCCCCCCCCCGGCAGGGGCGAAGCCAAGATTCTCTTGCAGGACGGGGCTAACAGTGGGGGTTCGGGGGTGTAGCCCCCGAAATTTTTTTTGAGGGTCAAGTTCATGGGCCATCACGTAAATTGGTGTCCGTTTTGAAATAATATATTTATTTCTAAGAAGTTTTTTTTTTTTTTTTTTTGGGGGGGGGGGGGGGGGGCTACAACACCCAGCTCCGGCCATCTCCCAGGCTATGTCCCTACTAGGACAATAGAAAAAAAATAATTCCCAAAATTTCAGGGGGGGCCCATGTGGCTCCGCCCCTGCACCCAGGATCAATCCTTGGGCAACAATTAACTCTTTTAAGAGAAAAAATTTACTTTGCTAATATCTATGTTGGAGAACTGATTCAAGTATCTTTAAGGTCCCATGTTCAAACTTTAATTTAGTTGATAGCTCCCTCTACCTGCATCCTTGTGTTATTTATTAAACTTTACCATTTGTTTCGTCCACTATTTTTTTTTATGGCAATTTGTGCTCCTTTTTAGTCGTAGCTAAATTTCCAACTGTCTAGAACCCTAGTTTACATCATTAATCAAATTGCTGACAACTCGTGTGAGAAGGCACGACACTATTTGCACAATAGCATTATAAGCTTGAGATTTAATCCTTGGTCACAAGTATAAGCTTTCCTTATGGAACCTGTTTCCTCCTAATAATGCTATAATTTTTTGGTCCTATGAAAATATTAGATCAGGTTGTTTCAGCCTCTCATGGTACTATCAGATGAATTTGAGCATATGCATGGTTTTTTCCGAGCAACATTCTTCCGAGTGTTGACACTGCTTTGGCTGATTTCATTATTGAATGAATTTGTAAGAATCAATTCATAATTCCAGGACATGGGTATCTGACTTTGTGTTCCTTCTAATCAGAACTTAAGTAATCTACCTTTAGCACCTTCACTGTTGTCTTCTTTAGTTGTTTTACATTAAGAAATTTAAGTTTGAACAAACAAAGTTATTGAAAAAATAACTTAGAACAACTATTTCTCTAGTTAAACTTATGGGAGCAGGCAGCCAACTAATCCCTAGCGCTGGCTTCAGAAAACTCAGCCATTAACCCTTCCTATTCATGCAACCACAGGTGAGACATCCTATTGCATATTTTGCGGTCGAAGGGCCACGATGGCTTCAAAGGAAGTGGATGATCCCTTGCATTTTACACCCTTAAATTCACTTTGTAAATTTTTTTTGTAGCATGTTGGAAGCTCATGGAAGGAAAAGTACTAGTCACTCGGCCACTAGTGAAGAATAACAAGATTTAGTGGTATGTTGAAAGCTCACGGTAGAAAAGGACAATTGCCCAAACTGTAAGGAACAATATTTACAAGTAATGACTAAAATGTATATCTTCCTGCACGAAAGTCATTTAACTGCATGCAGATATTTCTTCCAAAACATCCTCTCTCATTTGATGAACTCACACATGACACAACCCTAACAACATCAGAATCTTAGGCAAGATCAAGAAAATGAATTAGGGTTATAAGTCAAGCAAGGTATCAGAATCAGTGCATCGATGAAAGAAAAATGATGAGAAATATTGAAATGTGATTCAAGGAAAATAAAAATAAAGGATATTATGAATGTCGAAAGTAGCTTATCGAAGTTCATAAAAACTAAAATGCAATAACTGAAAGCCATTAAATGTCAGAAAAAATTTACAAAGTGGCATTAAAGTACGCACATCAACATTAAACACGACTATTTCCCCTGTGCGTATAGGATCCTTACTCATATGCAAGAACAAAATGTCACCCTGCAAGAGAGATAAATGGTTATCATTCAACCAAGCTATATCAAAAGGGTGCAAAACTGCAAATAGATGAGGAAAAATATAAAAAGAACTTCAAGTACCACTATTGACATTATGTGCTCAAAACATATGTACATATAATGAGGTAAAATTTTGAGGACACTTTTGCTTGCCCTTATACAGGCATTACTTACAAATCTAAGACAAAGGCAGGAATGTGAAACCCTAATCTTATCATGTTGCAAGAATGAATAATAGCTGAACTAACTAGGTGAGTGAAAACTTAAAATTGGTGGTCAGCATTCAGTTGATCTATTTGCAAATGCATGAAACATACCAATGATGCAAATGAGATCAATAGTACCTGTTATTCATTTAGTTGCTCAGAACTATTTTGATATTCCTATATTTTCACTAATAGCAAAATGCAGGAGAAGATCGGGGGTAATGATTAAAATGAAGGAACAAATAAAGCAGTATTTGTTAGTGAATAAACCCTAAACAGGATTTGTGAGATACGAAAAATAGACAGAAAAAGAACAAGAACAAACACACAAAAAGACCAGATTTACGTGGTTCCCTCAAGTTGAGGTACGTCCACGGAGTTGCCGAGATTTCATTATGATCTGGAGCAAGAGAGAATTACAGAGTTGCGATCTAGACAACAGTAGCCGCCCATCCCTATGGTTATATTAGGGCTACATACAAAATACGAAAGTACCAAAGTACCCCTAACCCCTCGAAAAAAATTCGCCTCGGGGCCTAATGCTCCCGAACCCCCACCTTACGGGCAAGGGGGGCTCTGCCCTCTTTGAACCCCCCGCCAACTTACCGCGAAGTTGGATCTACGAGAATAGAGGTAGGATGTTCAGTCCGGACAGGCTCCACACTACCTATCAGTATTATCAAAAGTTCACAAAGCTGAAGAGGCTATAAAAGTTTCTTCAAACATAACAAAAGTTGATAGTTTTTGCATACCTTTAGCAAGACCTAGTACCTTCTACTATTTGTGTCAATAGACTAACAATCCAGATTCCAGAGACCATAAATATCCAACATAAGAAAAGGGAAAAGGAAAGAAAAAGAAAAAAATACAAAATCCTAGGCATGTCAAAAACAACTTCTGGGTCATTTTAGTTATATATTTTACCATTCATTAAAAAAAAAAACTCATGTAGCGCTATAATTTGTAATAAAATGTTCTACATGTTAAATTCTGGAAAGCATATACAATTCTGTTTTTTCATTTGTTAAACTTTCATGAACAAGCCATTGATTGAAATAGACTTCTAAATGAACTTTAAAATGCAATATTAAAATTGGACTCATTTTTTTAAGGGCATTTTATATCAATCTTGAATTTTGAATTTCTTTAGAGTTTTGCAACAAGTTATTTTGTAGATTCCACAATCATATTAGACTATGGTTTCACTTGAGCTACTACACTAGATAAACTGCTCACAGAACTTCTCTTTGGATGGGAATACTAGTCTCAGACTGAGAACTCGAGTCACACCAAGTTGTAGTCTACATCAAGTTGTTTATTATGGAACCATCTGACCATTCATTCACTAAATGGACTCACCCTCTTGAATCCCGGTTCCATGCTTCCAGAAAGAACAACTACAACAGGTGATTCACTCCCAGTAATACACATTAATCCCTTCCATATTATCAAAGCTGATGTAACAATCATACCTGAAACATATAGCGGATACAAATGTTTAAACATTTAAAATGAGAAAACTCTTTAAAAAAAGACAGCAACAAATATCCATCAATTCCAAGTACCAAAACAAGAATATTGAATTGAAAAATAATGCTGACTAGAAATAATCCTAGACATCATCATTCTAAACATCAGAAAAATGAACCATCACTGCTCTTTTTTTTTTATAGGTATGATTATTAACCATCTTCGCTCTTCATATTCAATTCGATGGACTACCCATGTAAATACTGGTTTAGCTGATAAAATAGCAAGCCAAAAAGTTTTTTTGTACCTAGCGAAGAATACAGCTTCTTTTCTAAAGATATAAGCCGGCAGATACAAACTACCCCTTGTAACTCCGAAAACTATAGCTCAAAAACAAGGAACAATTAGGAGCATCCAAGCCACTCATGACCCAACTGGAGAAGCTCTTGAAGGGCACGGGAAAGCAGATCATATTGCAGGAACGACGTTTCCGATCCAGTTCATTCCTATTATTATCAAGATTGCACTACAACAAATATGATTTTTAGCCACAAAATGTTAGCGACGGTCTTAAAAATTGTCGGTATAAACCGATGGTTATATTATTGTCACTTAATTACCTGATACATTTGTTAGTGGGTTAGCTTGCTCGGCACCCAACCTATTATGCCTCGGAAATGATTTTCATCAACTCAAGTCAGAGATATTCATTCTCGCTAGGGATTTTGGAGGGCTAACCTAATTACCTGATACATTTGTACCTACAAGAAGTTTGTATAGGAAAATGTAATGTCTCCACAAGAAAGTTATGAAAAGAAATATTTTGAGGAATATAAGGATTACTTATATATAATATTCTTTCATAACTAATAAAATTTCTTTCCACCAGGATTATTAATTATAAGGGGGCTATTGTCGAGTAGAGAGGGACTTGTAAAGAATTAAAGAATTTAAAACTTAAAGTTTAAGGGACTTAAAAGGTTGTGATCATGATTTATCATGCCAGATTGGCAGTGTTGTTGGGCAAAGTGACAAGTTGATCTCAATAGTCTTGTCTGCTCATAAGAACAACCAGATCCAAGGCGACTTCGAAAAAACACACGTCTGTCATAAATCGCCGAAACCAAATTTCTATACAATATGAGCCATAACCCATTTTCAACTTGGGGCAGAAGAATGATTGCATGCTTCTTTCATTTCAAATATATGACAGTCACCTAGGAATATGCATAAACTAGGCGTGGAATAACGATCACTTGGCCATTAGCATCACTAACCTATTGAGGTTTCCTTTCTGTCACCTTGTTGTCGTATTCTTCATCTAGCACATGCTTGTGCGCCTCCATTATTATGACTTAGTCAAAAATTTCAGTTCTATTGAGCTCTAGCAAATTCATATGGTTCACTTGTACAAGGAAGTTCATACAGTCCACATATACAAGCACATTTGTAGATGAAAAAATATTATCGATTTGTCTTATGTTCTCATTTGTAGATTCACTGAAAATCATAGTCAGTATTTTTTTTTTCGAAGATCAGTGAAAAACTCAACTGAAATGAACATCTTGGCTCGATCGGATAGAAATCTTTGTGATTTAATAGAACCCCTTTATGTTTTTGTGATGATTTAAAGCGCTTAATAAGAATTTTCTATCAAAATCAATAATTTTTTTCAGTTATAATCGAAAACCCTGCAAAAAAAAGCAATCCATGGATAACAATCAAAAAAATTTACTGAGAGGGAGAGAGGGAGGAGTGAAATGGACGAACCGAGACTGATGACCTGCGTGAGAACTTGTCTGATCTGAAGAGATTTGATGGAGTCGACGGTTTCTCTGATGCAACCCATTTCTTTCTCTTCCCTTCTCTTCTTGACCGTTTCTTTTATGCCGTTTGGTCCGAAAACGAAGAACAGCACTACTGCAGGGGATAACAATTACCAAGGGGGGCTGTTAATGGGCCGAGTAAGGGGTGTCCAATGTCCAGACCTAGACTTAGAGCCCAAGCCCTATAGGTTCCAAAGGAATCAAACCCTAGTCTGGACCTAAAACAGGCCGGGCAATGCTCGGGCTTATAAAATAGTCTCAACATATTTTCTTCTTCTTTTAAAAATGAAACCACACACCAGGGCTTTGTCCCAGTGGTAATGTAACCCCTGCTTTGGGGGGAGGTACCGGGTTCCATTCCCGAGAGGGTGGGAGTTTGTATATACTCTCCACCCGCCCACTAACTGAACAAATACTAACACCTAACCAGCGTTGCGGGCTAAACGTATATAATGAAACCAAATCCTCTACCGTGATAATTAGATTTGGCAAATCCAATTATCACCCCTGAGGTCTCCATGTGTCGCTTGTGATACCCCTTAACCGTGGCTAAGATTCACCACCCCTAGGGTTCAGCCATCCATCATTGGTTTTTAGGAAAAAAATATTAATTCTTTTTTAAAATATTTTAATATTAAAAACACCCTAAAAATATGTTTGTAATATTACAAAAAGAAATAATATTTTTTTCTAAAAACCAAGGATGGGTGGGTGAACCCTAGGGGTGGGTGAATCTTAACCACAATTAAGGGGTGTCACAAGGGACATGTGGCGACCTTAGGGGGTGATAACTGGATTTGCCAAATCCAGTTATCACTGTAGAGGATTTGGCTTCTTTAAAAATATGATAGAATGTGTGTGCGTTGTGTTGTTACTATTAACCTAAAAATCAAGTGTGGGTTATACTCTCATTGTGTTTGGATGGTTGGTGTTCTACCCAATTACTTCCACATCGGCTAGCGATGTCTAGTCTCTTCGCCACTTAGAGCTCCTCCCCCTCTTCAAGATATAGGCCCTTTTGAAGAGGTGTGTTGGGTTCAGTTTTATGTGCGGTGTGTGTTATTGGCCTAATTGTGTGTGCATTGTGTTGTTACTCTTAACCAAAGAAAAACTGAAAAAACACACATCATTAAAGATAATAATGTTACTGAACAAAATGAAAAGAATACATAACAATTCTTTAGAGTATAAGCAAAACCCCCAAAGGGGCGATCGATCGCCCACCAAGGGGGATCGATCGCCCACAACGCCGTGTGCGTGGATTTGTTTCGGGAAATTGTAATTTTAGCCTCTTTATGTTTTGGGAAACCCCTATTCTGATTGGGAGACTTTCTATTAGTCTAGGTCTCTTGTTTAAGCCTATAAATAGGGGATTATGGGTCTAGGGTTTGTATCTTAGTATCTAAGAAAAAGGGAATGCTTTTGCATTGGGAGTGGGAGATAATAGAAATGGTTAGAGCATACTAGGGCTTGGGAAAGGTTTAAGGGAGGATAGATAGGGATTCTTCTTTGGGTTTTCATAGAGAAGGTGAGTTGAGTGCTTTTGTACTGGTTCCTCAAGGTTTCTGTGAATAAAGAAATGATCGGATCTTGACTCGTGGACGTAGGTGGGTTTTTGCCGAACCACGTATATCTCTTGTGTTCCCTTGTGGTGTGTGTTTTGGTTTATTCTTTTCCGTTGGGTTATTTTTCTATTGATTGTTTTTCTCACAATAAATTGGTATCAGAGCTTCGGGTTGGGTTAATTATTTTTCAATGGCTTTGAAAAATTCTAGGCAATTTTCCCTGAAGAAGTTTGACGGAAAGGGAAGTTTCGATCTGTGGCAAAGGAGGGTAAATGATGTCCTAGTTCAACAAGGTCTCTCAAGGGCGTTGAAGGGGGATTCCGGTAGACCGAAAAAGATGCTTGATGCAGATTGGGAGAACATTGAAACGAGGGCAGTCAGCACAATACGTCTCTGTCTTGCAGATAATGTGATGCACAACGTTATAGATGAAGAATCGGCACCGGATCTTTGGAAAAAGTTGGAAACGCTCTACATCGGAAAGAGCCTTACCAACAGGTTATATTTGAAAAAGGAGTTCAATACCTTAAAGATGGCGGATGGTGCAGATCTCATGGAGCACATTAATGTGTTCAACCAGATCTTGAATCAACTGTTGAAAGTTGGTGTCAAGGTGGATGAAGAAGACCAAGCCTTGAGACTTCTTACATCACTTCCAGACTCATACGATCACTTGGTGATAACTCTCATGTATGGCAAGGAGACATTACTGATGGAGGAGGTCACGGCGGCGTTACTCTCTTATGAGATTAGGCGGAAGCCATCGTATGATAGGAATAATCATGTCATGGTTGCTCGAGGAGAAGGAAGGGACTTGGAGAGAGGATCTGGAAAAGGCAGGGGCAGATCCAATTCCAAGGGAAAAGGCGGGGTCTAGTGCTATCATTGCAAAGAATTAGGGGACTTCAAAAGGGAGTGTCCGAGGCGTGCTGATGGGAAGAGGAATTCTTTCGGAGGAGATTCTTTGGCGGCAATAGCAACAGACAATGAGGAATACATTAGAGATGTTTTCACAGTCTCCAAATGTATAGACAATTCTTCTAGTGAGTGGATTTTAGATTCGAGGGCTTTATGTCATATTTGCTCAAATATGGACTTTTTTGATACATTCCAAAAGGGGATAGGAAAAATGTTCCTGAGTGATAGATTTGAATGTGAAATCATGAGGTTTGGTAATGTAAAGATAACAATGTTTGATGGAGTTATTCGGACTTTGGGAAGAGTAGCTTGTGTCTCTAAGTTGTGAAGAAATTTAATATCACTCAGGCAATTAGACTCCAAGGGTTGTTGCTACACAGTTGCAGGTAGAGCTATCAAAATAAAGCGGGAAAAGCAGGGTTGCTTAGTTTTGATGAAGGGAAAAAAGTGTGGTGGTTTATATCTCTTAGAGGGGAAAACGGTGGTAAGTGGAGCTACTACAATGTCTGCAGAAAAATGAAAACCTGATGTTGTGCAGAGGGTAGAAAGCTCACCTAAAGTCTCTTTCGTAGTCGGTACAGAGATGGGTATTTCGGATAGGTTTTCGTAAAGGTGGAGATGGCGATGATGTGCCGTTGACGGAGAGGACGCGTCTATGTCCTCGTCCGGGATTCTTCTAGATTAGAGAATGGGCTTTTAGGCTACACATGGGTTTTGGCCATGTTTTATCGAATCCAGTGGAGTGCTTTCTAGGGTTGGATTTGAGGGTGTGTATAGCTGGTAGGTCTCTTTCGCAGATGGTGCAAAGGCGGGCAAGGTCAAAGCGGGTGTTTGCGGTATTTGCAAATGAGTTTCAAAATTTTGAGAAAGATTTTAGTTCGAGGTGGAGGTGCTTCCCGGATTTGGGCGATGCGGTGTTCTATCTTGAAAGTTTGCTTGGTGATTAGCAAATCGGTTCTCTTGATTGTGGATGGGGTCGCGGAATTCTCGCAAAGGTGGAGATTGTTGGAATTTGGCTCGAATAAGCAAAACCCCAAAGGGGCGATCGATCACCCACAACGCCGTGTGCGTGGATTTGTTTCAGGAAATTGTTATTTTATCCTCTTTATGTTTTGGAAAACCCTTATTCTGATTGGGAGACTTTCTATTAGTTTAGGGCTCTTGTTTTGGTTTATAAATAGAGGATTATAGGTTTAGGGTTTGTATCTTAGTATCTAAGAAAAAGGGAATGCTTTTGCATTGAGAGTGAGAGATAATAGAAAGGGTTAAAGCATACTAGGGCTTGGGAAATGTTTAAGGGAGGATAGATAGAGATTCTTCTTTGGGTTTTCATAGAGAAGGTGAGTTGAGTACTTTTGTACCGGTTCCTCAAGGATTCTGTGAATAAATAAGTGATCGGATCTTGACCCGTGGGCGTAGGCAGGTTGTTGTCGAACCCCGTATATCTCTTGTGTTCCCTTGTGGTGTGTGTTTTGGTTTATTCTTTTCCGTCGGGTTATTTTTCTATTGATTGTTTTTCTCACAATAGGTTATACTCTCATTGTGTTTGGATGGTTGGTGTTCTACCCAATTACTTCCACATTGGCTAGCGATGTCTAGTCTCTTCACCACTTAGAGCTCCTCCCCCTCTCCAAGATATAGGCCCTTTTGAAGAGGTGTGTTGGGTTCAGTTTTATGTGCGGTGTGTGCTATTGGCCTAATTGTGTGTGCATTGTGTTGTTACTCTTGACCAAAGAAAAACTAAAAAAACACACATCTCATTAAAGATAATAATGTTATTGAACAAAATGAAAAGAATACATAACAATTCTTTAAAGTATAAATTAATATTATTTTTAATGTATCATATATAATTAGCATATATTATATTACATATATATATATTTGTGTGTATGTGTGTGAGAGAGAGAGATCAAGTTGAGCAAGGGCCAGGCTTAATCAACCAAGCCTTAATCGGGCTCTAAATTATGCAGGTTTCCATTTATTGAGCCCAACCCTACTTCTTATGACTTAAAAATTTGGTCATTTTTGGGTCAGCTTCAGGCCAGGCGGGGTTGGACTAGTCCGGATTATTGGCACCCCTAATAATAAACAAGTATTTTTTTTTCCTAATACAAGTAATCTCTTATATAAGGTGAGTAGGTTAGTAAATTGGGTCGTACGGGGATTACAGGCCCACCATTGGAGCAACAAGGGAGATGCCTACACCTTCTTGGTTGCTGCAATAGTCCCAAGGAGTAGACTCCATTTTGAGTCTATAAAGTGAAGTAGTTGAAAGGCGCACCATTGTTCTAGCCTAACACCTAAACTAAAAAAAAAAGGGAAAAGGAAAAAGGAAAAAGGAAAAAAATGTGTCTTACAAGTATGAAGTATCACATAAATTAAAGGGCACAGAGTGTATCCTCATGGGTGAACTCGATTTCGAGCATCTTGGGGTGAGGCAAGGCCAAATAATTTGCTAACCTGTTTACACAAAATCTTACATCCCGAATGGACATGTAAAATTATACACACGGTGAACTTTTTATCAACTAACAGATGATCGAAATCATTACTAAAGAAATGCACTCTAATTTTGATCATGAATTTCGACCAATGACAAAAAGTGACCGAAAAAACTTCGGTCAAGAATTTCGGCTAGCGACCGAAGAATGGCCGAAGTTAACCACGGTCATGATTGGTTAACCTCAAGACACGTGGCAGTCATCGAAGGGACACATGACAGTCATCGAAGGTCAAGTACATGAGACATGGGGCAGTCATCGATGGTAAAGCACATGAGACACATGGTAGTCATCAAGGGTTGAGATCATGGTTATGTGGAAGTTATAATTGTCAAACATGAGACACATGACAGAAGACAGATAACAGAATCAATAGATAAGACAGTTATCTTAATTGCCAACAAAGCTCACACGTGACAAAAGAAGATAAGGATGAATGAAGGCTTGATCAATGAATAGTTACTCTCAAAGATACTTGGCAAACTCAGATGGTATCAATTCAGAAAATCGGTGGGAACAGTTATTGAAATTGTCAATAAATTTTATAAAAGGGCCAAGCACGAAGAAGACCAAACTCCCCAGCCAAACCCAAATCAGCAACACCTTGCTCCTCAACAATCTACCTCTCATCATCCTTATATCCTCCTCCAGGAGAGACTCTTAACATAGTTTCCTCATTCGGGAGAGTCTCCTTAGTCACTTTTGTATCTATCTTCTCTGGGAGAGATCTTAGTCACTTTATTTTCATCATCTACCTTGGTGGGACTTTGTATTTGCCTCTGCGACTCACTTCGATCGCATGATAGTCTGTAAGTTGTCTTTTCCGATTGCTTTCAATCAATTCCAATTATCATTTTCTATTTATTATTTTCGCCACTTCTATCTATCTTACATCACATTATCACATTTGACTTTACCTTTAAATTTGAAAAGTCCTTCGGTCACCGAAGACATTATAGAACCCATTTTAGAAGGAAAAAACCCTCCCCTTTCAAAATCGTCTGACCGATTTATCTAGCGGTGGCTGACTGGACGGCCGAAGTGAACGCACTCTCGGTCACCCATCCATTCTCGAAGTTCTTTTTGAAGAACTTCTGTAGGGGGAAAGATCTTCATCATTTCCTGCAACCCTTGAGAGTGTGACAGAAGCACTCAATGATATAAAGAAGAGCCTGAATTCATACAAAAAACTTCAATCGAACCATGGGTCTACTATTCGAGCTTTTAGACCATGTAAATCAAAATATTTGGCCTCAATCTCCATCAATCATGGATAGAATTGAGCATGCCCAAAATTATGTCAAAAGGATTGAAAACCCTTTACTAGTTTTGAACTTCGGTCTTGGACATAACAATTAGGCTGTTGTAAGAAGAAATGACTTTAATGACTGAAATAACGGTCAAGATGAAGGCCAAAATAAAATACCTCCTATGGTAAGACTCGGGGGGTAACCACCGATCACACAGCCTAGGGGGACATAATCAAAATCTACCAGTGGAACCTGATCATCAAAGGCCACCAATCGTGCAGATGCCACCACCGGTCTATCCACTAGCATTGGTTGGAATCAATCAGAATGAAATATTGAACAGTGCCAAAGAAATAGTTGGCTATGTTCAACCAATAAGAAAATCGGCCAATAATAAGACTTCGGTTGGAGCATCAATGACCAAAGGTTCTATAAGTGGTCAAACGATCGCATTTAATTTTGATATGGTTTACTTTCTTTGTCCAAAGTTAAAACTTGAAGAGTCATCTTCATTGGTACCTCGATTGAGAAAACTGGTCAACGACAAAATTTCGGTCAGAACATCAACGACTGAAGGTGCTTCAAGGGGCCAGTTGATAATTGTATTTAACTTCAATATGATTTACCAGTGGAACCTGATCATCAAAGGCCACCAATCGTGTAGATGCCACCACCGGTCTATCCACTAGCACTTTTTGGAATCAATCAGAATGAAATATTGAACAGTGCCAAAGAAATAGTTGGCTATGTTCAACCAATAAGAAAATCGGCCAGTAATAAGACTTCGGTTGGAGCATCAACAACCAAAGGTTCTATAAGTGGCCAAACGATCGCATTTAACTTTGATATGGCTTACTTTCTTTATCCAAAGTTAGAACTTGAAGAGTCATCTTCATTGGTACCTCAATTGAGAAAATTGGTCAACAACAAAATTTCGGTTGGAACACCGACGACTGAAGGTGCTTCAAGGGGCTAGCTGATAATTGTATTTAACTTCAATATGATTTACTTCTTTCATCCAAAGTTTGAGGTTGGGGAACCACTTCCACCAACACCTCAATCATGAAATAGGCCAGATACAAAATTTCGGCCAAAGCATCGATGGCCAAAGGGTCTATAAAGGGACAAATGGTCATGATGAACTATAATATAGTTTACTTTCTGCCGAAAGTTTTTCAAGTTTGACCAGATAAACCTCAAAAGAGAAAAGATGTTAGAAGAAACTCAGGGGGCAACCCCTTTGGTGGCCGAGGTTGATGCCAACCTCTTGAGTAACGAAGGAAACACATTTTGTACGATTTCTATTACCATAGATGAAAATTGGCCTAAAATATTATAATTTAAAAGCCAATCGGAAATATGACACGACATCTTAGGCTACTTTATACTTCGGTCTGCATGGATGAATGCTCGATAAAAAAAAATATTGATAGATAAAAGGGTAATACTAAGTACATCCTTTCATTTATTGCTCTAAGAATGTTCGGAAAGACCGAATAATATTTGATTCACACAAAAGTCACGGTCATTAATATTATTGGGGATGTGACCAAAATTCAAGGAGTTCTTTTGACCGAACAAACAGTTGGAAATAATCTGGAACAACCAAGAGCTGACGCATGACAGAAGACTCGACTATACCAAGAAGTGATAATAATCATGTCTCCTCAACTTTTCACCAAAGTCAAGGAGCCGGGGGGGCATTGCTTACACCAAAATCTTACACCCCGAATAGACGGGTAAGATTATGACATGCAATGAACTTTTTATCAACCAACAAATGACTGAAGTCATTACTAAAGAAATGCATTCTAACTTCAGTCATGAATTTCGACCAACGAAAAAAAGTGACTGAAGAAAAATTCGCCATGAATTTTGGGCCAATGACCGAAGAAGGCTGAAGTCAACTTTGTTAATATTTGGTCAACCTCGGGACACATGGCAGTTATCGAAGGGATACGTGGTATTCATCGAAGGCCAAGTATGTGGGACACGTGACGGTCATCAAAGGTCAAGTACGTGGGACACGTGGCAGCTATCGAAGGTCAAGTACGTGGGACACGTGGCGGTCATCGAAGGTCAAGTACGTGGGACACGTGGCAGTCATCGATGGTAAAGTACATGAGACATGACAATTATCAAGGGTTGAAATTATGGTTATGTGGAAGTTATAACTGTCAAACATGGGACACATGATAGAAGACAGATAACAGAATCAGTAGATAAGACAATTATCTTAATTGTTAACAAAGCTCACAAGTGACAAAAGAAATTAAGGATGAATGGAGGCTTGATTAAAGAACAATTACTCTCAAAGACACTTGGTAAAATCAGATGGTATCAATACAAAAAATTGGCAGGAACAATTATTGAAACTACCAATAAAGTCTATAAAAGGCCTAAGCACGAAGAAGACCAAATCCCCCAGCCAAACCCAAATCAGCTACACCATGCTCTTCAGCAACCTGTCTCTCAGTAGCCTTATGTCCTCCTCCGGGAGAGACTCTTAGCATAGTTTTCTCATTCGGGAGAGTCTTCTTAGTCACTTTTGTATCCATCTTCTCTAGGAGAGATCTTAGTCACTTTATCTTCAGCATCCACCTTGGTGTGAATTTGTATTTGCCTCTCCGACTCACTTCAATTACATGATAGTTTGTAAGTTGTCTTTTCTGATTGCTTTCAATCAATTCCAATTATCATTTTCTGTTTATTATTTTTGCGACTTCTGTCTATCTCACATCACATTATGACATTCGACTTTACCTTTAAATTAGAAAAGCCCTTCGGTCACCGAAGACATTATAAAACTCATTTTAGAAGGACGAACCCTCCCCTCTCTAAATCGCTTGACCGATATATCTAGCGGTGGCTAATCGAACGGCCGAAGTGAACGCACTCTCGATCACCTTGTCTGATTCGGCGCCTGGGGTCTAAAGGTTTCAGTCTGTGATTGCGCCACGCGACGCTGACACACCCAACACAAACCAAATTTTCAGCCAACATAACCTAATACTAAAAGTGTTTTATTCCCAAAAGTGTTTTGACCGTGTTTTTGTGGCTAAGAAATGTTTCTAAGCGTAGAAATGGTGTAGAACACAACCAAATGCATCCCTATATATTTTTCCCCCTCAATTCATCTTAAAATCTCCTTATTAATTAATCTTTGAGAAATCTATGTTAGATAAGGAGGAGGCAATTATTTGCTGTACAAAATATTGGCATATGAATTTTTTCTTTTACGTAATTCATAAGAATGAAATGGATTTTGCTCGCCCCACTCTCCCTATATTGCACTCTCGCCCTATTTGGCAAAAAAAAAAAAGAATTTTATGGTGGACGAACCCCTTAACATCTTTTGGCCCAACAAGGGGAGAGTGCAATAGGGGAGATTGGGCTAGCACTCCCCTAAAAAGATATCCCCTGAACAAAACAATCTGCCTAATCAATAGTGCGTACAAAGACAGATATACCCCTTACTAGGTATATATTAGTTGCAAGAAAGAGTTGAATACGTAGCTTTTTATTATTTTGATTTCAACCAAAAAATTATTTTGTCCTCAGAATTTTTTTTAAAAAAAATCTCTGGGGAGGAAACCATGCATATTTTCACCATGCATATTTTCACCACAGATGCAGTAGACTACAAGGGGTTACCTGCTGATAAGACTAGAACTGGTGGTTGGGTATCTGCTGGTCTTATTCTAGGTACATTTTCTTCTTTTGATTTCTTTTTCTTTTTTTATGAGACAATACATTTCTTATACATTTTCTATAGTCTATGCTGACTTAAGTTAATTAAAGAAAACCAATGGCGGGATGGTGTGCTGGCCAGGATCACACTTCGAGAAGCGGAGGTTTGGAGTTTGATTCCCTTCCTCTTGTCGGGCACCCTTAGGATTTATCCTACTTGCCCTTTGTGTGTGGATGAAGGGGTCTGCACATGCCCGGGGATTAGTCGGATACTCTAAGAGGCCCGGACATCCTCATTACCCAAAAAAAAAAAAAAGTTCCAAGAACTTATACGTGGGTGTTTTAACATTTTCTCAGGAAAAAAATATACTATTCCTTCAATATCTTAAACCTTTTGTCCTAATGATTCAATCATGGATCAGATTCAAAAGGGGTAATTTAGATTTTCTTAAAATTCCAAAATTTAGAGAAGATGAAGAAAAGGGAGAAAAAAAAAACATAGGTACTCAAAACCTCAAATTATTATCCCATATCGGTTCAAATTTAATATTTATTTCATCAACAATCTTTTCCAGTTTGTTTATTCATATTAGTCATTGTTTTGCAGTTTTCACTATGATGTAGATAACACGGTTAACACCCACAGTACTAGATCATGAGTTCATGAAAACCAATCAATCTATATAGTTTTTTCCTGGACGATGTTCAGAAATTTTGAATTGTCCAAAGGAATGAAATTGATGGGATCGTTGCAATGGTCTGATCACACTGTCGCGAGATCTTGCATTAATTTTTCATAAGCATCTATATAATCAAGATAGATTTAGCAATTATTTCAAAATTAATTATATTATCAATGGGGGAATTACAATCTAGTTTCTTTTTTTAGATGGATAGTGTTTAGTTGTTTCTGAGATTGAAAATACTTTTTGGTTCCTTGTTTTTTCTTCCCTCTCAAAAATAAAAAATCTACTCCCAATGATTTAATCTGGGTGGAATACATATTATGTACTAATTAGGCATTCTAATTTATTGATGATCAAATCTTTCTAGGTGTTGAAGTAGCCGAGAGGCTCACTTTGATGGGTATTGGCGTAAACCTCGTGACATACCTTACTGCAACAATGCATCTCCCTAGTGCAACTTCAGCTAACATTGTATCAGAAATGGGGGGCACAGCATTTCTCCTATGTTTGTTCGGAGGGTTCCTTGCAGATTCTTTCTTAGGCCGATATCGGACAATTGCCATATTTGCTGCAATCCAAGTCCTGGTATGTTTCATAGCAGTTCAATTGATAATAATGATGAAGATGGTGACTCAGTTCTTATGTCACCTTAAGAAATTTATGCATCACTAAGCCCAATCTTGTTTATAGTCATGTCGGAGCCCACATAGTAAAAAGTTCTCCAATTTTTCAAAACTTTATAAACAATACGTGACTTTTTCGTCGAACGATTAATTCATTACGTATTCATGACTTTTTGAAAAAATCACAACTTATTCAAAAGTTGCGAATTAAACACGAATTATTCATAACTTTTGAAAAAGTCTTGATTAAGTATTTAATGTATGGAATATATTTGTTTATAATTAGTAATCTTCTATCTCGAGCTCGGGGTCTGCCATGATTCCTCCATAATGCCATTCGAATGCAGCAGAATTTCCACAGACTTTCTAGTAACAATCAATTCAGTTTAGTTTATGAGTGTATTGGATATGGAGACAATACCAATGATATCTCGTTTATAGAGTTTTATATTTTCATATCTTACTCGATATTTTTTTAATTTATTTTTCATTTTTCTGCATTTTACCGATTTTTCTGAAATTTTACCTAGACGAATAATTCCCAAACTCCAACTTGTAAATTATGGTAGACATCATGTTACATTCTCTTTACAGTTATTATATTTAATTTTTCTTTTTTTTTCCAAAGTTATCCAGACTTCAACGATTTTTCCCAAACTAGACCCCTCCGAATTATTCCCGAACCCTGACTTTGTTACTATAGTAATGCCCATGCAACAAATATTTTTTTTTTGCGTGAAATTTGTTCTTGTTGATTTTTATGATCATTACAAGTTGATGATGGGGGTGGCGGTGAATTAGGGTACAGGCCTGTTAGCAGTATCAACAAGATTGCCACAGCTACGCCCACACCATTGCAACAATACTGTCACCTACAAATGTGAACAACCCAATGGGTTGCAAATGGGAGTTTTGTACATAGCTCTATATTTAACTGCACTTGGAACTGGTGGAATTAAATCAAGTGTATCAGGACTTGGAGCAGATCAGTTTGACGAGAAAGATGAGAAGGAAAAGGCGCAGATGGTCTTCTTCTTCAATAGGTTCTACTTTGTTATTAGTCTTGGGACTTTACTGGCTGTTACAGTTCTTGTCTATATACAAGACGAAGTGGGTTGAAGCTGGGGATATGGAATCTGCTCTATCTCTATGCTTTTCGCTATATTAGCCTTTCTATCAGGCACTAGAAGATATAGGTACAAGAAATGCTTGGGAAGCCCCATAGTTCAGATTCTCCAAGTTCTAGTGGCTGCTCTAAGGAAAAGAAAGCTTGAATTTCCTTCTGGTGTCAACTTATTATACGAAGATTTTCCCAAGGCTTCAAAAATCCACCATACAGATCAATTTCAGTAAGTAGTAGACTATTAAATATGAAGAGTGTCTCCTTCTTCTTTTTTTTTACATAACAACAATGAAGTTAAAGTGTATTCTTAATTCTATACTATTAGCATTGTTGTTTGTTCGTAATATAATGCAAAATGAAGGAAATAGCATTTTGAAATTTATCTATGATGGTAATGATCAGTGCTAATTTATGCCCGAGAAGAAACTATATAAACCATAGTCGCTTGAGCCTTATAATTTTGAGAAATACAATGGTTTCAGGATAAGATTATTCAAGTTGATTGCCAACTATTTGTCATTACAGACTTTGATATCGCGACTCTCTGAAAGAAGAAAAATAATAGTATGCTCTACATTAGCACGCATAAACAGACAGACTAACATTATATTTCTTCGACAGCTGCTTGGACAAGGCTGCAATTATAGCGGAAGGAGACTACAAAGTAAATGGTTCCTCAACTCCGAACCCCTGGATATTATGTTCAGTGACAAAAGTGGAAGAGGTAAAAATGATGGTTAAGCTACTGCCAATTTGGGCAACAACAATTATGTTTTGGACCGTACACTCACAGATGTTAACATTCTCTGTGGAACAAGCTTCCACCATGGAGAGATCAATTGGGAAATTTCAAATTCCAGCAGGCTCATTAACAGTCTTCTTTACTGGTGCCATTCTAATCACTCTAGCCATCAATGACCGTTTGATCATGCCTCTCTGGAAGAAATTTAAAGGAAATCAAGGTAAAAATGAAAAAAAATGTATTAGCCTGTAATAAAGGCTAATTAAATTATTTAGTTGTAATGCTCAATCATTCAGGCTACTACTGACTTGTTTTGGGGTGCCTGAAAAAGTTATTTGCGAAGTACTCATTTTTGTTAAATTAAATCCTAGTATTGAAGATGAATATTTTTTTTTTTTTTAAATCAACATATTTCTGTCATCTAGTTTAAGTATAAGAAAGTCAGTAACAAAAATATTTGAAAATTTCAATAAATTTTAGATAACTCATCGCAAAATGGTTATAACACGATACTCTGGTTCAAATTAAATGTTAGACTAACAAAGCAATATATAAATATATATATGTGAAATATATTTAAGCACAATATTTCCCCATTCATTAATTTGTTTCCTTTTTATTTTTGGAATCGAGCAATGTCTGAAAGGTGTATCCACATAAATGGAATTGTTCTAGTTATAACCATACTAACAAAGTTCTCCCAAAAAAGACATTCCCCAAAAAGTCCTGAATAATACCTGACTATTTTGTCATATGAAGTATTTGGGACTATTAAAAAAAGTACGACTTTTTCAAAAAAGTCACAAATTCACAAATTAAACATTATTTACAAATTTTTGAAAATGTCCCAAATAAATATCGAATATATGAAATTTATTTATTTATAATTTTCATAATTAGTAATCTTATTTTGTATTTTTTTTAATCTTGCCCAACATTTTCCCAATTTTTGTCGATTTATTCCAAAATTTTATCCAGACGAATAATTCCCCAACCCCGGCTTGGTAACTATGGTTATAACCCAAAACGTGGTTTAAATTTTTGCTGCAGGTTTCACTAATTTGCAAAGAATAGGTATAGGCCTCATGTTCTCCATAGTGGGAATGGCAGCTGCAGCACTTTCTGAGGGTAAAAGACTGTCTGTTGCTAGAGCCATCAACGACACCGCCTCTACTCTACCCATAACTGCTTTCTTATTGATTCCACAGTTCTTCTTGGTTGGTACTGGAGAAGCATTCGTCTACACTGGTCAGCTTGCTTTTTTCATAACCCAATCGCCAAAAGGGATGAAAGCTATCAGCACAGGCCTCTTCCTTACGACTGTAGCGCTTGGATTTTTTGTTAGTAGCTTCTTGGTTTCAGTAGTAAAGAAAGTTACTGAAAGCAAAGATGGGCATTCATGGCTAGCCAATGACATTAACCATGGAAGATTGGATCGCTTTTATGGGCTTCTATCAGTATTAAGCTCGATTAATTTGGGATTTTACCTTCTTTGCGCTGCATGGTATAAGCCACACACTTTTGATAATGCTATAGAGATGGAAAGTGATATTAATGTTTCTTCTGCAGAAGAGAGGTGTGAGTGATACCCAAGTGATCAATTTGTTTCGTTGAGGTGTTTGAACATGGGAAACATTTCAAGTACCTGATTTTAGGATTTACTGATCGACTCTTATCTGGTTATCCTTCTTCTCATGTTTACAGTACATTTGTGAACTGAGTTGTTGTTTAAGTATTTATTATTTTATTAAAAATTGATGATTTCTAATGACCATATTTGGCTAAGAAGAGAATATTAAGGATTTTTTTTTTCTTGAAATTGATGGCGTTCTCAACCATCAACTTGACCACATTCTTTTAGACTGATAATGACATTATCAAGTAGCCTAAGAATGCAATTGTTTGGATGGTTTGGATATTCAAACTGTTTATGTTAGAACTTAGACATATTAGAATACAAGGGTATGGAGGAATTAAGTTTGTAGCTTAAGATTAAGCACTTCTCTGCCATTTCTATGCCATTCCCTCTGCTGCATTGTCAGTCCCAAGCCCGATGAAGGGGTTATGTCAGATTGGTAGGGTGTTAAACTTGGCTAAACTCTATTCCATGAATCCTGATTCATTGTTTCGTACTAGAACAGTGGAATAGAATTTGTGTTCTTGACCCCAAAAAAGTGGGATACGACACTGATAAAGAAGAACAGGATCACTTTTTTTCAGTATATCCAACTGCCCATTCAAAGGGTTCAATTAATATTCTTTGAGAAATATTTCTTTTAGGGTGGTGGTGGATATGTGATCTTCTGCTAATGTAAGAAAATTTGAAACATGTTTTAGCTAAGAAGATACTAAACGAGGATTTAAGCTCATGTTGAATTTACTACAATATACCATTAGCATCAATGCATATCTACATATAAGCTGCTTATTAGTCTACAAGAGCCACATGTTTTACAGTTTAAATCGCATCAAAATCACTCCAAATTCACAACCTTAAACAAAGAATTAAGCATCATACATATTTCTCTTGCTTGTGGATGAGAAAGATCACCTGCTAAGAACTCGTCGACCACACCGTCCACCTCTATCACACTACAACCAGGTTTCTTCTTCAATCCGGCCTCTGTCATCAATCTTCTGACTTTCTTTGCCTGCATTTCCCAACCAGCTTCACTGTATATGTTATATAAAAGTACATAAGTGCCACAATCACCTAATCTCAAATTAGTTAGCTTTTTCCAAACTCTGTTCCCAACTTCAACATTTCCATAAGTCCTACAAGCACTCAATAGAGCCCCCCACACATTCGCATCCCCACCTTCAAGCCCTCCCATCTTCTCCTCTATAAATTTCTCGGCTTCCTCTAACCTACCTGCTCTACCCAAAAGGTCAACCACACACGCATAATGCTCGAGTTGGGGTTCAACCTTAAAAAGAGTACCCATTTGTTCAAACAATTTAAGGCCCTCATCGACCAACCGTGCGTGTGTACAAGCAGTAAGAATGGCAATAAATGTGGCCTCAGTGGGTTTCGTCCCATGTACACCCATCCTACTAAAGAGTTCAAGTGATTTCCTTGCATATCCATTCATTGCAACTCCAGAAATAATTGCATTCCATGCACTAACATCCTTGTTCGGAATACCCTCAAAAACTGAAAATGCCGATTCCACACAACCACATTTTGAGTACATGTCGGCTAATGCTGTGGCCAGGATATGGTTGGAGTCAAGATTGTGCCGTTTAGCATAGGAGTGGACCCACATTCCTTGGGAAAGTGCTCCAAGATTTGCGCAAGCAGTGAGGATGGTCACAAGAACCGACTCATTCGGCTTTGTGCCCACCTCTTGCATCTGTTCAAAGAGACGGAGAACCTCTTTAAAGTCGCTAATCCGTGAATATGCTGCCATCATTGCACTCCACGAGATTGCATTCCTTTCAGGCATTTCATCAAATAATTCTCTAGCATTCTTTACATCACCATTCTTTCCATACCCATCTACCATAGCTGTCCATAAAACCACATCCCTTTTAGGACTTCCGTCAAACAATCCCTGCGCAGTTACCATATCACGAACCGAAGAGTAGAATTCAATCAAAGCACTAAGGACAAAAGGATCATCAGGAAATCCAAATTTAACTACATGGGCATGAACCAAACTTCCGATTAGCTTCGAGGAAGGGAGGAGGAGAGTGCAAGCTTTAATTAACGGCGGGAAAGTGTAATTATTGGCAATTAGACCGCAGTTTAACATGTCGAGGTAACAGAAAATGGCGGGTATTGGCGAGTGTGTTTGAACATACCCTCTGATCATGGTGTTGTACATGAAGGTATTGCGGCGGAGAAGGTACCGGAAAATTGAACAGGCATAGGCGAAAAGAGCGGTATCACCGGAGACGGCAGCCGCAGAGAGAAGAGGGCCAATGGAAAGAGGGTTTTCAGGGAGATAGGATTTGAGGAGGTGGGCGTGGATTTGCTTGAATTGATTCAGATTTATGCATTTCTCTATGAGGAAAAGAAGACCGTTGTTGTGAGGGGTGTTGTTCTTCCAGGTTTTAACGGTTTTTTGAATCATTTGATAGTTGAAGATGGCGGGAACATTTCAAGGGTCCCAAAAACAGATCAATGTGATTGTAATGACGATAGCCGTCTGATACATTGAACTCTTATGTGAAGACCTAACGCATAATGTGGTGTGGTGAGATACTCATTAATATATAATAGCATTGCATTATCCCAGACATAAAGAGGAATGCTTAGACCTGCTGAACAATTTTTTTTTTTTTTTTTTGTGGAAATGTTATCATGTAACCATCACACACATGTTAAACTCACACACAGCTAGACCTAAGGTAGTCGTTAAGGTGCCATAACGGTAACTCCAAACAAACATTCCAAAAGGGCCAGTCTTAAGGAGGGTTGATGACCCTTAATACACCTTTGCAAAGTCAACTTCCCAACCCATGTAGACTAAACCCGGGATACACACTAATGCATTCGGTAACAGAGAAACCAAATTGGTTTTTTTTTTACAACTCAACAATCTTAAAACTAAGGAACCAAATCATCTACGGCTAAGATTCACCCACCCCTAGGGTTTAACTACCCATCCTTATTTTTTAGAAAAATATTAAAATTATTAAAATATTTTTAATTAACTTAATATTTTTTTTCTAAAAGCCAAGGATGGGTGGGTGAACCCTAAAGGGTGAATCTTAATCACAATTAATGGGTGTCAAAAGGGACACATGGCCACCTCAAGGGCATTACTGGACTCCCCAAATCCACTTACAACCGTAGACGATTTGGTTCATAAAAATAATGAAAAAATTATTGTTTCTAGAAAAGGCTACTTGGACTGGCTCTAGAGGGCCGCCAAAAGGGAAAACTAGAAAAGGGTTACCTAAATGCTAGACTATTAAAAAAAAAGAGTCCGCCTCTAAGCTGACCCAAGTATCCCGTGTCCCTTTTAATTAATGTTTATCCATGGTTAAGCTCAACAAAATTAAAATTAATATTTTTGTTTTTTTGTTTATACTAAAAACCATGTTTAGATTACTTAACCCTGGGGTTTAAGCACATTTGAGGGATGGTAAAAAAGGTGGTAAAAAAGGACTTGGATCAATGAGGTCACTGGGTCAGCTTCTAAGCTGGCCTGGGTCCGTTTCCATATCCCTGAAAAAAAATAGAGAGAGGCCAGAGCGGCTAGCTACTGTGGGCTTCAGTTGCAAAACATGGTGATATGTTACGTCTTAAATGGTTTATGAGCCTAGCTTTTCAGTACTTCTCAAGGGTGCGTTTGGAATGATTGAATTGAGGACAAAATTGATAATTTCATCACACAATTTCACTTTCAACGTTTGGGACATATTATAAATATGGTGGAATTAGAAATCTCTAATTTCATAGAGAATTATAACAATGATTTTAAAAGCAAATCGGTGGAATTCAATTTCATAGTAAAAGGGTATTATCTGACAAATCCACGCTGCTCTGGAATTTAAAAACGAAAGAAAAGCTCAACGGTTTCATTTTTCTACCAATTTATTAGTGCATTCAAACAATAGAATTTTGAATTTCATAGAATTTAATTCAGTAGGTTTTAATTCTACGGAATTCAATTCTTTGGCAAAATTCCAATTCCATAAATCCAAATGCACCTCGACCTCATTAAGTTCTTAACATTTTGTATCAGATACCACATTTAGAGTTCGACTAGTAGAGTCAGAGGGGGCAACTTAGGGAAAAAGGTTACTTAGACGACACGGGAAAGAGTTACCTAAATGCCAGGGACTTTTAAAACTAAAATAGAGGTTAGAGTAGGCCACCATGGGCTTCGGCTGCAAAGCGTAGTGGTATGTTACGATCCTAAATAGTTTATGAGCTTTAGCTTACCACTCCTTAATCACTTTAGGGCTTTCGGAGCATTAGTTAGGTTTCGAACACCATACCACAAGCTATCAGAAGAAGTAAATGGGAGAGAGAAGAAGAAGAATTAACAAGCTAGGCTCAATTTTAGTACATAAGCTTATTTCCGCAATACGGTGCACATACGCAAACGTACTACATTTATTTTTCCACAAAACGAAACATACACACACAGAAGATTGCAAGAATGACTTTAATCTTTTAGGTCATTTTGAGAGACAGGAGTTGGGTTTAATCACTCCACTAGCAATTCCATGGGCGTTATTACAGTTTGAAGTAATTTTCTGCCCAGATTTCACTGATGTAAGTTGTATCGACTGCAACTTGATTCCGGTGCAAGCGACGGAGCGGCTGCAATTCAGATTAATAGCAACGTCGGTGTTCGATGTTCCAAACAGTTCGTTATAGGTCACGTTGCTTATGTGAACACCCGTTTGCTTTGATAAACACACAATTTTCTATCAGTTTTATCTTCATTTATCAGGAAAAAAAATGGTAATTTAGTTATAACATAATATGACATATAAGAGATTAAGGTATTGATTGTCACCAATTCTTTGCAGGCACCCCTAACGCTGCAGTAATTCTGATCGATAATTATCGGATTTTCCACCTCGGTGAACTTGAGATTCTCGAATGTGACCCCTCGAACGAATCCAGTCCCAACCTATGTATAAAGATAATGAGAAAATAAACAGAATTGATGAGTACTTTTGATTGGAAAAAAACTGCTGATCCAGAATTCAGCGATAATCCAATTAATTGAATGATCCTAGTTAGGGCTGTCAATTTGGCGATCATGTGAAGGTACCCCAACCAGCACGGCCCTCAAAAGCCCGTAAAGTGGGCCCAAAAAAGCTAGACCCGCTAACATGAGGGTAGGCCTTGGGCAACAATCCCTAGAGCCCGACCCAAGCTATATATAATTAATTTTGTACTTATTTTAAATATTTAACATAAAATAACCTATATAACATTTTGACATGCCCTCAAAAAAAAAAAAAATTTTGACATAATATTTATTGGGGTTATACTAGTAATTTCATTACTATATTCTCTTGTTTAAAAACCACCCATCATCGAGAGGCGTCTAATTCTAATTATCTAATCTACCTCCCTTTCAATATCTTTGATACTCTCTTGCCTTTGTCATCATTCGTTAGCGGATGGTAGTTTAGAAATATTTTTTTTTTTGGTAAATATAGTGACAAATTTTTTTTTTTTCTCATCTTCTTGTCAAGCTTTGACCTGGTCCAAGCTCAACCTTCACCCTAAGGGCTTAGCTAGTTCAATCCTTGCAAGAGCCAACACTTACAAATGACGGCTGGGCTTGAAGAGACCCCGGCCCGTCCCATTGACAGACCTAAATCCCTAGTTGAATTCAAAAAAACATATTGATTATATGGGTTTCAAACAATAAGGATAGAATGAAATGAGTATCTCAGTCTATACCTGCCATGTCTTGATCCGTGCTCCATTTGTAGTCCTCGTGAAGTTAACATTGTTCACATAAATCTTCTCAACTTGTACGGAATTACCTCCCCTACCTAAGCTTCCAATACTATATATAACCAGTAGAGTAGATCGATCAGGGATATCTATATATATATAGTTCAACCAAAAGAAAAAGGGAATATGTAGTAATATGAAACATCATCCAAACAAGCCCTTATGTTGTTAGTATAGGAAAATATCGTACCTTATACCATGACCAGGTCCACAATTTACATGGTCGATTTTAATGTCTGAAGTGTAATCTCCAATGGAGACACAGTCATCACCTGTAAATGATCATAAAGCAAAATTAAAGAGAAAAAAATAAGCACTTTTTTAGATTGAAATGGAAAATTTGAGAAGATGGGGTGGAAAAAATTGTTCTAAAAAAAAAGAAGCTCACCAGAGCCTATGTTAGCATTTTGAATGTGAACATGGTGCGTGGATTGCATGTGAATTCCATCAGTGTTAGGACTGGTTTCAGGAGCACTGATGTGAATGTTATTAATGTGAACTCCATAGCAGCCTAATAGGAGGACATGAGTTTGGGAGCTGTTCATTAAGTGAATGCCGCTTAGACTGGTTTCGTTGCACGAAATGAACTTTATCGCCTGTCGAGATCATCGATAGAAAACTTCACATGATTATTCTGAAATGTGTCATGGAAGAATATAGATATAGACAAAATATATATATATATAGAGAGAGAGAGAGAGACAGAGAGAGAGATCTAAAATTAATGTAGATTTCTGAATTTTTTGTAACTATTCTGAAATGCCTCATGGAAGATAGGGATATAGACAAGAAATTTATATATATATATATAGAGAGAGAGAGAGAGAGAGAGAGAGAGAGATGTAAAATCCAAGTATATTTTTTGAAAATTTTATAATCCCTTGCATTTGACATTACCCTATATAAAAGATCCAGTTATTGGGGTGTTTATGGTAACTAAATATTTAGCAGGATTTTTACTGTTGTCAGGGTATATTTACACGTGGCAGCTGAACAGCATTGCTAAAGAAGTCCAGCTGTACGTTCTGCCACTTCACCCCATTCCCATGTGGCACGTTTCTACTCAATGGACCTCGTTTGAATTGGCCACGTCAGCCCTTTGCTCAGTAAGCCTGTAGTGTCTAAACAGGATTTCTATGGCTTTTACAAATCATTCAACCTAATCCATTAACTGAACAACCTAATCTTTTACCTAACATCCCAAAACTCTCTTCTTTCCTTGTTCAGATTATCAAACTTATTGCAGTAATTACACCAAATAATAATGCAATACTTACGGTTGGCGCGAATTGGGTGCATCCCTTCTGAAAAATTAGACCAAAAGAAAGTGGTGTCAAATGAGAATTCGAACATATCGAGCTCAAAAAGAGCTGATAAATATAATTTGTGAGTTGCTATTCATATTTAAGTCTCGATCATGTACCAATTGAGGATGATCTCTACATGACTGATCCCACCAGCCCGAACCGCGTCCATCGATCCTACCCGAACCAGTAATGTTGAGCCCACTTACACCACTGAAAGCTAGCCATTGACTCGGATCGAGACCCTTCCATGTGCTAGGACTGGTCGGCGCCACAATACTCCCTAATAACTACAGAAAAAGAAGAAATCATGATGTACCAAGTTATTAGAAAAGATTGGATTATTGTTCAATTTCATAAAATGAGCAAGGAAATATGAAAACAATATGATGCGTGACAATTCACAATGTTCATGACACTATCGGGCTCATGCCCGCAGCTAAATTGGTTAACTAAATGTGTTTCATTACCAGAAAATCGATTCTCCTGGCCTTGCAAGAGCCACTGAATACTGTAGGATTCACCAGAAATGTCTTTCTTTCTGGAATAATCACGGTAGGAATGCCCGTCGCCGTGTTACAGGTTGCCTTCCATGCCTTCAAAAACGCCTACAAAAATATAAATTCTAATCCGTAAATGAACTTTCTTACTTAGAGGATATTAACCCAATGAATCAAAATAAATAGGAAGTTTTACTTGGGAATCATCGGTGGTCCCATCCCCGGCAGCTCCATAATCTACAACATTAAAATTCTCGGTAACCACTGCGGCATTGGAGCTAGCCGAAATCGATGAAACTAGCACAAAAATAAGTACTATGATAGCAAAAATATCCTGCAAAACAGGAAAAAGACTAAATGAGAGTAACCCAGAATCCAAATTTCATAGTTAGTAGTAAACTTGAGCTAGCCATCTAGAAACATAAGCTTCTCACCATAGTATTTGAGGAAGAAGATGGCACAAATGCACAGTTCTTACACTCCTGTTTTCAATGAGAAATGTAGTTTGATCTACAAAACAACACAAAGTCCTTTTAAACTGGAGTTTCACTTATCTATGGAAAGAGATTTATCCATTTTGATTTATATCGTTTGCTTAGTTGTATTGCCTTTTTCTAGTCTATCAATAACATTCTAACGGTTTGTATGCCATTTCCATAAATGTAAGGGACCATGCATGGATAGAATTTGAAAAAGAAAAAGGGGTATATTTCAAGTAAGAAAGGGTTGAATATATTCCATAAGGTATAATACAACGTGGGAATTTTGCCAGTTCTTACCATTTATATCCTTATCATATATCTTATTTGATTCTCCTATTAACGGTCTTATTTCAATATTAATGTAATTAAAGGAATGCTAGCCTTACTCTCAGTCAACCTTTACTCTCAGCCTCCACCAACCACATGTCCAATTTACAATGAGTAAAACACTCTATCATGTAGAATGGAGTCAATGGACAAGTAGTTGGTGGAAGGGTGAGAATACGTAGGAGTTGACTGAGAGTAGGGCTAGCACTCTTCATGTATTAATTGAGTTTCATAATAATTTATTTTTAAATAATTGATTACAAAAAGAATGGGAAAATATAGAAAAGATGAGTCAAATCAAGGTAATTTTTTCCATATATCTATTGAGAAATAAAATCCAAAAAGAAAAATCATGAAATATTAGATGACAAAAATAACATAATTAAAATCATGAGATAAGGAGGGAGGAAATTTTTTATATTGAAAAAAGAACAACAACAATACAAATAAAGGGAAATAATTAATTTGAGAATAGCTAACAAAATGGAAATTCTAATTAGATACTTTTATTTCATCTAGAAAATACCTGCAAAATTCACACAAATGGGAGAATAAAAGAAACATATAGGTATATAGATAAAAGAGCAACTTACAGAGGTTTTCCAACTAGATAATCTTTCTAAGAAAGTATTTCTTTTTATTGGGAGAGATTTACAATGGTGCCATGGTGGTAATATTAAAAAAATATTAGGTGGAAATATTTTTGGGGGGATAGAATTGTGGATAGAGGTGAGACAAAATAAAAATAAAAATAAAAATAGAGATCATATTTGGCATGGATCACATTCTCCTACATTTCGTACGTGCACCTATGGTGTGTAAGACAGAACCTCCCAGCGAGTGACAAACCTTCACCATCTGAGCCAAAATCCATTTCTTGAGATTTAGAATAAATAATAATAATAATAATAAAACATATACCAAAATCGAAAGCACCAAAGATTATGCCCAGGGTCTATGGTGATGGCTGCAGGTGACAGCCTCTATTCTTCACGCGCCTTAACATAATGTGCATATAAATATGAATAGTGGCTTATACAAGTTCATTAATCATTGGAACGACAATTGAAATCTGATACTTTCGGTGAATTTTCCTCGAAAAATAAAGAATTGTAATAATGTGTAGTAGATAAACCCGGGCGAAGCCACAGGAATTTTGAAAAAAAAAATCATATAGTACTAACAGGGATGTAGCCTCGGATATGGGTACATGGAGATCGAATAAAATGGTGGCTCTAGCTCCCCTAAGCTTCTCAGAAAAAATATATTCCTTACTGACCGACACAAACAGATGCGATGACCAATGAACTTGGCCCTTAAAAAAAATCAGGGTGTACACCCCCAAACTCCCATTGTTAGCCCCCAACATAAGAGCTCCGTCTTAAGGTATATTAGTTCTTTTCATATTGAAAGCTCGGAGGGTTGTATCAGGTTAGCAGATATAAAAACTTACGGACAGTCCGCATGAGCCAACATACTTAAAAAGTAGGGAACCTGTGCCTGCACTTGTCGGCTGTGATAGTTTACGATTCTTAACGCCTTGAGGGTATAAATATAGTTCCCAAGGATGGACGAGCTGTACGTCCTCAAACTAATCCACTCATTTGAATAACCATAAAGCCAAAATTCATTGGATTCAGTGGCATTGATTTAAACGGCCGTTACTATTGTTTGGTTTTGTGACCGTTATTAAGGTTGGTACATTGTCAGCTTTACGAGGATATCATCAAAGAAAATGCTTAGCTTTACCCGCGGTTGCATTTATGTAATGAAATGGCCGGTGGTCCTGATTGGTTCATGCCCCCCAACTTTTTAACACACCAACTATGATTATAATTCACTCACCCCTAAACAATCCAACCTTAATTTTTAGAAGAAAAAAAACAAAACAAAACAAAAATCTTAAGCTTAATTTAGTTAAGCTTAATCAGGGTTAAATGGGGGTTACAAGGGACACGAGGACACAACAATAACTTATGTAGAGGACTCATGGGTCCGCTGATCACTTCTATCATCAATGCAGAGTTTCTGCTCCTAGGATTAGCCAAAGTCTGAGAAATTCATATTCTTCTCTTCAAAATTTAGTACGATAAAACTAAAAACTAATAAAAACTAGTATGAAACCCAAGTGAATGAGTGATCCACGGAAGGGTTAAAGTAAAATATATATATATATATATAAAATAAGTAATGTAAAATAAATAATACAGATAAATTTAATGAAATTAATTATATATTTATTTTACTAATTTAAAAATTATTTTATTAATACTAGATATTTATTTTTCTTTATCATAGATAAAATATATGTATTCATATTTTTGAATTATATAAGATACCAAATTATTATGTATACTGTAAACTCCTATAAGACCCATCATAAACTTTGGATTTATTGATTATTGTAAATGAAGACGGATGTAATACAAATGGTAAATGATTAAAAAAACTCAACCCAAAATGTGATTCCCTATTCTTTACTCACCGATTTTCAACTACATAAAAGCATCATATTAATTCAGATTAAAGAAATATTGTGGTGCTAGAAAGCTCTATACTTCATTCCAAAGCTATGACTGGAGAGTGATCAATCTCTATCAGATTCTCGTATTCGACTTGTAATACAATGAATTATTACCATTCAATGTTATGTCAATTAATCCATTGTTGACCTCGTTGTCCCACCAAAAGCTTATCTTTTCGGGCAACTCCACTCCTCCATCCCCAAAAATCGCCGTCTGATAAGCTTTCTTTCTTTGTTTCATTATAGGGAAAGGGTGAGAATAGGGACTGCGATCATATGCTTAGCATTCCTGAAAAAAATTAAAGGAAATATCATAAAAAAGATAATTAAAATTACAAAAAAAAAGGAATATAAGGAGATGAAGGAGGTGAAATGACTCCCTCTATCTCAAAAAGCTCACCAGCTTCTTATAGAAGAAGAAGAGAAAAGAATATGAGAACGGTTTTGAATTTGTAGGGGTGAAATATTAATCTCTACCATCACTCCTCCTAACTGTTATAAAATTAATTAATTAAAACAATTATAAAATTTAATCAATCACTATTAATGAAGGGTACATGTGTCAAAATACTTAGGAATGTAACAGTTAAGCATTAAGTACTATTATCCTATTTAACTGGGATCGAAAGACATTTGTTTAAAAAAAAAACTCTTAAATTTATGTGAGGCTGCCACATGTCTCTTACCTTTTCTAAGGCCACCACGTGTATAGTACTCATCTGCTTGGGTTTATAGTAAGTAATGTACAAGTTAGCCACAACAACAAGAAATAAAGACCTACTTGGGTTTATAGTAAGTGATGTACAAGTTAGCCACAACAACAAGAAATAAAGATGCATAACAAAATTTATATATATTATCATGTATCCCTAAATTTTGATGTGCTTATAGAGTCCTTTTTGGAAATAGTTAAAGTCTTGCATGATTGTATCATGTAAGGGATAAGGCAGCTCTATATCCACAATTCAACTATACTCGGATTGATTTAATCTTTACCTCCAAGGTTGCATTGTTTGGCGGAAGACGGTGATACCAATAATTAAACTCTAACCAAAGTCATCTAACAATTTTTTTTTTTTTGGAAATGAGTCCAGTTTAATTTTAATTTTAAACTTAGATTAAGTCCATTTAAAAAAATAGCATACAAATAACCTAAAATGATTCTATTTCTTCAATGATAGTAAATAACTTCAATAATTTTTTGGGTTCAAAATAACTTCATTTAAAAATGAATTTATTTATAGTTTTTTTTTCTATACAATGCATCACTCGTTTAAGGTTAGTAAATTGGTGGGGGGGAATCAACCGCCTCACCCAAAGGACTCAAAACGACTTCACTCCTATAGAGAATACACTACTGCCACTAGAGCAACCATAGAGGTGTAACTTATTTCCGAGTTAATTTTGACTCTACCAAAACTTTAATTAATTCTATTTAATAACGACACTTTTGTGGTTTGGTAACAAGTGAAATGAAAACAGGAATGAAGTCGTGAATGATTGGCAATTTGGCATAACCTATCCCAATCCAGGGACATCACTCGAGTCCAAGTCACAGGAGAGCATGAACGGTGGTCAATATACCGCATTAGCACATCGTAAGAGCAGTCTAGTACCGAGGCAAGTTGTGGTTCGAACCTAACTGCCTTGTAATGTAACCGCCCTATGGGAGCCCTGGTTTGAATTTTTGTGGAGATTTTGTAAATTTTCAATCTCACTCCATCCCTCCAAAATCAACATGGCTATAATATTGTTTTGTAAGATTTTGGCAAAATTTTCAGCATTTAGGAATTTTGGCCAAAATCATGCTGATTTATTTTTTAAAATAATTTTTCATAAAAAATTTGATTTGTAATAAAATATACCAAAATTTTCAATATATTTCATGAAATTTTCTGAAATTTAAAAAGAAAAAATTAATATTTTGTTACTAGATTCCTTTATTATTGTTACCATCCAAAAAAGAGATACCTAATAAGTTACTTAGGATACTTAAAAACCCTTAAACACATCTGTAATTTATTTAAACTAAAAAGTTTATATATTAAGACACTTCAACACTTATACTAGCCTATTTAACCTAGGTTAGCATATCTAAATAACTTTTTATATTAATGTATAAATTATATGTTATAAGCATACTTTATAGTTACACCCCGCCCTCTTGCGCCAGTGGTTGGGGTGTGACCTCCAGATGTGGGAGGTCAGGGGATCGAATCCCCTCAGGTATGAGTTGTAAGAACTCCCCTATCCAATGCTAACCCCTAATAGCCTGACCGATTCAAGATTCCTAACGTCAGTACATGATAACTCTAGCAAAAAAAAAAGCATACTTTATAGTTTAAATATAAACTATATTATAGTGATGTATAAACTATAAGCTATGTGTGTAAATTATATAATTATAATATACTTATAACAATATAGTATATGTACATATTCTATATACTTTAAAAATAGAAATTTTGAACAAAGTCACAAAATTTTGCAATTTTGGCTAATTTTGAAATTTTATTTTGATCGAATAAAATAATTTAAAAAATCCATTTCAATGAGATTTCATCCTGAATATCAAAATTTTGATAAATTTAATTCTAGACCCCTCTAAATTACCAAAATTTCAGTTGCTTTGAACCTCAGTGGAAACCAAAAAATCGAAAGTGAATATGAAATCATCAATGCCTTTGGAGTGAGTGAATAGATTTACTCTTATGGCCCCTTAGCGGCTACCATGGTCTGGCTAGGTCTAGCTGTGTGTATTTAGAGTGTGTTAATACAATTAACAAAAAAAAAAAAAATTTGAAGTTTCGAATTCGGTTGGGTGTAACTGTCCTGCTTTAGTATCACATCGGTTGGATACTAAGCTTCACAATGGTGTATATGGGGCCTCCACTCCTCCATTAGTCAGGCCCTTTTGGAGTGAGCGTGGATTTACCCTTATGGCACCTTATTAAACCTTAGGTCTGGCTGCGTGTGTTTAGAGTGTGTTAATACCTTTAAATAAATAAATAAATAAAAAGTTTCACATTGCTATTGGGTATTATCGTCTCACTTTAGTCTCACCTCGATTGGGTACTAGGCTTTACAAGGGTGTATATGGGACCTGCACTCCTACATTAGTGAAATCGCCCTTTTGAAGTGAGTGTGTGGATTTACCCCTTAGCTGCTACTATAGCCTATGGGTGTGAGTCTTTGACCGTGTGTGTGGATAGTGTCTTAAATGATGCATTTAATCATAAATAAATAAATAAATAACAAAAACACGCATCCCTTTCGACACCCTTACTGTGGATAAGATATCCCACTCCTAAGGTTTACCCACCTATCCTTAGTTTTTAAAAGAAAATTAAAAAGGAAATTTAATCATGGTTAAAATTTACTAACTCCTGGGGTTAATTTTTTTTATATAATTTTTTGTGAAAACCAAGGAGAGCTGGGTGAACCCCAGGGGTGGATGAATCTTAACCACAGTAAACGGGTATCAAAAGGTACACGCGGCACAACTCAGTGGCATAACCGGACTCCCCCGAGTCCGGTTACAAGTGGAGATGATTACAAGTCAACCAAAAAATTTTGAAATCATCAATGGCATTTGCGTAAATGCAATAGATAAAATGTCTAAATTCGGTAGAGGGTCTTATCTGTTCTATGATTGTATCGTTACTACACCACCAACCGATACACACTCAGTTGAAGAGTGTTTGCTCACTTCAAATTTCAATGGCGAATGCTCTGTGCTACTGCTACACACCTTTAAATTCCTTCAAGTCTCCAAACAAACCTGGTATTTCCCCTGCTTGTCCTTTTTCCTCCAATTCCAAACCCTAATATTACTCCTCTTCTTCAGGAACTGCTATATCCATTTCACTTATTTTCTTTGAATTTTGTTTTTGCATAAATTTCAATCTTTCTAGAGCTTTTTATTGGCAATTCTATCGCTGGAAAGGTTCTTCGGATCGACGATGTGTTTCCAAACTCTCGTACTTCTAAATTTCAATCTGTGGAGGCTAAGGTGAGAGATTATCCCACTCAAAATGCTGTCTTTCACTCATTTTGAGTTGAATTTTAGGGTTTTAAAGTGTTTCCTTTTCCCATGTTGAAAAGATAGTATGGAAAATTAAGGTTTTATGTTTTCAGGAATTTTTTTTTTTTTTCTGTTCTTTTAGGTATAAAATTTGATGTATTGTTTATTAACAGGCTGAAGAAAATAATAAAAGGGCAAACCCAAATAGCTTACTCTGTGCTGATTGTGATGGAAATGGTAATATGTTGTTATTAATATTGTAGTTGTTGTTTTTGTTGGTATTTTTTCTATATTTGACGAGGGAATTCAATCCAAATTTCATTTTTATTCTTTGAAAACACTAATTTTTTCAATAGTTTGATCTCTGTTCTAAAGGCAGAGATTTATGCATTCTTTGTTATTTGCTACTAATTTAGGATGATAAAGTATGTAACTTACTGATATTGACTTGATACATGCAAACTCTAGAAGCATTTAACGAAATTGTTCATTCTCCTCGGTTATTTTTTCTTCCTCTGAATGCAAACTAGTGAATCCTTGTTTGTTTCCATGGATATAAGTAGTTGGATTCAATCTTATATTTCTACATCTAATGTCAAACCCGTATAGTTGGTAATAATGTGGGCAGGGCAACCCTCTGGTGGCGGAAGATTGATATTGAAGAAGTCGAACAGTGTTTTAGAACAGTTGTACTATTCTATTTTTTGGTTTTCAGCAAGAAATAACGAATATATCACTGATTAACCCGTAGGAAATTCATAGAGGATTAAAAAGTTTGCCACACAAAAGTTCATCCCGTATGGTACTACAGTTATAATCATTTGTTCTTTCATTCTTTCCTAGTTCTTCTCTTCAGGAGGGGGTAGAGCAGTTTTCATAGCTCAAGCCACAAAACTTATGCTTCTCAAATTCTTCGTTATTTATTCTTGCTAGTCTGCTAAGTCTGCTAGATGCAGATCCTTCATAAAGAAGTTGTGTTGTACCCATGGTTCAAAATATCGGTATCGGCCATCGTATCAGTAAGTCTAAAATAGGATACGAATCGGTTGGATACGGTGGAAAAATTCAGAATACGCATGGAAAAACTTGGATACCTTACATAAAACTTCTTTTAATGCAAATATAAGCTAAAAACAAACTAATGAAAGTCTCCAACTACATTTATAAATCATACATATGAGAGTTAACAAATTTATAAGTTAAAAAAGACGTGCACGCTGATAAATATGTATGAAAATACAAACCATAATTACTTAACCAAGTGATAGAAGCTCATTTGCATTCATAAATCAAAAATATGAAAATACATAGACCCTTGTATTCACAAATCAAATTATATACATGATAAAAGCTTAATACTACATTAAGCTTCGTGTTGGCTCATACTCTATCATTGTGGGATCAGGAATTGAGTAGAGTAATACATTATAAGTGGTTCAGACATGATGACACCACTGTGTCCAAGTCATCATCTTGCGGTACATGTGCAGGTACATTTGTACATATGTCTGCTGCTGAGTAATGATTTGTCCATAACTATTAGTAGAAAACTAGGACTAAGCATTATAACCAGTGGCTCCTGATAAGTAGGGTTGGGTTGGGGCATTATAATCAGTGGCTCTTGATAAATAGGACTGGGCTGGGGCATCATAACTAGGGGTATAACCTTATTTACATATTAATATTTAAAGTAAATGAAAGTAAAATCAAATTAAAATCATTTATTTAAATAATATATTATGTAAATAAGTTGTGTGTATCGGGTTTGTATTGTAGATCCTAGTGTAAATGGAATGAGAAAAAAAATTAACTGAAAAATCTCCGTATCTAGTGTATCGGTCCGATACACTGGAGTTTTTTTTTCAGCGTACCAATGTATCGAGTAGCTCCAAATAGGATACGTATCGGCCCGTATCGATCGATACGTATCGATATTTTAAACCATAGTTGTACCTGCTTGAGATTACCTTATTTTTTATATGGTCATTTGGTCGAATTGTATTTTCTAATGGAGAAGCTTGTAATTCCTTAATTTGCATTTCATTGGGTTGTATATTGAAGCTTCCACCCTCATTATGCAAGGGTAGTGAAACCAACCTCATTGCATGTCAAATTTTTGCTAATTTACTTCTGCTTTGGGCTACTCGCTTCCACGGAGGGCAATTTAGCATGGAGGATGAGTGATTTGATAAAATCACCGCTTTTAATCACGTACATTTGATAAAATCACACCTTTTAAATTCTCCTAACGTGGGGGATTGCTTGGGTTAGCCTATGACTTGTTTCTTTAGCATGCCCAACCATTTGTTCTCACCTAATTATAATTATGCAACACTTCCAATAAATTTCTCTTCCACATCAACCATGGTGCTCGGTGAATTTCCCTATGGTATGCTTGGTTGCCGAGAAAATAGTTGAAAACATAGAAAAGAAAAGAAAATTTTGGATTTCTAATACAATTCTTAGTTATGTTTCGTCTAATTTTCTTTTCTTTTCTCTCTTTTAACTTATTTTCTCGGCAACCAAACATAGGGTAACTGATTTGTGGAGAAAATGTAAATGATCAATGAAAATTAGGATCTAAAGGTTTCTTTTGCATTTGGATCTCCGTTTCTGTGAAACATCACTCTGCGATTAATTTCTTTCCATCCAACTACCAGGTGCCATGTTGTGTTCGCAATGCAAGGGTACTGGAGTGAATTCTGTTGACCACTTCAATGGACGGTTTAAAGCTGGTGGATTATGTTGGCTTTGCGGGTATCCATATGAAGTTGTCGTCGTATTAATTATTATTATTACCATCATTATCATTGTGATTATTATCCTCATCACCTTTTAAAGAACCAAAGTTTTAGCTTCAATGGAGTACTTGCATTTGGAGGGGGAAGTCGGAGTTTGGGAATAATTTGTTTAGGAAATATTTCGAAAAAAAATTGGTAAATTCAGAAATATTAAGGAAATTATCAGGCATGATATGAAATAGAAAATAAAATAAGATTACTAACTTTAAAACTTGTAAACAAATATATTTCATATATTAGATATTTATTCAAGGCTTTTTTTTAAAAGTCGTAAATAATCTATTTTTAATTCACCAATTTCACAACTTCTCAAAAAACACACATTTTCCCCAAAAGTTGTGAATACTTTGTGAATTAATTATTAGATGAAAAAATCGTGTATTATACAGGACTTCTTGAAAAAATCAGACAACTTTTTTACTTGAGAGTAAAAGTCAATCCCATGTCTGATTCATACACGTGGCACATGTGCCAGAATTGGGGACGCACCATTTGCCAGGGGATAAAGCTTCTAAGACCTTGTTAGGGTCGGACCATGCTCTAAGAGCACGGGATTTTAGGTGGAGCCCACCATGTGAAATGGGTCCCACCTGAAATCATGTGCTCTTAGAGCATGGTCTCGGCCCTAAGAGGGTCTCAGTAGCAAAGTCCTTTGCTGGGTGCCAACAAGAGGTCTTTAGATAAAGATTGGTCCTCTTACCTCCTAGATGGATGCACCATAAATGAAATGCGTGCATGGAACAGGCATGATGAAAAACGTTTTCCAGTCCTCCTTTCCCAGGTCAACATTGCCCTGAATTGGCCTGCCTATGGTTTCCACCAAATGGGGAGATTGATACCAGTTCCCTCTCATGTGTGCACCCATTTGATAATTGTTATACAAATAGTTTTATCTTGCAGTGGTAAGAAGGATATTTTATGCGGGAATTGCAATGGAGCTGGCTTCGTGGGTGGTTTCATGAGCACTTATGATGAATAGAAGTCTGTAATTCTATGTGGATGGATTTTTGAAGCAAGCAGTGTCAAGCCTTCAAGACTCAAACAGAAGTTAAATCATTTCAAGGATGTTTGTGGTATAAATTAGACTGTAATTGCATGGTTGGACTTCACAAATCCCATATTTCTGTTCATAATTATACTGAATCCAGATAAACGCCAGAGATATTTGTCGTTGTTTTTTGTAAAGTTTGGTATACAGACGCAACAGGTTGGCGTGTGGTGTTGTCCCACCAAGACGCATCCTCATTTTAAGAGCAATTCATGAACTCATTCTTCTGGTGTTGGAGCGAGCAAAGGATTGCCTCGGATTTGAGATAATGCACGCGATAAAGCAAGTGATCTCACCTTCAGGCTCAGCCACCAACTTCACCTCTTTTACTTGTTTCTTCTTCAGCAACTCGGTGTACGTATTCCTCCCTCCGTATTTTCTTTTTCAGGAAATCCAAGCCTGCTACATAAACCACCACTGCTGTACACTGATGATATTCGGCTGTAGACAAGTTCCCCAACTCATAGTCTTCATACAACATGGTCATGCTTCGACCCTTATGGCAAGCTAAGTCACAAGAACATGTCGTTCATCTCCAAATTGCCAGCTTCTCCATCGTTTGATTGGCCATTTCCTCACTCCTGAGGTAAGGGTGAATGAGTAGAGAATTGAAGACAGAATTAACGGCCCAAGCTTTGATGGTCAGCTCAACCCAAAGACCTTTCTTGACTGGTTATTGGATGTAGACCACTATTTTGAGTGATATGACATGTCAAAGGGTTGCTTCAAATGCCACCTTGGGAGCAATATTTCCTCCCGCAGCCGGGTTCTAGGAGGAAGACATGAGAAGTCAGCTTGCTTGAACACCAGTGCTCAGAGTTGACTTAGTGGCTGAGTGAGCCAAATCAAGTGAGCTTAACAACCATTGTAGGACAGGGAGCGGGTTCTACTGGGATGCAACACAGAAACTGCAATGTGATGGTAGCCAAACCATGTATTGAACCATTGCAGAAGCTGCCTACCTCCATGGAAATAAACTATAGCCAGAAGCGAAGCCAGTGGAACTACTGGAACTTGGTTCGGGGAGGAAAATTCTGGCCGAAATTGGCTTTTAAGGGCTGATTATCACATCTTTCAATTGTACCCATTCGACTACTCTACGGGAGCTTGAGATTTCAGGTGCAAAGCAATTTACCAACCCATCAGACCTAAAGAAAACCCGGTGTTTTGGGGGATGACTGACATTTTCCCAATGCAGCATTAAGGCAATTCAGTGGATTTTTTCCTTGAAATTTCGAAGAGTTCTTGGCTACTAGATAAATTTATTGGGTGAATTAAGGAAACTTCTATTCATAATTTCAAAGAGGATTTGGACGATGGACCAGATGATTCATGTGAAGTTGATTCCTTGAATATTTCAACACAAACTTATTATGGGTACTGATTCAGTATAAACAAAGGAAACCTCTCTCTCTCTCTCTATCTGAGAGCCTCTTCTCAGTCCCCTCCCCTGAACAAAATTTTGAGGATCCAAGTATTCAATCTCTTTCCCTTAAGAAAGTAAAAACATTAAAAATTTATAAAGAAGAAACCTCACAATTTTATGGACTATTAGAAGGCAAAATCAATTAGAAATAAATTCAGGATAATAAACATAGAATCAGTGTATGGTTATTCCCAAATATCTTCCCGACTCTAAGCCCTTTAATTCAAATAATTAAGGGTCAAGATTCGATTTGATTTGGCTTATTTTGTCATTTTCTAAAGTCTCATCAGCTCTAATCTTGACACTTAATTATTGCTTAATTATTTGAATTAACGGGTTAAGATTTGAGAGTATACTTGGGAGTACCCATGCACTGATAAACATAAACCGCAAAAAGTGGAAGGCCTTCACTTTGTTTGATTAGGATCATCCAGCAGAGACCCAATATGTCCATATGGCAATGCGGAGTCTGTGCTCTGCAGATCACAATATACTGGAACTGGGTATATTACCATCTCTACTCGAGGACTACTAAAGTCAGAACATCTTCCAAACTAGCTATACCACAATGTTAGATCCCTCCCAGCAGATCTTCTACACTAAAACTTATATATCAACCCAGGCAAAACGTCTACGGATCAGATCTCATAGATGAAATCGTTCAATTGGACTAAGTTGAAATAAAATATCACAAGCAGCAACACAGATTTATCCATGAAAGATTGACCTCTTAAAATACAAAATCACAGTTCTACATATGATCACTTCCCTTTGATATAGGCATAAGGTTGTAGAAAAAACATGTGATAGAAACAATTCTGAGAGGGAACTGTCAATCACCTACTCTTCTTTAGCGGGAAAGATCCTTTACCAGTAGTAGCACAGCTAGAAACCAATAGAGAGGACAACAAAGAATGTCCTGTGAGGTACCTAATGATTTATGGGGGAAGTTTCCAGCTGATTCCAAGTGGCACTGCTATACTGGTAAAAGGAAGAAGGATGCTGAACGAGTAGTCCTATGGTTGTTGAGGAGTGGCCTTCTGCCCTATCAAGACACTCCAATGCTCAAGTCAATAACTGGAGGAGAAAATAAAAGGAGAGTAAGGTTGGGAAGTGTTTATATCTGGTTCAGTGTGTTTGAGCTTAGAGATGAAGATTTTGCAAGAGATTTCGTGAGATTTTTCAACCCTTCTTACTAAGATATTGGGAGTATTTATAGGCTCTCAAACCGGATGTTCATACATGCTGGTTAGATGGCCATACATCCGAGCTACTCATTACATTAGTGTCAAACAAATATCCCGGTAATAAATACACATCTCTTCCCTGCAGGTCGGTTCTGTCGCTGAAGTGCTTCGAAATGACTATCATTTAATGTGCATTTAATGAATCAGATATGTTAGGTCAAAAGTAATATCTACCCATGAGTGCTTCATTAATGCTCTGACAGACTGGTAGCAGTTGTCTTCAAGTGCGTTTGAATTCTTCTTCTGATCAGGACGGGCTCGTCCTATGGGTTCATCCTCGCTTATGGTCAAGCTCGACCTCTTGTTAGGTCGGGCTCGTCCTCTCTTCAGGTTAGGCTCGACCTCTTTTTAGGTCGGGCTCGTCTTCAGTATACTTACCAATTTTTCCCATTACAATTTGTCCCTTTTTTATGCTTTCTGAATAGCTTAAAGTGCCGAGAACTCGCTGAAAATTGAGTACACGAGCTCACTCATGAAATGAAGACACGTGGACAGTAAAGATGTGGAAGATTTTATCGTCCCGAACATAATCGCCCATACAGCTGGATGGATAAGGAATATCGTGACAATTGTTCACCGGCTTTCGGTACACGCAGCGCTTCGTCTTACTGTCATAAATGCTGCCTGACAACTTATCATTACTTTTCGAATTTTGAAATTGACGGAGAGATACGTGGGTTTCTATTCTCCTTAAAAGACCATCTTACCCTCGCGAAATATCACGTGTAGGGCGGATCTAAGGGCTAAATTCGTCCTGAAATCTTCTAACCGGCGCGTCGTTTTGAATTCGTTTAAAAGACCATCATGCCCTTGCATACACATACGTGTACAGTCGGATGCACGGGGTACTACTGCCCTTAACATAAATTGCCTATATAAACAGAGGGAGAGGTCACGATTTCATACATTTTTTCTCTCCATTGTGCTGTAAGTCTACCGAATTTTCTCCTCATTCTCTTCTTTTACCTAAAAATTTCTGCTCTAGCTCTGAAGTCGGAAGCCAGAATCTTCTTGGTAAGGTGGTGTTTGGTTAGACTTCCTCCCGACTTTTGGGCTTCAGGAAGTGGAAAGTCTAGGATAAATGTGTTTGGTTAGCAACTTTCGAAATAACTTCCCGTGGAAGTAAAAGTTCATGGAAGTTGATATATCTGCTTCCCGAGAAAGCAGGTGCAGATAGCTTCCCGCGGAAGTAGCTACTTCGAACTTTCGCGGGAAGTTGACGGGACCTCCGCTTTCACGGGTTTTTTTTTTGGCTACAGACCTCAAAGGGTACCAAAGACTGAAGATAAACACCGTTTTTTTTTTTTTTTTTTGGGTTTCAGAGATCGAAACCCACTCATGTTTCTCTCAGATTCCTCCGCCTCTGCTCGTCTCTGATTCCTCCGCCTCTGATCATCTGTGATCTCGCCGGCGCTCTGAAGGAAGCTCACCGGTAAGTCGTCTTCTCCGGTGATCGAAACTCTTGTTTCTCTCTGGTTTTTTTTTACGGTTTCAGAGATCAAACCCTTGTTGCTCTTTGTTTTTTTTTAGAGATTGAAACCCTTGTTACTCTCTGGTTTTTTTTTCTTCATCTCTGTCCATCAGTAATCGAGATCGGGTTTTTTTTTTTCATCTTTGGTTAGGGTTTCTCTTTGCTCTATTGCCTCTGCTCGTCTGTGATTCCGCCGGCACTGTACTCTCCTGTGATCTCGCCGGCGCTCCAAAGGAAGCTCACTGGTAAGTCGTCTTCTCCGGTGATTGAAACCCTGTTGCTCTCTGATTTTTTTTTTCATCTCTGTTCGTTAGTAATGGAGATCTGGTTTTTTTTTAAAAATTTTTTTTTTTCATCTCTGTTCATTAGTAATTGGATGATCAAGACCCTGTTGCCATTTTTTCTTTCATCTCTCTCTTTAGTACTGAATATGTATTGAATGCCATTTTTTCTTTCATCTCTCTCTTCACCCTGTTTTATTTTTGGGTATAGAGAAAGGCTGGGCAGGAGGCTATTCGCAGGTTCTTTTTTTTTTTTTTTTTAATGGGGAAAATGGTGTGTCCACTGGACTGGAGGTGAGTAGAGTTGCTGCTCTCAACCGTATGAGTTAGGACATGGATGAGTGGATGAGGACCGAAATAATGGAAAAAGGGAAGTCCTATATTGCTGGAAACTATGGGGAAAGAAAAAAAAAAAAAAAAACAGGGTGAAGAGAGAGCTTACAACCACCAAACAAATCAGCCCCTCTCAACAGTGGTTGTGGTGGGAGTTTGAATAAGGGATGAGGGAGAGGCTTGAGGGGGAGAAGGCTGGACGAGGATTCTTTTTTTTTTTGCAGAAACAGATATTTTTTTTGATTTTTTTCTCTTCCCCTTTACTGTGTAGATGGGTGGTGGCCTGAGGTGAGTTGTTGGAGGCTACACGGGGGTTAGGGTGTAATCTAAGACCTAAATGGATGGAGGTTAGAAGTTTAAAGAAGGTGGGGGTGGGCTGGACGCTATGGACAGAAGAAAATTTTGGTACTTACACACCAAATATTTAGTCCTTCGAACATTTTTTCTGAAAATGTAATGAATGCCACTTCAGTGGATGTGCTTTTCATCTTTGTTAGTTAGTAATTGGGTGATCTTGATGTTTGTCAATAGTTAAGAATTTAGAAAACAGGGAGTCTATACTCTATATACAATGAATTAGGATATGCTTGTTTTTTTAATAGCCATGATTTGTGGGTACTATAATCTGTCATGAGAGTTCCCGGTGAGATTATCACCACAGGATGTATGTGGTGCATGTTTTATATCCTTCATGTGTGCTTAAGGAGAAAACTTAGATAAGAAGTCTCTAATCTGAGTACTGAACTGATCTTGGTTGTTGCCGTTTTAATTTATGACTAATATGTGAAATGGGATTGTAGAATGGCAAGTTCAAGTCAGCAACCATCTCAAAGGGTACCAAAGGCCGTTTGGAATGCTAACAATAATAAAATTTATATTGACCTAGCATACGAGCAAGTTCTTAAGGGAAATCGACAAGGAATGGGATTCACGAAGCAAGGTTGGGACTTTATTATGAAGGAGTTCAATAGGAGTACAAATAACAATCACGACATGAAAAAGTTTAAGAATCACCACAACAGACTCAAAGAAGAGTGGAAGCTTTGGGATAAAATGATGAATAGAACCTCGAGTTTTGGTTTTGATCCAGTGTCGAAAACTGTTACAGCATCCAAAGAAGTCTGGGATGATTTCATTAAGGTACATGAATTTTTTTAAAGTTCAACATAAGAATATAGTTCGCATTTACCTACGTCCTTATGTTCATTTATTAACCGAGACACCTTTTACATACAGGCAAACAAAGATGCTGAGATATTCCGAACCAAACCGCTAGAACATCAGGATGAACTGCAAGTCATTTTCACTGGCACATTGGCTACTGGGGACCTACAATGGGCACCGGCTGTTGGGACTAGGCCACAAAATTTGGCAAATGCCTCTCATTCTTGTACAGAGCAGCCCACGGATGATACTCTTGGGGATGATGAGTATGTCCGTAGCACCCATGTGCCAAGGGATTGAAATTTTGAAGAACCTGTAGTGGGTGATAATGAGCAACCCCGTCCACAACGTCGGTCTGAACCATCAGTGGGTTCGCGTCGTCCTAGGAATGCATCTCGAGGGGCAGCCATTGACTCGCAAATGCAGACTCTGTCCAAATATCTTGAGTGGAAGATGGCTAAAAAAAGTAAGGAAAATCCGTATGACATCCCTGAATGTGTCAAACGTTTGCGAGAGATGCCGGGAATAGAAAGGCTTGGCCCAATGTGGACGTTTTGCTTGGAGATGTTTAAATCGGAGCCCGAGAGGAAGCTTTTCATGACGTTGGTGGACGACAATGAAGCATGTCTTCATTGGATTAGGACACAAATGAACCGCTAGTACGGAGATGATTAGAAATACTTGGAGATGTTTAGAAATACTTTGCTTCAGAGTTCTAGATGTGCATTATTTTGGTAGAGATTGGTTTGTTAGACTGGTTTTATCTTTCTTTTAGCATTTTCTATACCATTTCTACATTGTCTTTGATCTTTAAAAGTTAGATTTTGATGCTTCCTATACCATTTCTGCAAATACCCAGCAATCTCTCTCACTTAGTGTTGGATAAAATTCATGGTTATTGAGTAGATGATGAGAATTTGTTTGCCTTCAAAAACAGAGGAGAAAAGGGAATCTGCTTTCCTTTTTTACTAGTTTAGTGAGTTGTTAAAATTCATGGCTTTTTGCTTTAATCAAGTGGGGTATTCCTTCTCTGTTTTCATTCCAAGCAAGGTGGTCTTGAATGTCTGTTATTAGTTTTTTTTGTTTATATGTGAGTGATCTGCATAGTGGGGTTCTGTTGATTAGTATTTTTGTTCAAGGGTAGTCTTTCATGTATGTTATTATTTTTTTCTGGTTTTTTAATGAGTAATCTACAGAACTCACATAGCTACGATCCTCAACTGTGAAATAAGCATAACAAAATTCCTCCAAAATCTTCTTTTAACCATCAATGATTCTATTAGAAGAAAATTTTTCAGACTTTTTTACTTTAATGGGTAATCACCAGTGAGATTGCGTAGCATATAATCTACAGTGGAGCAAGTTTCAGTACTGCAAGTAACCTTGGCTGCAATTTTTTTTTCTTTGTTGCTATGGGTAGAATATAATCAATCACCTTGTTTGTCATTTGGTATCCTTGTTTGCTACCGACTCTGTTTCTAAGCTGCGTTTGTCATGTTCATCAAGAGGAATCAAATTGCTCATTTTAGGATCTCCCATGTCTACTAGTACTAAGATTGGATTAGACATTTTGGATTGTTAGATGATGTATGATCCTGAAAAATCCGCATTCTAATCAAATGTTTATGCCCATCTACAACAAATGTGGTGTACTACTGTTAGGTAGTGTTCTTAATATGCCTATTTCTGGTAGAGGGTGACCCATTTCATTATCTGAATATGTTTTTAAGGTCTTAGTATCTCAATGAAGAGGCTTTCAAGCTGGTTTCAGCTCTGGCTATCACTGTTTCGCAGCTGTTAGCACTAACTCTCCTCGCTCCAGAATCTCCACTACCTCTTTCAGCTCTGGCTATCACTGTTTCTCACCTGTAGCATAAACAGCAAAGAAAATTTGTTGGATTCTGGCAGTGTTCAGTAAAGAAAATTTGTTGCTTTATCGGATTCTGGTTTTTGAGATTCTGTCTTTGTCACATCTCAGTTTAGGTTTTGTTTCAGAGTGAGGTTGGGTTTCAAGAAACAGCACAGTCTGCAATTGTAGCTTGGATTTTTGGTACTAGAGAAGATCCCATGTCTTGATTCAATTGATGGATTCATCCCTTAGTCGGCGATGTCTACAAGTAATGTATCTTCTTTTATCTGATTTCTTTTTGGTACTAGAGGAATCTTCTCTCCAAGTTGGTACTAGAGAAGATCCCATGTCTTGATTCAATTGATGTGTTGTGTTCGATTTATTTGATGCCATGCTTTTATCTGATGTCTTGATCCCAAGTTGGTACTAAAATTATATGGGTTGATGCCATGCTTGTATGTTAAAAACTCTTCATCCTCTTTACATCTCTTGTAAAAATAGTGTGGTTCTTGGTTTGATTTATTTAACACTCATAATCAGTCACTAGCTGTTGCTAGTACACATCTGTGGCTGTGATTAATGTTGATTGCTTATTAAGTTCACAGAGCTCTTTTAATATATGACAAATGCATTAGGGTGTACCAACATTTGGACTGTCTAGATTGATGAACGGATGCAACAGAGGCCTGCTTGGTTTTTAACTATGTAGTTTGTTTCATATTCTTTCAACCTTGTAAAAAATATATATCCTCCAATATTCATAACCTCTTCTATATCCTTGTGTTTAGGCTTTAAGCTCTTTGATATACTTCATCTTGAACATACTCTGTTAGTACCTGTGGTCGTTTGAATAAACAGGAGGATTGGTGTGGTCTTTAGATGGTAAACGTTGTAATTTTTACTCAATTTCTGTATTTTGATCCCCATACAGTCACTTACTTAAATTGCATGGATAATAGAGTTTCATTTGGTTACAAATATCTGACTGATGTTACTTTCTGGTGATTAATCAACTGAAAAAAGTTTGGACATTTGCACTGGTCTTTCATCTTTAATTGTAATTCCTTATCATATTGTATGATATATGCATGATAATGTATTGATTAATCAATCAAAATTCAATTTTGAGGACCCACTTGTAACTCTCAGTTAAATTTCTTCTATCAATGCTTTTAGTCTTTCCTACCTTTGCTCACACTCCGAAAACCATTCAATGACATAGGCTTCAACTGGGTAATAGAGTGTACTGATATCACTGAACTATCAAATTGATGACGGGCGGCAACCTAGTGATTGGGTTTCAACCATCCTTCCTTCCAAGGTACCTAGATTATTTTTCAAAGTACCCTCCACATTGGCTTTACCCAATCTGACTATTGATTTTTGGAGTTTAACAAAGAATGTCATAGTGTTAGAAGGAGAAAGACAGATTATTTAGATTCTTTCTTATTCCTTCAAATTTTCCAGAGTTTGCTACAGAGTTAACTAACCAGTCTCTATGGTTTGAAATTCAGCGAGTGTCCTTCAAATTTAGTGAGGTAGCCATATCTCCCATGCAATATGGAGAGACATAGATGAGTGTAGGATTCATCATGACAGGATTCTTTGTTCATCAAATTAGAGTTACAATTCAGAACATAGATAATGGATTAGCAATGATATTATTCCATAAAGAAGCTATTGGTCTTATTTAAGTTGGGCCAGCTTCTATCGGCCATGGATGCTCCCCTTCTTTTTTGGGCAGAGGCTGTCTTATGTGCTCTATATATCATTGATAGTATGCATTCCTCAACGTGACATATCTCCTACACCGTAATACATAAACATGGCTGTGATGAGAAGTTTTGTTCTAGCAACCCATGCTCTGTCTTCATGATGTATTTTGATGGCCATGATTCCTTTGATTTCTGCTTTTTATGAACATGGGAAATATAGTCTACATTAAGAAGGTAGGTGGATGAGTTATCATTTTCTCGCCTAAAGCTTAAAATTAAATCATGAACTGGAGGATCAGTTTTTGTATAAATCTTTTAATTACTTTCCGAGGTTGATGGAAATGTAAGAGATTTCAATTACAGATTTATCAAACCAAGTGAGAATTACATTATCTTCACAGTTTGTGGTAGGGTTTCTATGCATTTTGCGATTGCTGCACTTAGCGACATCAGCCTCCCATGTCAATGATCACTTTGCACTTGCAGACACACCACATTCCTCACAATTTCTTCAACCCCACCAATTGGTGGTGTCGCACCGCTGGCAGTAGTCAGGTAACTGAGACAGGGATCCAAGTCATTTTCAACATACTAAGTGATATCTCATATTCTCTCTCTCTATGTAAGATATCTCATATTCTCATCAACACATTGCTATATGGCTATTCTATTTCAGCATTTTTGGTACATTTTAGAATTTAAATTTTCTTCTCTTGGTAAATAAGTTAGGATTGAACTCAAGTGTTATGTTGCGCCTATCTTGGTGGGTTATATGTAAGATCTTGATGCCAAAGGTTTCTGTCATCTGTCCTACCAACCAACCAAAGCTTATTTATTTACAAAGATGTCCCTTATCAGCCTTAGGTTGCAATCCAGCCACTGAAATATACATCACATGAAGACTTTAGGGTTTCATTTAATAGACACAAACTAATCCCTTATTAGCTTTCTCTGATAGTGGGGGACATCTCTCATCTTTTGTTGTTTGTTGGGTCAGAAAAAAATCTGGTTGAATGATGAGGAATATCTGGAGATAGAAGAGAAGAACAGATATTAAATGGAGAAAATGTAAAGTTAAAACCCACAAGATTTAGTTCAGGATGGGATAATGGTAAAGATCTCTTAGTTGGGATTTTCAAATACTGGTATAGGTTCTAGTTTACATACTTTATTGAACTAAAAAACTGTTTACTGGTTTTGATTTGAAGAATGGAAGGGTGTTGTTCATTTGGGGTAGGTCTGATTTTGATTGTTTGAGCCTCTCATCGCCATTTGATCTTGATTGATCAAGAACACAGGAAGGTTGGACTTATCATCATCTACAAACAAAAAGAGTGAAAAAAAAATGAAAAACAGAAAAAAACTATAGGTACTTCCATGTGTGATGCTTCCTACTTCTCATCACATGAATCAAGATAAGATGGTTGTTGTTTGTTAAAAATCAGGCAATGAAGTGAGATTCAAATATCAAATAACAGTAAGTACTTTAATTAGGTGAATGGAAGTGCTAAGATATGAGGACCTAAGGTACTCTTTGGCCAATGCAATGGGTTATTTTGATCAGGTGCATCAAGATGTGTGAGACATGAGGATGAACTCAAGTGTTATGTTTTAAGTGGATCTCAAGTTAGTTGGGATGAAGGTTCATGAATTCTCATTCTACTAATGAGGTAGAGAAGTTGGGATAAAACCAGAGACCTAATGTTTGGGACGCAGAACCGATGATCGGATACAGGCTCAACCCGATATCTAGGTTGGTTAAGATACCTTTATTCTCATCCACGTATAGCTAGATGTCCTAAGTTTATCTTAGGATTTCAGTTTTCTTAATGGTAGAAGTAATGTTTGATTGTTGTTTGTGCTCCTGTTTGCATTGATATTGCAAGGGTCTATGGTTTCTGTAACTGTTTTGGTCTAAGTCAAAGATATACATGAAAGAGAGAAGCTGCTCAATCCATGCGTTTTTCTCTTTCTATTTTATATATATACTTAGGCCATTTTGCAGGCTGTCATGAATCACATATCATTTATGCTTATGTTTCAGCATACTTCAATCTACTATAGAGCATATAATATATATCCATAAAGTATTCACAAATGAATTATAATTATTGATCTTTATAGAGCGTATAATCCCACTGTTTTGGTCTGTTATGAATGAATAATAACTATTGATCTTTATTTTAGAAAAATGTCATCAGACACAGACACAGATGATGATATCTTCATAGCAACAACAATAAATTCATTAGCAACATATAGAGAGCTTCACCTCGTTAAAGAACCATGTCGGACATCGAAACTTACAGGAACTGAATTTGTTTGGGAGCTAATGACTGGACATGGTGGGAGGTGTTTTGAATTACTCCGAATGCAACGAAGTATATTTTTGCGTTTTTGTTCTGTACTCCAAGAGAGGTCATTGTTATCTGACTCTCGTAGAATGAGTAGTACAGAGCAATTGGCAATCTTCTTATTTACGTTAGGTCATAATGAAAGGAACAGAGTTATGCAGGAGAGATTTCAGCATTCAGGTGAAACTATAAGTCGGGTATTTCATAAGGTATTGAATGCCATGGTAACATATTCGATGGAGATTATCAAGCCTACAATGTCATATCTTGAAATTCCGCCAGAAATTCAAAGTAATCGAAAATACCGCCAAATTTTTAAGGTAAATCATTATGCTATATCATTTTTATTGTTTTCTTGAATTTTTTTCTATGATATATTTGTAATTATTATGCCTCTTTTCTTTTGTGTAAAAGAACTGTATTGGTGCGATAGACGGTACTCATATCGATGCTGTGGTACCAATAGACAAACAAGTTCCATATAGAGGTAGAAAGGGGACATGTACACAGAATATATTGGCGGCTTGTTCTTTTGACATGCGTTTTACGTATGTCAATGCTGGTTGGGAAGGATCAGCAAATGACTCGCGTATATTGTTGGAAACCATAAGAACACCATGGCTTAACTTTCATCATGCACCTCCTGGTAATATGAACAAACTTATGGTAGTTTGAGTTTATGTAAATGAAATATTTCTTAAAGCAATTTAATGTTGATGCAGGTAAGTATTACATTGTTGATGCCGGCTATCCTAACATGGCTGGGTTTCTTGCTCCCTACCGCGGTATTCGATATCATCTTCAAGACTTTCGTCGTGGAAATGCGAGAAGAACGGCAAAAGAAAAATTCAATTACATTCATTCCTCACTTCGGAATGTAATTGAACGTTGCTTTGGCGTGCTAAAGGCCCGCTTTCCGATCTTGAAGCAAATGCCACCTTACTCCTTGACCACCCAAAGAGATATAGTTGTTGCTACAATGACTATCCACAATTTCATCAAGCAGGAGGCCGTAAATGATGAGCTCTTTTGTGAATATGAAGATGATGCTTGGGTTAATGAAGAAGCTGATGAAGAAAATGGAGCTAACACGGGAGATATTATCCTCCAACATGAAGACGAAGAGATGGGTGCATATAGAGATAGACTTGCACAAGCCTGTGATGAAGTCTATGATTGATGTTGATGTATAACACTTGTTGTGGACGTTTATTATACTGCATTTACTAAACACTTGTTATGGACGTTTAATTTTTTTTTGCTGAATTTCACCATCTACTATGTAATTAGAGGTGAAAAGGGTGCTGAAACCGGTGGTCTTTACCTATTTGTCGAACATGTGGCTGCACAAGGTCTTGATATTAACATGACTTTCTTCTCTACTTTGTCAAATGTTTAAAAAAAAAAAAAAAAATTCAAAAGTTACTTCTTGCAAGGGTAAACCAAACATAAATTTTGAATTTTGAATTCTTAAAAGTCATTTTTCAGATGTGCAAACCAAACGCTATTTTAACCACCAAATGACTTTGTCAGACTTCCTCAAGAGTTATTTCCTGCGAAATAACTTTTGAAGAAGTACTTTTCATCTTTGGGAAGTCTATCCAAACGCCACCTAAGTTTTGTTTCCTGCTCTTTTCTTCTTCCTTTTCTCCTTTCTAATCATGGCTGAGAGAACAGAGACGACTGAGTGTAGTAGTTCAGGTAGTGCCCCCACAAGTGCCTTCATCCCTTCTTGCCCCTTAGCTAGGAAAAAACAGAGAGAGTCTATTGAATTCCTTAGGGCTAGATATGGGATAGGTCCTAATGTCCAGATGCACTACGCATTTGAGGACGCCTGGGTACGTTTACCGGGAGGGGCAACCATAGTTCATAAAGACCAATTAGAGACTGGTTTGACCTTTCCTCTCGACCCTCTAGTCGAAGAAGTACTCGTGGCCCTGCAACTTGCCCCAGGGCAAATGCATCCACACTTGTATCGTTTTATGTCCATGGTATGCAAGTACAAGAGGGACGAGTACCCTATAGGCTCCAGGAAATCTTCCATTTCCGATTTGCGAAAAAGTGTCCTAATAGTGAGTAGTATTATTACTGACCTTGCCGTCCTAAAACTCTTGAGATTGTGTGGGGTCTGGTTGACTGCGATCGTGACTGGAAGGACGTCATCTTCCTCATTTCTAGCGAGTGGAGAAGGAATAGTGCTCAGCCAAGTTCCTTACAAATTTCAAACAAGTCAGTAACTTGGTTGGGTACTCTTCTTCTTACTTTCTTTATGCCTTACCGTGCAAATAAGGCAAAACCTCACTTTAAGAAGTTAACAATAAGGAATAACGTCTGCTGACAGGAATTACCAAGGATAGAGAGCGTGATTACACTCGGTGGGCATCAATTGACGAGCGTGCACAGCTCGAAGCTGATCGTGAGGTCGAACGTGCTTGAGAAGCCGAAGAAGCTCGAGAAGTCGAAGAAGACCGAGATTCCGTCCTCCCTAAATCAGGCAACCAGGTCGGTACTTCCTGCCCTCAAATGGACCTTAGCAAGCTTCCCTCTCTTCTCGTCCTGAAGAAGCTATTCCTCTACTGCACAAGAAATCAAGGAGGCATGCTACAAAGGACATCCAGCCCGAGGTCACACCGGTGGTACAAGTGGTGAAACGTACTGAAGCCCCGCAACACAGGAAGAGGACAGCGACCACGGGTGAGCTGGAAGCTGCCTAAAAGAGAAGGCATGAGGAGCAAGAGAACTCGTCCAGAGAAGGAGAAAGAGAAAGAGAGTCGCTGAGGGTAATACTTGTGCCCCTGAGCAACAACTCGTCCCCATCGTTCCTCTCGTCCAGGCTAAGATCTTTCAACCTACGCTCCGTGTCAGAACTCGGACGCTGACCATCCAGGATTCAGCACTGGAGAATCCTATGACGTCTTTGGCATGGGTTCATGGGACTAGATTCCCAGTAGATCGATGTAGACAAAACAAGAGCTTGGCCGGGTAAATACCTCAAATCTCAGGGTTCGCAATTCATAGTCGGGGTACGTCTTTTTCTTTTCCAATAATTTTGCTCTGTTATGCATTGATAACTTCGGCATTAATCTTGCTTTGCACTGTAGTTCTTAATGCTTGGTCTGAATTACTGGAACGTCATGGATGGTTTCAGAGGGCAGCAGACGAGGTAAAAATGATACATGACACGGATAAGAAGACGTGGACTGCAGATAAGAAGGCATATACTATCGAGCTAAACAGCCTTCGAGAGCTGTTGAATATAGCTCATGAAGCAGTGAAAAAGGCAGTTGAGAATGAAAATAAGGTCAGGAGGGACGCAGATCTTCGGTTTAATGAGATGGAGATCATGATTCAAGGCTTGACGGAACAAGAAACTAACCTGACCAAACAGGTGACTGACCTGAATGCTGAGAAACCAAAGTTGGTGGTGCAAATTCAGGCTGCATATCAGGCTCAGGCAGAAGCTCTCGTTGTGGCAGATTGAATTAAGACGGAGCAAGCTCTGATGAGAAGGCTTCGTGTTGAGGGTCGTCTGATCGCATCTCCAGAAACCATTGGGAGATACAGTGATTCACTCCAAGCTTCCACAAGGGCAGGTCCGTCCTGAAACTGTGGTCAACCTGGAAGAAGGGGAGGAGGTCGAAAGCACTACCCAGATTGAAGAAAATCCTCGTCTCCCCACTGAGTTTGTTCCGACCCGTCCTGCCGTCCCTGCTACTGATGCTTCTCTTGTTCAGCCTGATCCTTCTGTTGCTGACCCTTCTACTCTTGTCGTGCTCCAGACTCCTGTGGCCAGTCCTTTCGCTGAATGATTATTGTCTTTCTTGTTTTATGAGCGTACCTAGCTCTGATGGCCTATTTCTTTTCTCTTTCTAAGAGTGTACCCAATTCTGATGGCCTATTTCTTTTCTCTTTCTATAAGCCTACCCAACTCTGATGGGCCTGTTTCTTCTCTTCTTTCTCGTCCTTCCTCGTATGTACAGCTAGCTCGAGCAAAGCTTCTTTTATCGATGAAAAGAAAACTTTTTACAACGTATGCTCTTTTCTTTAGGTTTTAAGTTCAAAATGACAACATAATATAACTGAGAAGGAATCATTATGGACGGAGCAACATAACAAAAAGTGTCAGACAAATCAATGCGATATAAGTTATTTTTGCACCTACTAGGTACAAGTGCCTTGAGGACGAAACAATGTAATTCAGGCCACTCTTGCCCCTACTGGGTGCAAGTGCCTTGAGGACGAAACAATGTAATTCAGGCCACTCTTGCCCCTACTGGGTGCAAGTGCCTTGAGAATGAAATAATGTAATTCAGGCCACTCTTGCCCTTACAAGGTGCAAGTGTCTTGAGAATGAAAGGCATGACCTCAGGCTATTCTTGCCCCTACTGGGTGCAAGTGCCTTGAGAATGAAACAATGTAATTCAAGCTACTCTTACCCCTATTGGGTGCAAGTACCTTCCAGATGCAACATTTATGACTTAACAAACGTTCTTACACATTGTATATCAAAGGTTATTGGTAGAACCGTTTCAGATTCATGATGTTCCAAGATTTCTAGATGGACTGCCCTCTGTCATGCTCTTGAGGTAGCATACTCTAGGGATTCCCAACCTCTCGATAATGTATGGTCCCTCCTAGTTTGGTCCTAGCCTCCCACTGTTTACCTCTCTTGTGTTCTGAAAGACTTTGCGCAGGACAAGATCTCCAACTTGAATAAATTTTTTCCTCACTTTCTTGTTGTAGGACCTTTTAAGTTGTTGATGATATCGTGCCTCTTGAATACTTGCATGTTCACAGCGTTCATCTAAAAGGTCCAACTGTATTGCCATCAGTTCGCGCTCTTTTTCTTTCTCATTTTCATCCTTGCTCACCTTTCTTCAAGTTCGTACCGTGGGGAGATCAATTTCAGTGGGAATTACCGCCTCCATTCCATATGCTAAGGAGAAGGGAGTTTCATTTGTTGGGATTCTTGGAGTAGTTTTGTACTCCCATAGGACATTATGCAATTCGCTTGTCCATTTAGCTTTGGCCTCATATAGTCTCTTCTTCATCGCCCCTAAGATATTCTTCTTGGCAGCTTTGGCCAGGCCATGTCCTTGGGGGTAATAAGGAGTTGAGAAAATGTGTTTAATCTTGAGCTCGTGACAGAACTCTGCTATAACCTTGCCCGCAAACTGTTTTCCGTTATCTGTAATGATGGACTGAGGGATGACAAACTTGCAGATGATATGCTCCCAAATAAACCTTTTGACTTCTTGCTCTCTAATCCTGACAAACGGTATAGCTTCAACCCATCTAGAGAAATAATTTGTGGAACTAAGAGGAATATCATATTCCCAAGAGCTCGGGGGAGTGGTCCCACAATGTCCAAACCCCATCTTGCAAAAGGCCACGGTTGTGAAACAATATTGAGATCTTGTGCAGGGGCGTGGATATTATTGGCATGACGTTGACACTGACTACACTTTCGCACATACTTCTGTGAATCAGCCTGCATATATGGCCAAAAATACCCTTGCCCTAGAGCAAGATGAGCAAGACTACGTCCTCCAGAATGAATACCGCATATCCCCTCATGCAATTCAGCTAGAATTCTCTCAACTTTGGACGGATGTACATATTTTAGAAGTGAACCTCCGAAAGATTTACGGTAAAGCTCACTATCCAGATGGTATAACGTGGTGCTTTGAACTTGATGCGACAAGATTCTTTGGGGACAACTAGAAGGATCTCATCCTTTATATATGCCAAGCAAGGTTGTTATCCAGCTCATTGTCGTGCTGATAACGTGGGTTTCTTGAATTGCTAACTTTGGCTCAATTGACGACATCTCTTTGTATTCGACCGTGATACGCCTGGGTTCATCAGTTTGCACCATAGATGCAATATAAGCCAATGCGTCAACATGTCAGTTATCTTCCCGAGGAATGTGCTTGAGTTCCATGAGGTCGAAGACATTACAAAGAGCTCGCAGGAGCTCGGCATAGCGACGCATCCGGTCAATCTGACATTCGTAAATCCCTTCGAGTTGATTCACAATTAATTGAGAATCGCAAAATATCTTGATTTTCTTGATGTCGAGCTCTATTGCGCTTTCTAATCCACTTAGTTAAGCTTCGTACTCAGCTTCGTTGTTAGAGGTGGGGAACCCTAGTCTTATTGTTCTTTCGACCTTGACATTCTCTGGGCTGATCAGTATGGAACCGACCCTGCTCCACTAGAATTAGAGGATCCATCCACATACAAGCGCCAATTGCTCCATACAGTTGTTCCGCCATGCCCCTAATTCTCGTCCTCAACTTCTTCTGGGAGTTCATGGAGTTCCTAATCATTTTCCCATCCGGTATCTTCTATGGGAAAATCTACTAGGAAATTGGCTATGGCTTGCCCTTTTTTCTGATATTCTCGGGTGATATTGGATGTCAAATTCACTGAGTGCAACAAGCTATTTAGACATCCGTCTAGCCAATTCAACTCTTCCCAGTACACTCTTGAGTGGATAGGCAGTAATAACAACAATTATATGTGCTTGAAAATAAGGACGTAATTTTTCAGCAGAAAAGACCAAGGCGAGGCATACCTTTTCGAGCTTGCTATAGTTAGATTCCGCCTTTAGAAAGGTTTTGCGGGTGAACTAGATAGGTTTCTCACCGGCATCAACACTTCGTACTAAGACAGAGCCTATGGAGAGCTCGAAGACTGACAGATATAGGTATAAGACTTCTCCAGAATTAGGTATAGAGAGAATGGGGTATGATCCCAAATACTCTTTTAAAGCGATGAAAGCTCGAGAGCATGCAACCGTCCACTTGAAGCTTGCATCTTTTCTTAAGAGATCGAAGAGCAGTTTGCATAGATCCGAAGATCGTGATATAAATCGATTGAGAATTGCGACTCGAACTTGTGAGTTTATGGATTTCCTTCTTTGTCTTGGGTTCAGGCATATCAAGGAGAGCTCGAATCTGGGCGGGATTAGCTTCAATTCCCCGCTGGCTTATTTAATACCCTAAGAATTTGCCTAAAGAAACACCGAAGATGCACTTTTCTGGGTTTAACCTCAAATTATATGTACGAAGAATTACAAAGGGTTCATTTAATCTGCAATATGACTCTTTCGAACTCTGCTTTTCACCACTATGTCGTCCACATATACTTCAACTGTCTTTTCGAGCAAGGGGCAGAATATTGTCGTCATCAAAAGCTGATGTGGCACCAGCGTTTTTTTGAGGCCAAATGGCATGACTCTATAACAGAATAAGCCCCGCTCCGTGGTGAAGGCAGTTTTCTCTTGATCTTTGTCAGCTAGGCAAATTTGATTATAACCCGAATACTCGTCCATGAATGACAACATTTCATGGCCAACAGTAGAGTTAATGAGTCTATCAATCCGAGACAAAGGGAAAGGGTCCTTAGGACATGCTTTATTTACATTAGTAAAGTCAATACAGACACGGACTTACCATTTTTCTTTGGGACTACCACTATGTTGGCAACCCAATCTGGATTTTGAACTTCACGTATAAACCCGGCCTTGATGAGCTTGTCAATTTCTTCATTTACAGCCTTATGGTAAGTGAGGGATAACCTGCGCGATTTTTGCTTGACAGGGGCAAGAGCGGGAATGACATTTAGGTGATGATATATGACATCCAAGCTCACACCTGGCATATCTTCGAGTGACCAGGCAAACACATCTAGATTTATTTTCAAGAAGTCCAACAGTTCAGTCTCCTCATCCTTCGACAAGCTCGTGCCGATATGCACCACTCGTGGTACTCCTTCCGTCCCCACGTCAACCACTTTGGTTGGCTCAATAGTCAGCTTCTCAACGTCTTCTACTGCCTTCTCGACCTCACCTGCATCTTCCTTCCCAGTTGCCCGCACACTATAATTGCTATTTAGACGGAGCTGGGAGCATGATGTGACTCGGATTTCTCGGGGTCCGTCCTGCATTGGGAACTTCAACACTTGGTAATAAGATGAAGAGATGGCTTTCATCTCATGTGTCCATCGAGCTTCCAGAATCAACGATCACTCTTTTGATGCTGAAATTGCCTATGTTTATGGTGAGGACCAAGGCATCGTAGTGAGGTCGAACCACTATCTGCATGTCCTTGTCATGAAATGTTCAGGCTTGCTCGATGCCCCTTTCTCCAGGTCTCACTTGACAAAATTCAACTACATGAGACAACTTCTCATTTTAGCTTGAAACACATGCTCCAAATCGGGCATAGGTGATCTTGCTCGGTGTATCACGTTGATTATGCCAACCGTCCTCTCTCCTCCTTCACTACTTCTTGGCTAGGTGAGTCCTTCATTATTTGGCACATCTGTACACACTTGTGCTTCTCGTTGATTATCAGGGGCTACATATTCCCCCAAAAATCCTTCTCTGACCAAACTCTCCAAGTACTCACGCAAAATTTGGTTGTCAAATGACCCTGAACCTTGTGATACTGGCAGAATTCTTTTGCTCAAGGACCCGTGGTGACTTCAGCTATGGGTCTCGGCCAGACAAAGTATGGTTCATTCACCATGGTCTGCATGATAGTGGCCGGGCCGACAATGAAGTTGATTTGGCCTGGAATATTCTGATATGTGTGTCTCTCCGACGTCGAGCTCCACTGTTCTTGCAAAGTTTGATGTTGAACAGGGCGCCTCTCTAGCTTATGTTGCTACTGGTTGGTGTAATTTGAGTTGGTGTTCTGAAAAGGGCACCAATCCGACTGATTTCCTTGATACTGATTGATTTGCCTCTCCTGCCGCACTCGCCTTGGAGGTCTCTCATCGTTCTGGGAAGCGTACATGGATCTCTTCCCAGAAATTGATGGTCTCCCCGTCCTCTCCACTGCCTCGATCGGAGACATTTTTGATTTGTTTTTGCTTTTAAGATCATCCTCAAATCTCGCATATTTTCTAGCTCGAAGCTTCAAGTCATCTAACCTCTTAAGTCGATCCAAAGCAATAGACTCGTACAGCTTAGATCCAATCGGCAGTGCATTCTTGAAGGCCGAGATGCTTGTGTGATCATTACATTCGTCCAGATTCTAAGCTTCTTTATGGAATCTCTGGACAAAGTCTTTGAGCGACTCTGATGCCTTCATCTTCAAGGAAAAGAGGGAATCCACACTAAAGTCTTTCTTCTTGTTAGAAATATATCAGTTAATGAAGACCGAACCGAGCATATCTGTCTTTTATGGATCCGGCTAGCAGATGCCAAAACCATCTTAGCGTTGATCCCAGCAGACTAGATGAGAAGACTTTATATAGCAAAGCATCGTCGGCATTATGGAGAGACATCTTTTTTTGATACTGGTATAAGTGGTCAGCTAGGTCGGTCCTCCCCAAAAAGGGGTGAAAACAGGTGCTACATACTTCCTTAGAGTGAGAGTCTAGAGTATTCGCGCTAACAAAGGCGAGTTTTGTACGTCATTCTTCACTTGAAAAGTATACTGATCAAGTTGGCTCCCACTTGCTCGTCCTGCACAAGCTTCTCTATCAGCTTGTATCAAAGCTTGGGCCTCGGCCAGGATCATTCCTGACTGTTGACCTGAACTTCTATACTAGTCCTGCAATGGAATTCGTGGCATTTCTCTTATATTCTGATTAGGGTTAGGGAACAGAGGTGCATACCTGTCGCTCCTGAACATGTCTCGTCCTAGAGAGAGTTTCGCGTCGAGCATCCCGACAATCAATTCGCTCTAGAGAGTAGGATAGACGCTTCTGAGTAGTTTGACCCGAGGAAGTCCTTCTCGCACTCTGGTCTGGTAGAGGAACTTATCGCCTGTATTCGACATCATTGACTCTTTGTCCTCGACCTTGTCGAGGTGGAGATCTGTGCATACTTGGATGATCCGGATTGTATGGAAGAATTTCCGGGTGCCAAGCTTCCGGGTGCCGAGGTAAGGTGTCACGTTCGCTATAGATACAATCTTCTTCAAATATTTCCAGTCTTTCATGGAACATCTGTTGCGAGTGGACCATATGATTTAGTATGATCTGCTAATGGTGCATGTCGTCTCGTTGTTGTTGCAACATCCAAATGATCTGGGTTGACTAAGCTATATCAACTTTGAGTGGAGTCTGATTCGAATGAGTAGCTTGATTTGACATCGCAAATGATGATGCTTGCTTGGGAATCGATGTGCTTCCCACAGACGGCGCTAATTTTGTGAGGGAAGTTTCTGGCTAATTCCAAGTGGCACTGCTATATTGGTAGAAGGAAGAAGGATGTGAAACCGAGTCGTCCTAAGGTTGTTGAGGAGTGGCCTTCCGCCCTATCAAGACATTCTGATGCTCAAGTCAGTAACTGGAGGAGAAAATCAAAGGTAAATACAGAGAGTAAGGTTGAGAAGTGTTTATATATGGTCTGTGTTTGAGCTTAGAGATGAAGATTTTGCAAGAGATTTCGTGAGATTTTCCAACCCCTTCTTACTGAGATGCTGGGAATATTTATAGGCTCTCAAACTAGATGTCCATACATGTTGGTTAGATGGCCATACATCCAAGCTACTCATTACATTAGTGTCAGACAAATATCCCCACAATAAATGCACATCTCTTCCCTGCAAGTCGGTTCTGTCGCCGAAGTGTTTCGAAATGACTATCATTTAATGCGCATTTAATGAATCAAATATGGTAGGTCAAAAGTACTATCTACCCATGAGTGCTTCATTAATGCTCTGACTGGCAGCCACCTAGCAGCAATTGTCTTCGCGTTTGAATTTCTCTTCAGATCAGGACGGGCTCGTCCTCTCATTAGGTCAGGTTCGTCCTTGCTTAAGGTCGGGCTAGACCTCTTGTTAGGTCGGGCTCGTCCTCTCTTCAGGTCGGGCTCAACCTCTTTTTAGGCCGGGCTCGTCCTCTCTTCAGGTCGGGCTCAACCTCTTTTTAGGCCGGGCTCGTCTTCAGTATACTTGCCAATTTTCCCCATTTCAACAGAGACTACCTTCATCAAGATAAAAATGTAGACTGACAGTGGGAGAAAATCTTGATCTTTCTGGGAGTCATTTTGAATCTTCAAAGAACCTAGTCCCAGACTTCGAAATTCAATGTCTGCTATCTTTCCTGGAATTCAATGTATGCTATCTTTCCTGGTACGACAACTGGTTCCAGCAACATATATGGAGGTAAACCATAGAGTAAACTTTAATTTGAGGGAGCTAATCATTGGAAAACAGTCTCCCTCAGCTCGAAAATTTATTTATGTGCGCCCATTAAAGGTTATAAGTTATAACAGCACTCACACTATATGTTAACATCAGTAGGCTCAACAGCATCCAAAACATGTTGGGTAGACATGGCGTTGATTTTCTTTGAGACATACGAAAGCACTTGATGTCAACAAGCCTACCATCCTGGGGTGCTCCAGACTATCGATGTTCCAGAAATTAACAAGACAAGATAGTTAGCATGAGCCAATGTGCAACATCAACTGAATCAGACTCACTTAGCCACCTACTGCTGTGCGAGTTCAAGTCTGAGCAGTACAAGCAATACCAGTTAAGCCAGAGCCTACAGAAGCCAGAAATGTTAAATGTAATTAAAACAGGAAACTGGGTATCGTAGTTTTGGACTGCAGACCCTTGCGGTTCTCCATTTAGATTGCTTACCTCCTATTCATGGGAAATAGAACTACTCTTAACATAACTTTCAACCAGAATATCCATCTGCCATAACATGGTCAGCCAGCCCCCTCTAATTCTAACCGATAAATTCAAACATAGTACCAGTCAACTAGGTAATGAGTAATAAACCAACCGTAAAAGGAACATTGATCGATTCCGAGAAATGGGAATAACCTGGACATCTGACATAATTTATCTCAACATTTGAAGAACATTCATTAACAATTCTACTTTCAAAATAATAAGAACGGACCCCTAGCTACTCAGCCCTTGAGAATTTGAGAATTAGGGTAAGGGCTCTAACATTTCTAATTTAATAAGGTGTCTGGTCCACTATTGATGGAACCATCTCAATTGATAAAAAAAATGCCACGGGAAATAGACGGAAGCTGAGACGCAACCATCTATATGGTAGCCCATAAGGTAGACTCTATGGCTAGGTTACCACTGGCATACAGTACCAGTAGCATGGAAGCAAGAGAAGGGCGACCCGGTACTCACCATTTGCATATTCATTACCGTCCATCCAAAGAATGCCCTAAGCCGAACAGATAGGATCATCCTATCAGTTTTGAGTTTAGGCCTACGTTATATTTTCAGATTTGACCAAATTTAAACAAACTCTACAGAGATTATGTGTAAAAATTAGGATAAATTCAGATTATAAGGGTCTACGAAATATATGAATTAATTTCAAAAAACCAAATGAAGAGGCATTCAATTATTATAATGTAATAATTAGGAGAGTACCATCTTTGCGATCAGGCAAATGCCATTCCATTTAGAAATCCAACCATTTATTGAAGTAGACACAAGTCTTTGGGGAGATAATGCCATTAGGTGTGCACTCACTTATTCGTGGACAAACCCCACAAGGGATTGATGCCATGGCCCCAGTTTTTGATACCCCTCCCAGGCCTCCCCTACTTGTGCCTCTATAATAAATCGCCCCTGTAGATTTGGAAGCAAGATCCCCTATAGCGGTACTACTCACCTCCATGATCTCATTGTCCAAAACCAAAGCTCGCATAATTTCCGCAATTTGCTGGGTAGTGCACTCAACCTTAAAGAGGCCAGACTTACGGATCGATTCCGACACCCCCTCGACTGTAGCAACCTTCAACTTGTAGATGTGCTTCAAGCATTGCTCTTTAAGAATCTTTATGAATTCTACGTCGAGGTTCCCCTCCACATACCATGCACCGCCTGTGAGTTCTTTTGAAGGTTCAAATTCTACTGCCATGTAGTGCCTTTTCCCCTTGTTTTGGATGTTTATCACCTCCTTTATCAGTTTCTTGGCTTGGAGGGACTTGAGGGACTTCTTAACCACATTTTCCTGGAGATTTGTTTCCCGTTTCATGTCCCTTGTCCAGATTCCCATGTCTTCCTTGCTTCGGATCAGATCGTAGAGCACACGTTCAGCATCGGAAAGATTTTGGGAGGGTAAATTCGAGTCGGGTCGCTTCCTTTTGAGGGATGAATTCTCTTGTGCTCGGCCCATTTCTATAAATAAATAAAAAAGGAAAGTATTTGATAAAGTAAATCAGAGTGCAATTGGGACCTGAATTTCTGGCGGGATGTATATGAAAGTTCTAAATTTGGAGGGGAATATCAATGCGCTATAAATCATTTACAATCTAGTGCATGAAGAATAAGTATTCATGAAAGAAGAAAATTAAGGAATGGAGTTCTACTGCTACCAATTTGAAACAGCAATCTATCACAAAGTAGCTCGCAAAATGACATATTCATGGAAACTTTGGGGTATTTGCAGAAGTATCTGGAATCTTTGGTATTTTCGGAATCATTGGAAATCTTGACGAGTCAATTCAGAACAAGTGTGTGAATAAATTACTGAAACTCTTTACAGCAATTTGGTGGATAAATTAATATTTCAGTTTCAAACAAACATCATGAGATAGGAAACTCAAAGACTGCATACAAAGAAGCAACAGGAGAAACACTACATATTCCAGTTGCAATTACCACATAAGGAGGGAAGAAAAACCTGGACTTTGACAAGGAAAAGGTAATGTATTTAAAGAAAAGTATGTATATTGGATAATTCTGCGGATCTAATCAGGTTGGGTTTTGTTGTATAAAGTCGCTTTGCTAAAAATCATGGAATGATCAATCCCCCATATTCTCTGACACTGTGCTTGTACTGCCTAGCGATGTCTTCAGGTAGACCAATAAGGACAAAGGATACACTTATTGCTACCAATGATGATATACAGGTGCATGTAGGGCACTTGGAAGAGATGGTTATGAGCAGCAGCGTTTGGGAGATTCCATGGGTGCTAGGACCCATTACATAGTGCCTAGCCCGAACCAAAATAGGGGCAGCAGTAGATTGTATGATCAACCTGGTAAACACTGCCCATCAGGCTACTAGACCCGGTCCAGTGGAGCTTTATAGTTTACCAAAGCTAAATGCCTATAAAACTTAAACCTCGTGATTGCTATATCAAATCTGATTGCTGGGAAATGATAGTAGTGGATTATTAGCAGGGGAGGCAATCCTCGACCAAACCCAACAAACAGGCCAAAACAGACTGGTGTTTTCCAGGTTTTGGTTGGGTTCATTCCAACCTGACTTTGGGTTCGAGCTGGCTTCAGTTTGGGGCTGTTAGTACGTGTCAATCTAACCCAATCAAACCCTGTAAATCATAACCTAAACAACCTGCCTGAATTCACCTTTTTTTTTCTTGTCAAGTTCATTTGAGATCTATGTCAATAGCACAAAAATAGGGTCGAATCCAACCAGACCCATTACCACCCTTAGTTATGAGGTTCATTGGCTAAGAGTATAGATATTTCAGTTTTAAGAAAATGTTTGAAAATTCAGACCAGAAGTCAACTTAGCTAAGTGGACAGACAAAACATGAATAACCAGGTCCCTCCTTGACTCCTTCAAAGATTAAACTACCAAAAATATCTACTAAAAAGAAAAGGCCTTGTTAAACCATCATTACTCCCTCTGACTGATTAAAGCTTGTATTCACCCTACCGATCATAAATATAAAAATAAAAAATTTTAAAAAAGAGCTTGTATTCACCCTCAAGTACTCTCTGCAGTTTCACAACTTGCCATAAAACAAATTCAATTTTTTACCACTATCCAATATCAATTGATTAAACAACATCAAATACCAAAAGCGTAATCTGGAGCAATCTCCTCATACACTATCCCACCCAAAAATACATTCCGAAACATGGTATTGATAGACCAACAACAATCTAAGAACAATTTTTGTTTTCATTATTAAAAGGAAAATAAGGATTTCACTATATGACCCCAATTCTTCTCCAAAGACCATCCAGCTTTTTTTTTAATGGAATTTAAATGGATATATTAATCCAATCACAAATAGTACAGTACAACATATAAGAGTTTACAAGAGTGTAAACTCAAGAAAGAGAGAATAAAAAGAGTACAAAGATGACCCCAAGCTGAATTTGTGTAAGGGCTCCGCCTCAGCCCAACACAACTCCCAAATCCTCCCAGAAACACCGAATGGAACACCATTCTAAGACAAGCAATCGGATACGAGTACAGATGCGATGAGATAAGGAGAGTCTTCGAAGAGTCTTCCAAAGATCATCCATCAAGGACTAAGAAAATGGAATTATTAAACTTTTAAGGCAATATTAGACTGGTTTGATGAGGGTACACCAAAACTGTGTAGGCTTGCCAAACCAAGGACTTTCTCATTTAATGGAGTCAATTGACCAAGATTATTACAACCCCGGGAGTGGTATTACTGAGCTTCATGTTCTTCTAAAAACAGTGTTAAATTTGCAAATCCTAGATACAGGATTGACTAGCATTGAGATTGTTGATTCAGATTATTTCTGTCCTCACTAGTTCGTTTTCCCGGCTAACTGCAGTTTAGTGTAGTAGTTGAAGAAAAACATTTGAAGAGAAAAAGGGAGAAATTAATTATAAAATAAGCACTACAAATGTGTGAGTGACCTAAAACTCAAGAACATTTGATCAGCTTTTCTCATAAATTTCTCACACAATTGGTACAAGAATATCTCATGGAACTTCTCAAGAGTTTTTTCTGAATACCCATGCAACTCATTTTTTTTCCATTTGTTCAGATTATTCTTTGTTGAAATATGAGTACTGTTTGAATTTCTGAGATTTGATCGCTCTGGCCCCTAGATAATGTCAATTTTTATATGGGCAGATACCCTTTAATTTAAAGTGGAAGAAGGGGTGACAGAATGTGCAGAGATTTTTTCTTGCTTTTTAGTTTTTCTGATGGGACCGTAATAGAATAAGGAATGAAGTGACATGGTGGACAGCAAACTGACCCAATTGGAAATTCATGGTCATTTGTGGCCTGAATTATGCATTGCAAATTGATGAGAATCAGGACAAGGAGGGGATATGTCTTTCAATTTTATGGGTATTTTGAGCATTTAATCTTTTATCGATTGAGAGGCATTTAATCTTTTATCGATTGAGAGAGGGACCTATAGGTTATCAATGTTAGATTATGACAATTTCATCAGCAATGAAAGGCTTTACATGGAAAATGATTACAGAACCCTCTACATAAAACAATATAACAAAACAATCTGAAATTAATGAAAATGATTTTAACCTATGCAAACTACCAGAAACAAATCAATCATAACAATAACTTCAAATAATTTTTTGTTTGAACCATAGCAGTCATAATGCATGGATAATTCAACCTAAAATAATCATCGAAAAAAAGGGTTAAAATCAAAGTAGCATCTAAAAAAAAAGCTAATTTTACAGCTCCCAACCCCCAAAAATCAAGCAATTGCAGATTCAAATTACCAAAAAAAAAACACAAAACAAGATGGGTGAACACCCATTATTATAAAAAAAAACACAAATTCAAATGAAAAGCAATCCAAAAACCGATCTTTACAGAATCCATTACCGATAACAATAGAAAAGCCTTCAAAGACATGATCAAGATCAAATGAACATCCCTGAACTCAAAGAAGGAAAAGAAAAACACAAAGCAAGAGATTACCCCAGAATCTCAGAGGCGAAACCCTAAATCCCACCGCCCTACCTCAGATTAGATAAGAAAGCTCGATTCCATGTCTACCACTTCAGTTCTCACTTTCTCATCCCTCTTTCAAGTTCAGGGTTTCGTTTTGCAAAACCCCTAAACACTGATGTTATATGGCGGTTATTTCCGACCCGAAATCATCAGACCTTTTTTTCGGGTTGTGTCATGTACTCGGCTGTAAACGGATGCTGATATTATCCGCATCCGAATCCGTTTAGTCAGATATCCGGATAAGTATCCGGCGGAGTGGATTCGGATAGTAAAATACTATCCGTTTATAATCGGATACAGATTCGGATACTGTTATATTATCTGATCCGATAAATATTCGTTCGATTAAATAATATATATAAATAATATATTTTAAATTTATAAAATTAACATAACCTTCAAAATATTTTTTTTAATACAAATTTATATATTTTTTAAATATTAGTTTATAGTTTTTAATTTTAAAAAAAAATTAATCGGATAATTCGGATACTATCCGAATCCGGATATTTTAATCGGAGTCGGATATGGATATCATATTTCACTATCCCCCAGATATTTATTCGGATTCGGACATCCAGATATATAATCGGATACGAATTCGGATATATCAATATCCGCTCCGTTTACAGCCCTTACTCATGTGTGTGTCTTAAGTCTTGATTCTTGAACTAGTGTAGCGGGTTTGGGTTGGTTTTATTCGCTTTCGGGTTCAAGTTGGGCTCCGAAGCACACCGGTCACCCCAACATAGAAGTTTTGCTCAATCATAATACCTTAGTTATGATTTAAATTAAATAATTAATTTATTTTATTATTAGTTATTTAGGATGGATAATATATGCGTGACGCATGGATAATATTGTTTTATTTCAAAGGTGACATGTGGTGATAAATTAGAGGAGAAATCAAATTATCGAAGTTTTTTTTTTTTTTTTGAATCCAAACATTACATTTTAATCAAGAGGCAATCAATATAGACATCACTGAGACTACGATGGATAACATCTTCAAGAATAGGGGTCACTACTGCAAGACCTAACTGAAAAAGAGAAAGAGAAGAGTTGCCATCCAATGCGCAAGCCCGAAGAGCGTGGGGCAAAGGAGAATACCACCTTATAAAATAACTGAGCAAACATCTTCCATAAGTATCACCACTTCTATAAGTATCACCACTACTAATGAAAAAGATCCTCTAGTTGAGTTCAGGGCGATGATAAAGTTGAAAAAATCAGATTCAACAATAATATTTTTTTTCGATGTTTCTCACGAGCCAAGAGGATTCTGAGGCAGATAGCCTTTGCTTCAGCCATGAGAGAGGAGGCACAACTAGAGACTTGCACCTGAAAGTCCACTACTCTGCCATCACTATCTCGACTCATCGCAGCTACACCCCTAAAGAGCCCTGATGGAAGAATGCCCATCACAATTAATTTTGATGATCCCAACCAAAGGAGGTTCCCAAATGGGAGGGGCTGAAATCGACGATTTTGGAGGAACTAGGGGCCTCGACGGTGAAGGCCGCGACACGATACAAAACATCACGAGGACCACAAAAGAACTGCGAGAACAGTTTTTCATTTCATGCTTTTCACAGATGTCAAAAAATGGAAGCAAGGTGAAGTATCAAAACATCTTGCTTAAGATGGAGATGGAGACGGAGATGGAGATGATTAACAATATAGATCCATCACTCGACAAAGGAACAAGAATCAATCAGGCAATGTTGAAGGGCAAAAGAGGGGTTGAACCATATAACTCGGACAAAGGTGCACAAAAGCAGACAATGTTTCATTGTTTCATAAGAAGACCCAATGGAATAAGTTGATTCGATGGAGATGGGTACGATATCACAGACGTGGATTGCCTTTCGCACGAGAATGGGTGGATGGGAGGGGGCTAGTTGATCTATATCGAAGGAGAAATGGGGATCGTAGCAGTTGTGCAACCATGGAATAGTGAAGCTTACGAACAACATGGAACGGTCTCGTTAAAGTCATCTCCACGCAAGGAGATAATAGATCCCTTGCTTTGTCCGATTTGCACTATATCCGATAGGAACCTTCAAATTATGCAAAGTTTTACAAATTATCTATTTCTCCTCTCGAGACAAAGAAAAAGGAGCTTTGAGACAAGACACTTTGTCGTTCTTTTCAATCGGCCATAGATTTCTTCTTATCTTCATAGCCATAAGGTCCTTACGGGCTTCAATATCATCTTTCGTCTTACCCTTCGTGTCCATAATTGTTGCAATTAAATTTTCTACAATATTTTTTTTCACGTACATTACATCCAAATTATGACGAATAGGTAAATCCTGTACAGATGAACAAGATATGTTATTATCAATACGATATATTCCACAACAAAATAACATTATAAAATATCTTGTAAATCACCTTCCAATACGGTAAGTCAAACAAGATTAATCTCTTTGACCATGCAGTGCTTTCCTCGGCCGTGGACTTCTTCCTCTTCTTTCCTGCTACCTTCCAAAGTTAGTCTGAATACCTTCCACTTTTCATAATACTTCAAACCCACTCAAACGGCAAGGATGCTTCCTAAGTTCTTCTTTCCTATTAAATTGTGATTTTTGACTCCTGAAAGGATGACTTGAATCTGTTAGGAATCTTCTATGGCTCATGTAAGCAAATTTTTTTTCCATGTGGTAGCCACACTGAGTATATCCCTTCGCTGCAAACTGGACAACCATACTTTCCTGTGGTCCTACAACTCGAAAGATGGTCGTAGGCTGGAAAATCATGTATAGCTCATAACAAAATTGCTTTCATGATGAACCTATTCTTAGTGTGGGAGTCATATGTTATGGTTCCGGTAGACCATAAGTCATTCAACTCTACGACCAATGGCTGCGAGTAGACATCAATGTCATGTCCTGGATCATTTGGGCTAAGAATCAATAGTGTTAACATGGTAAATTCCTTACGCATGCATAAAGATGGGGGAAGATTGTAAGGAACAATCATAACAGGCCAACAACTATAAGAGTTGCTCTTGTTCCCAAAAGGATTGAATCCATCTGTTGCAAGGCCTAGCCGAACATTACGTGGCTCGGCAGCAAAGTCACTCCACCTAATATTTAATGATCTCCAACAGGAAGAATCCACCGGATGACTCATGTGGCTATCGTTTTCAACTGAATTTGTATGCCATTTCATACTCTCTGCAATCCATGGTACACTATACATTCTTTGCAACCTTTGTGCCAATGGAAAGTATCTTAGTTTCTTCCATGATAAAGGTTTCGCCCTCGGCTTTGAGTCATCCACCGGTTTCCATCTGTTTTCACCACACGTAGGACAACTATCCTTACTTGCATGCTCTCTCCATTATAGTATGCAATCATTACGACATGCATGGATAATCTGGTAGTCCATACGCAAGGACTTGATCAACTTCTTTGCAGTGTAGGTACTATCCGGCAAAGTATTCTCATCTGGTAAAATCTTTTTGAGCGTTTCCAATAGCTCTGTGAAACTATTATTAGACCACTGATGTCTAGCTTTCATGCTCAACAACTGAACTGTGACTGATAATTTTGTATGCTCACAACGACACGAGGGATATAGGGGTTGTATCGTATCCTCCATTAACTTCTTGAACTGAATATCCTCCTATGAATCAACTGAAGCTTGACCTTCATCTTTATCATGAACTTCATTCAGGCATGTATCCATGTTATCAGGACTAACACGTCCAAATGTGTTATTCAACATATCTGTCATTCTTAGGTACAAATCTTCATGTTAATTACTAGTCGACGTACTAGGAACCCCAACATTATCATGATTTATCAGAAATGGTTCTCCATGGTAGATCCATCTTGTGTACGACTTATCTATACCATCACATATTAAATGCTCTGAGATAACTTCTAGGGTTTTCTTCTCATGTAGATTATAGCATTTAACACAAGGACAACAATGCCAATCAACACCCTTACAATTCTGTTTTGCGAATGATAGGAATGATGCAACACCTTCGAGGTATTCAAAAGACATCCTCGGTGCTGTCATCCACTCCTTGCTTGAGGGGGTTGAAGAAGACATCTTCTAGTTAGCTGGAAAAAAATTCAAAATGATATAAGAAACTTGGAATCTAATGTTCCCAATGATATAATTATATACTTGGGTATGGTTAGACCCTCTAGGTATTTATTTGTATTATATATTTTATTTTATTTTTTATATATATATATATATATATATATATATATATATATATATAAACATATATTATAATGTTTTTATAGAGGTTGTCTTTTTGAAACCTCCAACCTGAGCCCAATCCAAAGTAAGCTTGGGTTTGGCATTTCTCAAATTTTCATTTTTTTCTCTCATTCTCTCCAATCTCATCATCATCTCTCTCAAAGAGAAAGAGGAACTCAAAAAATGAAGAAATAGAGTTGGTTTCTTGGTGGCCACCGAGTGTGTAAGGTTTGAGTTATGGAAACATTCTCATTACAAAATGGATTGTGATAACTGTTGAAACCAAAACTACTAGAACAAAGATGTATCAGTTTCAACAGTGACCTGTTTTCATTGCTCATTGAACAATAGAAATGCGTTTTAATCCTTAGGCAGATATTTTTTATTATATATATATTTTAAAATTTTAAGGATAAATTGTTTAATTCTAAGGGTTAGTAATCTACACCTCGCTTCTTGTGCCAGTGGTGGAGTGGGGCCTCTATGTTGAGGGAGGTATGGGGATCCAATCCCTCAGGGTATGAGTTGCAAGAGCTCCAAGGCCTATGCTAACCACTAACCCTAATATCATTAAAAAAAAGATTAGTAATCATAATCACAGTTAACAGGGTTAAAAGGGTCTCGTGTTGACAAGTTGGGATCATATTCAATCAATTGAAGTCAGTTCAATCGTACTTACTAGTCAACATGTGTCCCTTTTAATCCTATTAGCTGTAGTTAAGATTTATTAACTCTTAGGGTTAAACAATTTAACATATTAATCCGAAGCAGCTGACCGTCGTGTTTTATACGACAACCCTAGACAGTCGTTTTTTCCGACATATAGTGTCGTTTTTTCACCTGTTTGATGTAGTGTTCAATCTTTTATGACAAAACTAATACAAAAATAGAAAAACCAACACTATGAGATTAATAATTAAATGCTACAAATAATGCTGAAAATGCACTTACATTAATGATATAGGAACAAACTTATAAGTATCCAACAACCAAACAAGTACACAAAGAAACAAGTGGTTAAGTGGTTAAAGATAGTTATGTATGTGAGATAATATGAGTTATACCCGAGTCTACAGTCTAGAATGTAACCAAAAAAAACAAGTAGCTGATAAAGACAACTAAGGAAATGAAAGATTAGAAAATGTCAAGGGTTGGAAATACTGTGTGTGCATATATATATATATATACCAAGTTGTGTGTAGGCAATGCATATAGTTGTACATATGGCTCTCAATTCTTGTTATTATTCTCTATATATGTTACTGATTTAAGGTCCTATAGGCAATGCATCTATTATTCTGACTTGCTGACATAAGATGCCAAGATATATGGATAAGATATGCTCATCTCTCCTATATTAAAGCAAAGCTTAATAAAATAGTAGAAGCGTGACCTACAATGGTGCTTTCTAGACAACCCAAAGGAGTTGTGCAAGGAACACCAATACACCTACATCATAGGGATTAATCTCCTGAAATTAAAAAGAAATTAACCCACACAAACAAAAACTAATGAAATTAAAAAGAAAAAAAAATGGGGGAAGAGCCACTGGTTTGGCCGAATGTAGAGAGTTTTCTCTCTTCACAGATCTGAAATAAATCAAGAAGAAATAAAATAAATAATAATAAAATTAAATGAAATAAAAGAAGATGTAAAATAGAGAGGGAAGTCTATATCTAAATCTGGACTGAGAGAAGATTGAAAACCAATCTGAAACAGAGGCTATAGAGAAATCAAGAGCTGGCCAGGGATGCAACTGAGGTGCGGAGGAGGTGTCCAGCTCTGGAGAGCTGCTGGCCAGAAGATGATGGAGGGATCAATCCCTCTATAGATCTGAAACTGGATAGTGAAGGGGTGAAATGGATTTACTAGGTAATGTACTAATTTCCTTACCGTGTCTCATAGATATAACTAATTTGCATAATTCATTACTACACCAAATGCTGTGAAATTTCATGAATTTTCTAAAAATTGAATATGAAATCTTTGATTACCTTATTCTAGAATCACAGTTTTTATTATTGTAACGGATAAAATTCGTAAAAAGGAGTAAAAAGAAGGGGTAAAATAGGGATTTCTCATGCTTACAAATTCTAACAATTTAGCCGACATAAGCCCACTTGGGCTATGTGCTGGCTCACTTGAGTGTTGTCTGACAGGTGACCTTATCATGACTGCACAAGTCATGATGACTCCAAATGCCTATAAATAAGCAAGAATCACCAGAGAGAGGGATGGATGGTGCGAAAGGCAAGAGATGAGAGAAAGGAAAGAAGAAGAAGAGGAAGAGGAAGAGGAAGAGGGAGATCTGAGAAGCTTGAGTCATTCACACCCATACCCTGAAGTGCTATGCAGGCGGTCACTCACCCGATTCTCTCATCTTCCTTTGGTGTTCTCCGGCTACTTGATGCTCTTTATGGCCTCACAAGCGTTTATGGCCACCAGATTCTCGCAAATAGGCCATGTCCGCCTGATGCTCTCCCTAAACGGTCACACTGCCACTTGCACGGCCTTGCAGTTAATCATCTGATGAGTGCAATCACACTTGAACTTGTGCTTGACGCTGTGAATAGTGCCGAATCCGTTGTCGCGTTGCTCGCTGTGAATAGTGGCGAATTCGTTGTCGCGTTGCTTGCTGTGAATAGTGCCGAATACGTTGTGCTGTGAATAGTGCCGAATACGTTGTGCTGTGAATAGTGCCAAATCCGTTGTCACGTTGTGTTGTGCATAGTGCCGAGCTCGTTGTCCGTTGTCTGATGTACAACGTACCCGTCGTGAGCTGTACAACGTACACGTTGTTTGCTATACAACGTACACGTTGTCTGCTGTACAACGTATCCGTTGTCTGGTGCACAACGGATGCACAACGTATACCTTATCCGAGCTACGTTGCCAGTGCCTTATCCGAGCTACTTTGCCAGTGCCTTATCCGAGCTACGTTGTCAGAGCTATGTTATCCGAGCTAGAGCTACGTTGTCAGTGCCTTCAGAGCTACGTTGTCAGTGCCTTCTGAGCTACGTTGTCGGTGCCTTATCAGAGCTACGTTGTCTGTGCCTTATCAGAGTACGTTATCAGAGCACGTTATCAGAGCACGTTATCAGAGAACGTTGTCAGAGCTACGTTGTCAGAGCTACGTTGTCAGAGCTACGTAGCCAGTGCCTTGTCTAAGTTGCGTTGTCTGTGCCTTATTAGAGCACGTTGTCAGAGCACGTTGTCAGAGCACGTTATCAGAGCACGTTGTCAGAGCTACGTTGTCTGTGCCTTGTCAGAGCTACGTTGTCTGTGCCTTATCTGAGCTACGTTGTCTGTGCCTTGTCAGAGCTACATTGTCTGAGCCATATTCTTTGTGCCTCCTGAGCTACAATCTCCAGAGCATAACACCAGAGCTCGTCCTCAAGTGCATATGCCCAGTGCCCTCACGATAAGTATCTCTATACTATTATGTGCCTTATGTTCATGTGCTTGTGCCTTATACCAATGTGCTTGTGCCTTATACTGTGCTTGTGCCTTATACTGACTTTATCATCGGAGCTTATTTCAGGGTGCACACCCGCCCCCTCAGACTCATTTACAGGTGGAGTTTTGCTATCATTCCTCTACCAGCAAAGCAGCTATAGACGCGTGGTATGTACGGGATTTTTCCCTTTCAATTATCCTTTTTGCATGTATATATATATAGACACACGCACACATATATATTGGTAAGAAACAAAGTCATGTGTTTAAATTTAAGATCCAAGGTTATACTACTTCTTTTCCTTGCGCTTGATCTTTGTTAGGTATTATATATATATATATATATATATGTAAGGGCAGAATAACTAATACTATTTTACAAATCAAACAAGAGGGTTGAATGAGGACTTGGATGCAGTGCCTTATAATTTCTGACAATTAGTTCACAAGAGGGAATTATCAGGTTCAGCAATAAACAATTAGCTCACAAGAGGGAGTTATTCAGGTTTACAACATAGTGCTGGCTACACTGGGTCCAAAATGTCTAGGGTGAGTGGGTCATTTTCCCAAACCATTAAGAGTTCCTCCCTCCAAATGATGGGCACAACATTTCCTGGTTTGCTCCAACTCCAACTGTAAGATGTATCCTCTTTGGGGATTGATTACTCTTTTTCGAGTCTTCATTTGGAGATCAAGAGGCCCACCACCATTTTTCCCTTTTTTAACAGGGTGTCCAGGACTCTTAGAGCACCCAACTAACCCCCCAGCCACATGAAAACACCTCCATCCACAAGCACGGGAAAAATAGGGATAAATCCCAGCTATGTTTGGTTGCCAAAAAAATAAGTGAAAACATAGAAAAAAGAAGAAAATTGGACAAATTACAACTAAAAATCCAAAATTTTCTTTTATTTTCCATGTTTCTAACTATTTTCTCAACAACCAATCAGTCAAGAAACCCACCATGTGTAAGATAAATTCACACAATCTAGCTAACAAGGATACCTACCAACCTAAAACCAAAGATACGAGATTATCCTAAGAAAACAAACAACCCAAATCTCTCTGTTCTTGTTATAACCTACTCACACACTTTGCTCAATTCTAAGACAAGTAATCATAAAATGGAGAAAAAAAAAACAGAGAACCAAAAAATGAAATCGTCCAAACCCCGTATAAGTTTTAACAAAACACTCACCAATATGCTCATTCTCGCAAATTCAAACCAAAATGGAAAAAATATGAAAATACAACTAAATGGGTTGCTTGTAGACGGTCATAAATCTGACAAAAAAACGAGAAATATCGAGAAAACTACCACAATAAAATTTAAGTAGGCTCGAGAAGGGTAGCCTCGCGTTTCGCCGACCAAAACTTTCATACTCCGATTATGAACCCTAATAGCCACGATTTGCAACTGATATATCCCAACAGATTATGGAAATACAAACTGAAACCCTATTACAGCAACATCTAAATGAGAATCGAACTGACACTTATGCCAAAGAAATGCCCTAATCTCTTTACACCCTTTTGAAAAAATAAAACCTAGATCTAAAGATCCGAAAGCAAAAAAGCTAAAAAAAAATAAAAATGAACACTAGTCATGAAGATCATCCAATGGTTTAAAACCAATTTTAAAAACAAAAACATGCAGATCTAAGGATGGGGATTGCAGAACTATATCTCAAAAACATCTCCAAACAGGGGCAGCGAGTGGATCAGTTGGGGGTTTCCGTTAATGAAACCCTTCAAAAATCTCATCGGAAACCCATAAGCGTTTGGGTTAGGATAGGGACTTGAGATCCGATGGAGAGGAAGGGGAAGAGGAGAGCAATAGGGTTTAGAGCTGTTTTAGAAAAAAGGGAAGAAAAAAAAAGTAAGGTGGCGTTTGGATTGGATTTTCTTTTTGCCAAAAATCAATTCTGATAAAATTGATTGCCGAGAAATTCATGATCAAATAATCTCAACTTCGGTATTCTTTGAACATTATTATTTGAAAAAATGATTATTTGACAATTAATTTGTACACAATCAATTTTACCAAAATTGATTTTTGGCTTAAAAAATCCAATCCAAACAACCCATAAAGGAAAAAGGGGATGCGGGTTAAGATTAGGGTTAGGGTTAGCGACCACAAAACAACTGCTATTAGTCGTCGTAAATAGCGACAAAACTACCCAACTGTTTAAGGCCATCCTTAGTTTTAAGGACGGTTCATGGCTGTCGTTTTTTCCGACTATTAGTGTCGTTTATTTCCCATTTTCACGTAGTGACACCAAGGGCAAGAGACCCTGATGGCAATATGTCTATGAGCCAAATTTGCACCCTACCGCCAAGGCATTAGAGCGCCCCGCCAAGGAAAGAACTGAATTTTCCTTGGGATCTTAATCTGCCAAATAAATTTCCATAGATATCTAGCATGAGGAATGGAAATAGTCCCAAGGCGACCATAGGAGCAAGCACGTGCATGGCCACATGATAAGCTGATTTCTTAGGGAAACGCCCTTTAGGATCAAAATGTCACACTTATCTATCAGTCATGCCCCTGGAATTAGGGTGGATGACTAGAATTGTTGTTTGCTCCTCGACAGTAAATAAGTAGTGAAGAGCATTAATATTCCATCTTTCCATAATTTTTTTCCCACGTGTCTCTCGAGCAACTCGTCTTAGCGTTCATCGGTCAGATTTCGAAACAATTTGCCACATGTCACATTATTAGGGACAACTCATTATAAGCTTCAATGAACTTGACTCATTTATTAGAATGCTACTCTCTCTCTCTCTATGTATATATCTCATCCTTCAGTAAGAGTCTAAGACTAGTAAATTTGTTAACCTTTTTTTTTTTTACTCATACATAAACCAAAGCTCTGGATTTCTATGGGTATTTTAGGCTCCCAAAACTTGGGTAAATACTAAATTTTAGAGACACCCAATAAGCAAGGACTGTGTTGGTTTTTTTTTTTTTTTTTTTTTTTTAATTGAGACAAGGGAATGCCTGAGTAGCATGGCTCTAAATTATATGGACAAAAATGTTATGTGAATGTGTTACCATAGGGGCTTATGGTCACCCGCTAACTTACTAACCCCAGTCTACAAGGGTAGTTACCAAAAACCAAATCAGTCACCCCATTTATTTTATTTGGTAGTATACTTTTTTTTTTTTTCACATTTTAGTTAGCAGGGGTTAGTACCTGTTTCAGGTAGAGTTAACAACTATGCTCACCTCTCTCCCACCGGATTGATGGGAGGACTTCCCTCCAAGTGGGTGGGGGGGATTTGGTTTGGCTCTCGCCAGACCAAAACCGTCTGGCACACTCACAAAGCCTTTATAACTGCTTATTTAAATCAGGTTATAAAATTTTAACTCCCATAGTTAATTTTTTAATTATATTTTTTTTATAAAAACCAAGGTTACATGATTGAACCCTAAGGGTTAGTGTATCTTAACCATAATTAACAGGTGTCCCTCAGGGTTAGTGTATTTTAACCATAGTTAACGGGTGTCAAGAGGGACACGTGTTGACACGGCTGGCTTACGCTAGACGAAATCCATTCCCTAGTGAGGGCACTACCAAATCCATTCCGTAGTGAGGGCACTACCGCTGGGCTAATTCCATGGTAAAAAAAATTATGTAGAGTGCCGAGAAAATAAATGACAGTGAAACAAATTAGTTTCCTATTTCAACCCTTTGGTTGAGTTCTCTTCACTTTTCTGTTCCTCTTTTGTTACCTATATTTTATCGGCAACCAAACAGGGTCAATGAAAGAGCAGAAATTTCTGTAGAAAACCATCCCATATGTAATTTCTCTGATTTGATCCGCATTCATTCACTGATTATGCAAAAGAATGGAATGGGTCAGGATTATCAGTTATCACAATCCTTAGACGAATACTGCTCAAGTGAAGTAACAGGTTGTGTTATCGGCACCTGCTGAAATACTTCAAATAACTTTCACAGAAGCTAAAACTACGCCGCTTAAAGTTGAATTTGTAACCAAACAGGGCATGGGCAATGTAGAGAACAAGTTATTATGTCTACAAAGAGTAGTTTAATGATTATACATCTGTGTTTGTAACTAATACATGTAAACCAAAGTATAAAAAAAGGTGGAAAGAAAAAAAAAACAATATTAAACAACATTATATCATTTTCCTCCACAAACTACAACTACTTGGCTTCTTGTTCAAGAACAGGAATGTTTTTCCATGTCTCCTCCAACCCGTTAATTTGCAATGGCGGCAGAGAAAACACGCTTACCGTCGAGCTTCCGCTCCGTATCTCCTTCAATACTCGCAGTGCTGAAATGGTGCTCTTCATATATAAGCTCTCCATGTACTTGATCTCTGCAAGCTCCTCTGGCACTCTGAGCAGAGCACCTTCCTCGGTGGTGGTGGGATTGGGGTCACACCCTTCTATCTCATTGACCAAGGGGAGTGAAGATTCGTTGGTGGGGAATAGGCGATCAAGCATAGTCACACACTCCATGATGAGCTTGTAAAGCAAGTCAGTGGTGTAGAAGGGCTCTTGCAAGACCCTTTGAATGAAGGGCAAGCGAATTAGAGCACCAGTTCGCTTGTCATACTTTTTGAGTATCTTCACCAACCCTGTTTAAAGTATAGTATTGTGGAGATGAATCAGGTTGAGCCTATTTAAACAAGAAGAAGCATAAGCAGCAGAGAAGTCAAGATTTTTTTAAAAAAAAATGTAATCACGCAAACTTTAGAAAAAAAAGTACACAATCCTAAATCAGATCCAAGGTTCAAACATTTTATGAACTAAAGATGGAGAAAAGAAAATAAGCTAAGACATTCATAAATCCCATGATGCACTACTGCAATTAACCTAAGACAGTCATCAGACCATAAAAGCCCAAATCCTGCAAACACTACTGTTAGAGATGGGAATTTCTTGCCAACAGGTCAGGGTTGAAGCTTTAGGTCATGGGTCAGGCTCGGGTTGGATTTCGAAACTATTTATGATTGAATGTGGGTTGGGATGGATTTAGGACCAGATTGGTCAAAATTCTTGTTACGTTATTTATAATTACATATATATACTTATGTACTTAATATATTAAGCTTTAATAGAATGGAATGAGTGAATGACAGAAAGGTATAGCCTGTTGTAAGCGGTTATGTAAATAGAGCCTTTAACCTTTTCTTTGAACTGTTGTCATTAAAAAAAACTGCAAACAAACTGTTATCTTTTTTCATTTCTGAGGCCATTTTAGGGCACTTTAATAAAAATACATTTTTTTTCATGTAATGTTGTGACAATCCGACTGTTAGATCTGGCTATAAAACCAAAACCTTGTTCATTTGGGTTAAATGAATTGAGATCCAAATTGGGGTAACTGTAGTGGTGAGAAAACCAGCACTTATTGGTGATCACTAGCCTAAGCTGCCTAACAGTTTTGTACCTCATCTTTTTTCTATCTTCAATCTCTTGGTATATCATTGCCCACGCCAACTATATGGGATCAAGGTTTTAAAATGTGAAGGCATGAGGTGAGGCATTATGACCTCAAGATGTGTGAGGCACAAGTTTCAAGGTGTGAAGCTTAAATCTCACAAGAAAGTCTCATGCTCTCTCCTTTTAACAAAAAAAAAAAATTATAAAAAAAATTTAAAAACTAATGAAAGATTATCGTGTGTGTGTGTGTGTGTGTGTGTAGAGAGAGAGAGAGAGATTTATGTATACATTCATTTGTATTCATGTACATTGTGTGTGGGAGCACGCATACACATAGGAAATATTATATAAATTATTTAACTATCAAAACAATAAATATAATGGCAAGTAAATGCTGAAATTTAGATTTACTTAATACATGTTGAAGATGATGTTCAATCATCAATTTATGTGGTGGATTTAGACTTTTAGTGTAAAACAAAATCCCAAGAAGCCATGAACTACATGCTAATGTTTTCAAATTCTTACAAAGTCTAATAGAAAATTAATGTGAATTAGACTCAAAGATTTTAAAAGCCTAAATATGTTAAACATGATAAATCAAGTGTTAATCGGAACCAATATCATCATCTTTGTTTTCAATACTTTATCTGAAATAAATAAAGTGTTATTTATTATTAGTTGAAACAAATAACATTTTTAAAAAAAAAACCAACATTTAAGCTCAATTATGTGGATAGAATCCTAATTTTAGTTAACTATAGGCGTACGCAACATAAATCAAATTCGAAAAGATTTGGAAACATTCAGGAATTTTTTTTAAAAAAAATTTAATAATTACAAAAAAATATTCAACAATTTGGTAAAAAAACATACAAAATAAGTAGTTTACTTACCAAACTAAACGAATTATTTACGTTTTGTACAATTTATTTGTGAAATTCACGAATAATTCAGCACACTTTAAATTTGTAAATAACTTACAAATTTATCAAAAATTTGGCAAATTTTGTTAGTTAGGTTACAATTCACCGAATAGGTAAAGACCCGACCCACGACCACGCTAATAACCATCATGTAGACAAAAGCATAATTCCATAAAGTCATGAGGGTATTCTTGTCAAAGAAAAAGACAAGCAAGTACCTGTGTAGTTAAGGGCACTGTAATTCTCCAACAAAACCATCTCCCCATGGAAATCCACAATCTCCTTCCCCACTATCATCATGTCTTCATTCAAGTCCTTGACATTTGCTACCCTATCTTGCAATTCCTGCACTCCAACCAAAAGAGCAAGATTTATATCTAGCATGCGCACAGATGCAACGGTGATGATCTAGTGAGCACTCTCATACACGTGATAGGTTATTTTGGAATTCGACCGATAGATATTAAAACAGATCCCACGAGAGAAGTGACAAAAAAAATAAAATAAAAAATTGAACGAATATTTGTAATCATCTGATTAAAGGTTGAAAATTTAAAAATATTATAACCTAAGTAAGATCTAATGAATCTTAGAAGGTTAATGATGACAGACTATAGTCAAATAGGATAATCTGTGTAAAGTGTGAGCGGCGCGCACTATAACATTTAGTGTGCGCTCCTAAACACGTGGCAGGTTATTTTAGAATTCAACAAAGGGATATTAAGGCAAATCCATATAGAGAAGTGACAAAAAAATAAAAAAATCAGGCCGAACGAATATTTTTAAGCCATTGAATGTTGAAAATTTATGAATTTTAATAACCCAAGTAAGATCTAGTGAATCTTAAAAGGTTAATGATGACAAACTATAGTCAAATCGAATAATCTAAAATGTTCGGTCTGATAATGTTTTCTTCCGTATCCCCCAAGAAACTCACCTTAACACGCCATTGGATTAAAAAAATAAAAAAAAACAACTTGCCGCATATCTTTTCTTTATAACGCCGCTTACTCCAAGTATGCATATGTTTTCTTACATTTCCTTACATTCCCTACCCTCATCAAAAACCAACACCACTGGTGTTAGATTTTGGAGGGGTTGGGAATTCTTGAAAGTAGAGCTAGCACAGCTCTTCCTTTTGTTAGGTGATTGATTTAATATTAATCCATAGCGAGAGCTAGACAGTAACAATGTCAAAAGTTAAGTGGGGCCCACTATTAATGCATGTGCGTCTTGGCACCACTGAATTTTCAATCGGGCGGCCCAGCTCACGATATTATCTACTATCAAGAGTTTTTAATCACTTTTTTTAAAAAAAACTTTAACACCAAAAAGAATAATCTTTCTCGAGAATGGGAGATGTGGTTCGCACTTGAAAAGTAAAGGTTCATGTTAGGCCAAGAAAAGGATAGTTAACATGGCCGCTATGGGTGCTTGTTAGCCGCATCACTCTAATGCGTGCCAGAAGTACCATACCAGATGCCAAAGAGGAAAAGACCCTCCGATGTTCTTACTTGAACTCTCTTGAATTCAATTGCAATTGGTTATGATCTTATCTCACAGTTCCCAGGCGCGTGCTAGCAGAATGCTATTGCCTGGTCACGACTAGATTCGGATAACATATAAAAAAGAATGGGATCTTCTCTGGTTGGTGCTGGCTAGGAGACTGTCAGCACCAATAGAAAGAAAGCACCAATAGAAAGAAAGGTGGCCATTTTGCATGCGTATCAAGGTTATGCACGTAAATCAACGTTTTGATTAGTCATTTTGCATGACTATCAAGGTAACGCACGTAAACCAACGCTTTGATTAATCATTTTGCACAAATATCAAAACTATGCACGTTAGCTTTGATTAGCATGCATAACAGTTTTTGCGAGCGAGTTGACTCAAATACTGACTCACCCAAACAAGGAAGAGGAGTGCGAGCATGAACTTAAAAAAGAAAATAACAGATGGTTGGTGGAAGATGAGAGTAGTACTAACACTCCTCTCCCAGGGCGAACAAGGCATGAGAGTAGTGTTAGCATTCCTCAACAGCACGGAAATGCGCATGTTAGTGAAATTTTCCTAACCGGAGAAACCAAACTGAACCGGTATGCGTTCTGTTTAAATTAACACCCAGACCGTTATGCTTGAAAACTCAGATCTTCCCTTGAACCAAACGCTCCCGGCGCACTTTAGCAAAAAAGCAACCGAAGATGAAGACGAGACTAAAACCCTAGGCATTTTACCAAAAAATTTCAGATTTTTTTTGGTAAGAGAAAAACTAATATCATCAGAAATAAAGAGAGAATACCTTTAATTTGATGATGTATTCTTCTTCCTGTTCAACGAAGAAGGTGTTGAATTTCTCAAGCTCGTCTTCCAATAACAGGATGAAATCAATCTCCTCTCTCGTCATAACATTCGCCTCTTTTTCTCCGGCTTCCGTACAATCTCCGGCGGCCAATCTCGGCCGTTTACTGCACCTCTCTCCACCTTTGGGATCGATCAGCTTCAATTTCTTCTTCAACTCCTTGTAAGACAGAAACTTGTCTCTCCATTCAGGCAACGTTTCCTCGATCTGGTTGCTCAGGCTCTTCCCGAACTTCATCTCTCTCTCTCTCTACCGGAAAACAGAGAAAATGGACGGAATAGAAGTGAAATTCCGGCGGGAATTCGACGGAATCTGACGCAAAACGGACGGTGATGAAGGAGGAAGAGAAATCGGGGAGGAAGAGAGTCATATAACGGGTGAAGCAGAATATTCGAAATTGGAGAGTGCGAATATCCTTTCTTTGTAAAGAGAATATCTCGGGGTTTTATTCTCTTTGGTGTGACCCACTCATAGAGGATTTTGGATTGTCCCTGGCTATAGCCAGAGACGTCCTCTCTGGCGCTTTGTTATATTTCAAAACGTGTCCCTTTAACTATGGTTAAAAATTTAACCTAAGTTGGTATACTTCTATCTAGTTTTTAAAATAAATTTAAAAAGATGTCAATTTCCTTCTCTCTGGCAGAAACAAGAGAGGATTCGGACAGAGATATTCTTTTAAATCGAGCTTACACCACATGGCACTATTTAACTTCTTTTTAGCGGCTCCAGCCGTTTAGCTCAAGTAGAGGAGCCCAAATCTTGAATGGGAGTGCGAGGACCTACTCTCGTTCAACTGCACTCAATTTTATTTTTTTTGGTTTTAGAGGAGTACTATTTTTCCCAAGACGTAAAGTGGATGCAACACATGGCGTTGTTACCCTATAACGAAGAGATGATTTGACACATTTTATCACTACTTTGGGGGACTACGACTAGGGTTAGCATTTCAATTTTTTTTTTTTTTTAATGCAAATAAGATGGATTTTGTGGTGAGGCTTACAAAATCAAATCTTTTATAAGAAAGGTGGGAAATTTTTTTAGGTAGACTCACCGATGCAAATCACACAAAACTATGTATATATAGAGTGTTTTAGAAAGTACGCTGGATCAACTTATGTGAGAAGATAATAATTTTTTAGAGAAGTAACTAAAGAAGTCTATCGAAGTCATTTTGAGAGCAAATGAGGTTAGTTGTATTATACATGTGAGGGAAGCTATTTTTTTTTTAATCAGTAGAACGAGAAGCTAATTTTTAACCCTTATCTTTTGTAAAACGTGTGAGTCTAATCTCGGCTTCCCGCGAGTCACCCCTATCGGCTTATTTTAGAATTCAGTTTTTCAACTTCTATCGATTTCTAACTTATACGATAAGTCAAAATGACCGCCAAACCACCGCAATTGGCTGATACTTCACTTTTGTAGTACTTAAAAATTGATATAAGTTGATTAAGAATTTTATTCAAACACAACCTAAAAATCATGAGATAAACTGATGTTTTACCATAACACCATGCACATATCTTACCTAGCACTTTGTGATTGGTGTGAGTGGTTAATCCACACGAACTATTTCCCTTTTTTTTCTTGGAAGGAGAAGTGCGATAACCCCGCCAATCAAATAAAGTTCTCAAGCCTTCAAGCCAAAACCCATCTGATAAGGTAAGGTGTCCCATCCTGTTAAGCCCGCCTTTGATTTTAGAAAAACTTGTGAAAAGCATTATGAACGGGAATCAGTTTCGTCATTTAGTCAATTGAGTTCCTTGCTTCATAGGTAGCGGTAAAAAAATATTTGTAAATTTGAAAGATTTAGGCTAGATTGGTGATTTATATAAACATAAATTTTCTGGATGGAATTCTAACTTTGTTTTTTTTGCGTGAACCCATCCTTGTTAATCGCAATGCCATGTGTGTGTGTGTATATATATATATTGTAAAATGATATATATATTAAAGAAACAAAAGCCAAATACATTAAGGAGGCCAAGTGTCGGGCCAAACACGTGGGTTTCCAAACAATGAGCGAAGGAATTAGCATACCTAGGATTGTAGAACAAACTAAATTCTGACAGACAAGCAAGATCTTTCTTGATATCATTCAAAACAACTTGGATTTATCAATGAGTAGTAGCAAAACCATCACGAACTGAGTCCACCAATGACTTGGAGTCCGATGAAAATTCCACCGCCCTCCAGTCTTTCGTCTTCGATAAGGACATAGCACACACAAGGCCACCTCCTCAGCGAATAGATCCCCGTGAAGAGATTGGACAAAACCTTCCAAAATGCATCCTCGATGATCATGAATGATACCCCCAACACCAGCAACCCAGCCCTCATTTGTTGCAGCTCCATCTATATTAATCTTTACCCAACCAATAGAAAGGGGTGGCCACTATCCCAAGAGAGATGCATCTTGGTTCACATATTGAGTACTTTCCACCACCAGAGAAAGGCATCTGATAGATCCAAGAGCAGGCGGCTTGCTTATTTAATGGATCGCCGCGGATCAATGGGATCACCATTATAGAGTTTGTGATTTCGAGCTTTCCAAATACTCCACGCAGTAGAAGCAATGAGGTTCAGTACACCATTTTCCGATCTCTTTGGGGATTGAATAAGACACCCTGAATGACCACTAAGCTCCCAAGTTCTCAGTAGTAGCCACCATCGATCTGACCCCCCAATACGAGCCCTACCAAGTACACCTGTCATGCTCACAACCATGTGAATTTTGAGAAAAAAAATTTAGATACGGAGAATATTTTTGTCCCCTTTCTAGCTTTCTTGATATTTTTCGCCAAATATCTTGCACATGGGTACTTATCGTACTATAATTAGCACAGAGGAGCCCATGAAGGAGAATTATTGTAGGGTATGTTCAAAGATTTATAATGTTTTTTTCGCTTTCCCTTACTCTTTCAAAGCCTGCAATTTGTACATATTCATTCATTTTGTGTTGGTGTCACCAATAATTTTTCTCTTTATTTTGTAACTTAATTTAAATGAAAATTATTAAGAAATTCAACCATTTGTTGGAAACCGAAATTTCAAGGATGAATGAGATGGAAGATGATGATGAAGGGGAATGTCGCAAGGCAGGTGATTGCAGTATGAGGGTTTTCTCCATGACCTTGTGTTCTGGTTATCGTATACCCACACCTTGAATCAATATAGGTTCGATCTATTTATAGACGGCAAGATGTCCCTTCTCATTCCAGAAAAACACCCCTTCATCAAGTCTTGTAAACCGTTACAAGAATGAGCATTTAATTTACTTGGATTGAATGTAGATACATTTTTGGCTTTATGGTCACATTTCTACACCATTGTCATTCATTGGATATTTACATATCAAATGAACAATTTAAATAACACCCCCGCCTCTTGTGTGGGTGGTGGGGTGTGACCTCTCAATAGAGGGATCTCGGGATCCAATCCCTCTAGCGATGAGTCACAAGAGCTTCAATTCCCAAGCTAACCACTAACCCTAGACTAACGTAGGTAAACGATATCCATATAAAAAGAAAATGAACAATTTGAATTGGCCATATCAACCTTCTTGGTGGCTGAAAAACCTTGTTGTAGATATAATTTTAACCAAAAAATATGATCTGGATAGCAAGTCTGGACGAAACCCATAACATGCATGCATAATTTGTAGATAAAAATATTGAAGATTTTAAAATTTCAAAAAGGTAACTTAAGAAAATATACTAAATTGATAACTAATCAAAAGTATTGACATTAGACGCATATAATGCATGAATATAGTGATTTATCAAGTTTAATTAATACATAATAAAAAAAAAATACATAATTCAAATATTTATAAACTGATATATTTTACTTAAAATCTATGAATCTATGTTCTAAACTTACTAATATAAATCTACTAAGCAGTATTAATAAAAAAATATAGTTGATTGACTCTCGCCAAATCCAAAAATTTTAAATTAATATTTCCAAAACTAATTCTGAAGTTATCATCCATCGATCGTTTTATGATTCAAAGAGAAATTAGCGTTTTGGTTCTAGACGAAGAAGAAAGTAAATAGTTACCACCACGTAACATTATGTAACGACGTGACTTCGCAAAGAGTAATACATTAAAAAAAAAATCTCAAATATATCAATCCTAACATTGCCCAAGTTGTTATGTAATGGATATTATATACTTCCCCCCCCCCCCCCCCCCCCCCCCACCCAAAATTAATAATTTTGATGGGATTTACCACCATATTCAAGACATAAATAAAGCCCGTTAACATGGCATCCTCTCATACCATAGCAAAGAGACCCATTTGGTTAGGCCACTAACTCAATAACTTCTAGTCAATTGGAAGTAGCTGGAAAAATAAAAAATGAAGAATTGACCGTAAGGTTAGATTGATAACCAACCAATCAATCGGAATATCGCCCGTTGACTGTAAAATATTTTTTTAACCCCTTCTGTCTATTTGCATCACTATCGATGTAATAAAAAAAAAGCACTTAAAGGTAACAAATTATATGGGTATTTGATTTTCTATTCGCCCACGCGTCAATAAAAAGTTATATTCAGCTATCAAACTAGCCTTGCAGTCAACTAATTACAGCTGCTAGAAAAATGTTACAAGAGAAGCCGAGAAATGACTCCAAGCTAATTACAGCTCCAACGCGGCGCCAAAGAGCTAGCCGAGCAAATTCTGCAGTCGAGCCTTTAAGTTAGCTCATTTTCTCAGGAAGGTATAATTCGAAGGCTTATGGAATATGCGTGGCTCTTTGATTTCCCTTACAGCAGGTTCGATGCAAAGGGCATATTTTGAAATAAAAAATTATATCTATCCTCGTTCTATCCAAAGCTAAAGAATACTGTGCACTTTTTATAAGTTAAATCTGGGAAAGAAATAAACATTTTGACGGTTTTGCCCTTATGAGAAGATCCGGATCCGTTTGTAGCATATTCTTGAATTAGGAATATAAACTATTATAAAGTCTACAAATGTTTGCGCGTCTTCGTATTTCCTGACCACCTGAAAATTAAAACAAAGACAACCTCTTTTTTTTTTTTTTTTTTTTACTCAAGTTTTAATTTCTATTAATCTATTGAGAGTTTTTCCTGAAATTTCAAGAAATCTTCAGTTTTTTTTTTAGTTTTTTTTTAATTTTGGAGACCTGGAGTTTCCCCAACCCTTCGGGTCAGGACTTCTTCAGTTGGCCTTCGCATATGAGTTTAAATACAGTGGCATTTTTGTTATTTAGTGAAATATTTTTTCAATAATATTACTAATCTTCTAGTAATTATAAAGAAAATGGTACTTTGTTTGACTATAAAAATTGGGAGCTCTGTGTAAGTTAATAGGTTGAACTTCGGATCATATTTAGACTCTTTTCATATAGAGATTAAAAGGGATATTTTGTTATTTTCATTTTGTGTATAAATAGTGATTCAGTTTACGCTTTTCTTGCAGTAATAAGATGGAGAAGTCTCACAAGTTTTAAGATTCATACTTTTCTTATCTTTTTTTTTTTCTCTCTTCTTTTAAAAAATTTAAATAAAATTGGCATTTATCTAATGGGGTACCAGATGCTGGGAATGGGAACATTTTACTTGATATAGCATGCAATGTAGTGCACGTTACTGAAAAGGCCATTTTCGCCATCGCCACACACTGATGTCGTGACATCCGCCACGCCAAGCCGGAGGAGTTTGGCGCTTCCAAGACGACTATCGAGCTAATGTCGATGGCGCTTTCGGCGCGCTCCGTTATGGTGCAAGCCATGGAACCTACTGTAACTCAGTAAATTATAAAGGTGGCTTCAGCTTTGGTTTTAATATCAGCCTTAAAACAACTGCATTGTACTGTTCTTCAGTCATACTCTTTTTATATGATACATATGCAAATAACACTCCTAATCGATCATTATTCTTTTATTTTCTTTACCACTTTAATAACACCTTATATTTTGCAATAAAAACATAAAAAAAAATATTTTATGATAAAATATTATATTTAAAAAAAAAACTAAAATTGTGGTTAGAATTATGGGTACAGATGGATGTTATAACGGCATTTAGCACGTCGACCATGTCATTTTTAGTTAATTTAAACCATGACTTAGGGAAGCAATGGGAAAGAAAATGTATGTGTATATATATATATATATATATAATGGCAGCATTGAATAGGTGAGATATTTTAGTAGATTGGTTCCCTATCCGGATAAGTGATGATTCAGAGTAAGAGGGAAAGGAGTGAGTAGATTAATTTTCAAATAAAGGTATGTGCCCCCATTGTGAAGTGAGCATCATTAATGCTTAATATATTTAAATCAATTTTTATATGGGGAAACAATAAATAGATACAAGGATAAGAAAGGCATTCGCATATTCCAATTTTGTTCCTTGTTGATCCCATTGTGACCTTGACTTGCATGCTCCTGGTCCCTCTTCTTAACCCTTTTCTCATTTATCTCACCTAACTCTATGTCCTTCCCTCATAAGTAGTTTGACTTTGACCAATTAGCTATAGCAGTTAGGGTTTTTTTTTTTGCAAAGGATTGTGTCTAGCGATGCCAAAAAGAAATTTTCTTAACAATCCACAAATCAGCGGACATGTAGCGATAAAAAGGGGAGAAGCCATTTCATTTCCTTCCCGTGGGTTTGACTTTAACCCACTTGATATCTCTTTATCATCACATGTCCACTGATTTGTGGAGCCAGAAAATTTCTTTCTAGCATCATCTGAGATAATCATTTGCCATTTTTTTTTTTTCTTAGAGAAAGAAGAAATAGAGTGTGTTTTATAAACTCATGGATAATGCTAGTGCCTAGCAACACTCTCTTTGTAATATACTCTTTTTTAATTATGAGGGGCGAGAGTTTTATTTATCATAATGTAAGAGAATAACACATACCATTCCCTTAAAGAAAGTGTAGCTAGCATTACCCTAAACACAAAATGATTGCAAGGTAGTAGTAGCAGCAGCGGCGTGGTTGCTGCTATACCACTCACAACCATGAACCCTTTAATTCTAGGCTTCTAGCTATACCCCTCCCAAGAACTGGAGGACGGAAAGACATAAGATGATACTTAGCACTTTATCCCAATTATTTTGCATCATGTTTTGCGAATGATAATCTATGGACACTATTAGAGGTGCATAGATCTGTTGGTTTGTTGTAATCATAGTAAGAAGTTCAGTTTTTTTTTAAGGCTTGGTTTTTACAATGTTCAAGCTTTTACAGTAAAGGATAAAATTTTCACTTATTTTTTATTGTACATCTGGTTGCATCCTTAAAAATAAGGTATAAATTATGTTTATTTACTTGTGTATGTGTGGGGTAAAGGAAATTGAAAATCACATGTAAAAAGTTGTGTTTTGGGGATGCAAATGAAATATGTAAAAATGGTGTTTTTGTTAATTATTTAGTTGAACAATTATCATTGTTTAGAGTATATATATGTGAAGATGAATATTTTTTTTTTCATATTGAAAATACATGCGAAGAGGGTTTTATGTCATTTAAAAATATATAAAGTATATATTTGTTATTTTGAAAAATACAATGGAGATGGATAGTTTTATTGCTTTGAAATATACATGTTAATAGGGGTATTTTATCATTTTTGGAAAATAAGTTTGAAGAGGGTATTTTTGTCATATATGTGAGGAGGTTTTTTTTATTATTATTATAGAAAAAAAAAAAAAGAAATTTTTCATAAATTTTATTTATGTTCCTTATTTTACATGAAAACAAAGGGAGGAGCCTAAGTGGCGAATACTTCATGATTTTTTCTTGGATTAGTCTGTTAAAAATTATTCGCAACTTCTTGGAATTAGTGAATTATTGCAAGTTTCTGAAAAATTATGAATAAATATCTAATATGTGAAATATAATTATTTATATTTTATAATTAATAATCTTGTTTTTCCTATTTTTACCGACTTTTCAAATTTTACTATTTTCCTGAAAATTTCGCCATTCGCTAATTACGCTTCATATCATTTCTATATATATTCCCACAACAGTCACGCCGATTCTCCCCATGCATGTTTGATAAGAGAAAAAGGATACGAAGGTTATGGTTGATAAGAGAATAAGGATTTTGATAAACAAAATTGAATCTATGAAGGGCAGCCACTTGAATTTAATGGCTGCCATTACATTTACATAGCTCAACATGAACCTTGAACATGAAATGATGAAGCAACAAATGGTGCTTCACTTTCATGAGGCCTACTTGCACTCGCATTAACCATGGAAAATAACGAATCGTAGCATTAGTTTCAAAAGAATTTGTTCTGGTTTTATTTTTTTTTATTTTTTGGTTAAAAAAAAAAAAGGGCTCCGGATTGTCGTCACAGCCCCCTAGGCACTGGCCTCGGGTTAACGGGTTGGCATCCAGATTTAACTCACTAACCATCACACTTCCGATCCTATAATTTTCTTCTTTGAGTGGGGGGGCATTTTGTCTCTTTTTAGAATAGAGTTTTGAGTTCTTTTAGGGTGTTCTTTTACCGAGACTTATAAAGCTCCACACTTTACAAGTTCAGGTATTTTGAGTATCTGATTTTGCAAGTCTCATCTTTTTTTGTAATTTCGTGAGACCTTAAAAATCGCAAATGGGAGATTTCAATGCTCCTGAAAATTAAGGGGTCTTGAAATCTCATGATCATGGGAATTTTTAATTATTTGACTTTTACACTCAAAATTTGTAAATTCAAGCACTTAAAGTCTCCAAACTTAAAAAGCTTTGTGAGTCTCACTAAATGAACGGACCTCTTAGAGAGTTTTGAAGCGCAAAAACTATATTATTATTTTGTGATCTTCACATATAGTGGAAGCTCTTTGGTTTTCTAGTTACTCACATGACTAACCAACCAGGTAAATTCTACTTCTCTCTATTTTTCACGTTGCCATTAAACCTACAATTGAATTTCCACAATAAGTATGAAGTGAGGTGAAAGATTGTTTGGAGGTATTTAGAGAACAAGAAGCCTCTATTTATTTTTCAAGTTGCCATGAAACCTACAATTGGATTTCCACAATAAGTATGAAGTGAGGTGAAGATTATTTGAAGGTATTTAGAGAACAAGAAGCCACCGGCCTCGGAGAAGGGACATTATCGGAATAGGCTGATCCAAACTAACTTCCACCTGCTGAAGATAAGAACAAGTAGGAAGATTCATGAAAGCATTTCCACATGAAAATTTTGATATTTGGGATAGTAGAGATGCCAAAGTTTATTATAAACATTTTGCTTCTCACTTGATACCAAGGTCTCCATAGTCCATAAGGCTGCATTCTTTCTGTGGAACTTTTAAAGTCTAGAATTTTCATTGTTTCACACCTAATTTTACTTAATGTCTAGATTTTTATTATTCCATAGACTGCAAAAGTTATACAAAAATGAAACTTTTATGAGGCGTTTGGATTGGATATTTTTTGCCAAAAATCAATTCTGGTAAAATTGATTATGTGGAAATTAATGGTCAAATAATCATTTTTTTCAAATAATAGTGTTCGGACAATACGTAGGTGAGTCTCAGCTGTGTATTCTCAGAACACTATTATTTAAAAAAATGATTATTTGATCATGAATTTCTACACAATCAATTTTATCATAATTGATTTTTGGCCAAAAATATCCAATCCAAACGCCAACTTAACTTCTACCAAAAACATTGAATTTTTTATTAAATTGAACCCAATAAATCTGAGATACCATTTTGTAAAAGAGTTAGAAACCTTCCCTCCTCTCTTCTCAGACTCTTGTTCCAAATTATTAATGTTCCGGACTTTTAAAAGTTCTACCAAAAGAGCAGAGCCTAAAGGCTTGTCTAGGTTGGGTGACTGCAATAGAGAAATAAGAGAATTTTTTAGTCAATCTGAGGTGAAAAAAGATTGGAAATTGTCTAGCATATGGTCACAGTACAAGCCAACAAGGATTATAACTTTCCAGGGATTATGCCTTTCCAACCCCAAGAAGCTACATCGAATTTGCTTTACACTTATATTAGCATGATATTATTCAAATATAATTGCTGCAACAAAACACCTTCTACCTATATGCAAAAAAGGAGAAAGGAACGAGGCATATCTTTATCAATACATTCATAGTGATCATCAATATTTTCTCCAACACTGATAACTAAAAGCATCCAACATCCAAGTTTGAATTCAAGATGGGTTTACTGCAGGAAATTGGTTTTAAGCATGAAGGTAGACAATTCCTGAATAGGGCATTTTGCAATAAAGGAAATTTATGGGTGACATAAGCCTTGCCACAAGATGCAAAATGCAGACGTTGAAAGCCATGGCCTTCTGCTCTAATGTCTTCCTGTAATGGCAATAAACATCCTGTTCAGACCTCGGTAGGAGGCTTCAACCTTATCAGTCTTCTGATTCTATCTTTTTCTGTGTTCTCCAGCATTCCCTTCACAATTGAAAGATCGATTAGGATAAGAAAATATTTGACACCATCATGCAAAGTAAAAGGCAGAAAAGCTTGAATCTTGTTAGATTGAACTCAGTTAGGCAGGTGGATAATCCCAGGTCCAAACTCCAATCCTATTTCGAACTAACAGAATATGCCAATAGCATAATGGGCTTTTTTTTTTCTACCATGAGTAAATATATGGTGGTCCTTCATCTGGACTTTAAACATCACCAGTCTATTTGAACCATTGGTGAGCACATCTTGTTGGGCCATGACCCAAAACTAATAAATCGGGCCTGTTAACCAGACCAGTAGGAATTTATGGCTACGGCCTTTTCCAGGGGTGGCCCACTAAGTGAACGGTTCTGGTTGATGCATTGGTAGGTAATATGTATGGTGTGGGGTGAAGGAACCACCATGTGAATCCTCGAGAAATTGGCAAGTTTGTTGTTAATATGCAGAATTGAGCTTGGAATTGAAAGACCATATTAGAGAAAATTTAAAAGATGATTTATGTGCTAGATAACTGAATGATATTTGTAAAACACCAGTATTTTCTTTTCTAACCCAGGACGTAAATGGTATCAGTAGTAGAAAGTTTGGAAGCTCGAATTGATCAGAGAATGAGGGATGCCCTTACCTTCCAAACAATTTCATCCAGACATACACATATCTTTCCGTACTTGTCAAGAAACAAGCGCTCAGTTGGAGTTTTCCCACATACATCCTTCACCGATGAGGTTATAACGAAGATTACTTCTGCTACTAGAGAAACCAAACAAAATCCAAAATAAGTAATGGGACCGAGCATATAAAAAAATATGAAAGCTCACATCGGGACAGGGAGAATTTCTCTCTTTCAATTTTAAATTAGAAAATTTCATTGGTGCTAACTGCTACAAAAGAGATGGAGGAGGGGGGGTCCAGATCGGAGCTCTCCACACTGCATTTCTGCCACATTTCCACATGTGGTAGCTTCTTCCCATCCTTGGGCATTTACCCCTCTTAAATAACAACAAACAAGGCACATGATATATACTTACAAGCAAGTTCATCATACTCATCCTTGCCAACAACATAGACGCAGACATCTCCAAGCATGGTGTAAACAATATAAACTGACCTGAAGAAAGGAGGAAAAATAACATAAATAGGTAACACCAAATGCAAACTAAATCAACAAATTTTTGAATTCTGAACTGCAATTATGTGTAAAAGCTGGAAATCAACAAAATTTCTCGGGGAATGAAGTATTCAGCTCCAAAATTTTAAGAAGAAACCTAGGGCCACTTTTCTAATTGAAGAATTTATTGGAGAAAAGAGGGGCAACATACAAAAGGATTGAACAGGGTGCGGGGTGGGGGGCACAAAAGGAGGAAAAAAACATGAAAATTGAATACAGCATAGATGTCTTATTGTAAGTACTTTCACAAAGCAAGGACTGACTACATACCACACCTTGGATGTCTTCCGAAAAATAGACTACTATACCTTGGACGAGCCATAGCCCAAAATTCGCATGACGATCCTAAGTTGCAAAACATATACCAAGAGAAAAAAAATTTTGGATGACTAGAATAAACTATAAAGTAACTGAGAAGTTGGGATAAATTTCACATACTGGATTATTAGGATTGTCTGCTACAACCCATCATAGGAGCAAACTAATACAAGGTTAGTCCAGATTAATGAGCACATTTGTCACTAGTACACCACACATTCTGAAATACTAAACTGTCATCCTCAAGCCACATATTTTTGTTGATTTTCCCGGTAAGGACTGCAAATAAATCTATCCAAACTGCTCACTAACTCTTGGTTGAGTTTATGCGCTTTTAAACTTTTCCTAGTCCTTTTTCCTTTTTTAGCACATACTTGTACTCTTTTTCCTTATATATATAGCAAAAAAAAACACTGCTTGCTAACGAGATAAGGTAGCCCCACCATTATTAAATATCCATATATCACATGCCATAAACTTAAAAATTAAAACATTGAGTGAACTTAATGATACTACGTATTTGTTGAGATGCATTATTATTATGGGTGTAGATATACTTTAATATTCATGTGAAATAATTGTCCAGATTAATGAGCAAATTTGTCACCAGTACAGCACATATCTTTGAGCCATCTGCTGGGAACATATCCCAGGTTTCCTTTTCATATGTCACCTTACTAATTTCAATTTAGCCATGCATTTACATGCATATGCTAGTTTATTATGTGGTGGTGTGGGAAAGCAATGAGATGATACAATAACAAAAATTGGTTACAATATCTTTGAGATGCATTATTATTATGGGTGTAGATATACCTTAATATTCATGTGAAATAACAGTCCAGACTAATGAGCAAATTTGTCACCAGTACAGCACATATCTTTGAGCCATCTGCTGTAAGCATATCCCAGGTTTCCTCCTATTTCATATGTCACCTTACTAATTTCAATTTAGCCATGCAGTTACAGGCATATGCTAGTTTATTATGTGGTAGTGTGGGAAAGCAACGAGATGATACAAAAACAAAAATTGGTTACAATAATGTTATTTATGTGTATATTTGTTAATATGTGGAATATAAGAAATAATACATCAACACCGTAACAAGATAAAAATAAATCTAAAGCAACAAGATGATATGATTACAACAATTGATTATAATAAAGATATGTATGTGTATATTTATTAATTTGTGAAATATAAGAATAAATTAATAATATTTATAAATCGGAATAAGATAAAAAAAAAAACAGAACTATGAAAGTTAAAACAATAAATGAACGTATAACAGCTGTAGCAGTATCAACATGTTCCAGCACACATCCGAAAAATTATTGTTGAAAATCAAGCATCCTTTTTTGAGTAAGAGGGCACTATAGACTGCAAATGACTTTCTGAGGAACTGGAAAAAAAAAAACAGGTATACTATGTACACACACGAACTATGAATATTGGGAAATCTCTTCGTTAGTTTTTGCTTTGTGTTGCTTGAATAAAATTCATTGTAAGAAAAAAAAATGCCGAGAGCCTTGAGAGAAAGACAGCTGACACTGCAAGCAGTGGCATACTCAATATTCATATATACTATTGGATATTTCTAAGTATGCTACATCTCCATAATAAAAATTTTAATTGGAGGGAAATTTACATACTTGTGTGAAGCAACAAAGAGCTCTTCATTTTTGGCACCTTTGAGATTATCTGTTCCCAGCTTAACTAGAAAGGATCTCCAATGCAATCGCTCCTCGGCTGGAACGCCATGAAAACTGCAATATACAATAAACCATAAGTAAGTGCTTCAACCATGTTATTAAGCTGAAGGATCAGACAGGGTAACTACTTTTACTACAATATTATTGGTCTCATTATAAATGAGGCTTCTTGTCAGTCAAATTAAATGTGAGTGGCTGAGAGGACGTTTCATTCTCTTGATTTAGGCACTGCAGTTGAGATTACCTCCGCATAGGACTCGAGCTCATCAGATTCTCTTCTCTGGAAGAATGACTATGCTGCTATCTATTTGATGTAAAATACATAAGGAAAAGAATGGAGTATAGGAAATGTATAGACAGTTGGACACATACATTTACTAATGTGTACTACATACTCCCTTGCCTCGAGGCAAGTCTCAAGCATCAGCTTCACACGCCTCTTTAAACACTGGTCTATTTATTTGATATCAGTCAAAGCCATGTAATCATTGCAATCCCACCTCAACTGAAAAAGTGGGGGGGGGGGAATGCAATATAGGGGGAGAAGCTTGGAAGTTGTAAGATGAGTGTACATGATCATCATCATGTCATCACTGATCCAATAATATCAAAATGTCAAGCTCATTGCATTTTTTTATTCTTTTTCTTACATTTTATTCTTGAATAGGAGCTCTTGAGCTCGAGTTCGAGATAAATTTGTTAGCACATTGCACTGGAACCATGAGATTAATAGTTCAAGTCCAACTTATTGGCCAAAAACAGGAGGTTATAAATTGTTTAGTCTTGGGCATAGTCTAGGAAATGTTTCGAGTTATATTGTTTTATAGTGGAGAAATGTTTCCGGAATATTATGTGACTGACGCATCCCGATCAAACTAAAAGGAAAATTTTATAAAACATCGATAAGACCAACTACGCTTTATTGAGCAAAATGTTCGACTATTAATAAGCAACATGTTAATAAAATTAGTGTAACCGAGATGAGAATGTTGAGATGGATGAGTAGGAAGATGAACATAAGATAAAAAATGAGCGCATTCAAGAGAATAGGGGAGTAGCTCCAACAGGTGATATAAAAATAGAGAGTCGGTTGAGATGGTTCGGACACATCCAGTGAAGAGCACTAACTGCTCCAGTAAAAAGTAACCTGGTGCAAGTTGAAGGCTCTAGAAGGGAGAGGAGAAGGCTAAGAATGATGTGGATAGAGTTTTTTTAATCAATAAGAATGAAATAGATGGAGTTAGTGAGAAAAATTAGATAACACAAGACCTAACAGCAGTTAGATCTTTTAATAGAACAGAATGGCGGAACTTGATTCATGTTGACAAACCCAAATATTTGGGATAAGACAATGATGGTGATTTTTATTTTGTTTAATAGAAGTGTCGTGTGTTTGCATACGAAACTTATCAAGTAAGTCACTGGAAATATTCTCTTGGCTTGTCATTAAACTTTTTTTCGAAGTTCGGTTTTAGCATATTAGGTTTCTATTAGCTTTAAGTTCTTCAGGAATGCGGGATGGAGTGGGGTTTAGCCTTGTACTATATGGACTTCGTAATTTTTTGTAAAAAAACATTTTTTTTTTCTTGTCGCATTGTAATAAACAGAGTTTGGTAAATTTATTAAGAAATTAAAAATAAATAAATTGTGCAGTCAGCCTTTTCCTCCTACAAAAGTTATTGGTTGATCCCAAGCTACATCAATGTTGATCAAGAGAAAGGAAGTTGAAACACCAAAATTTCATAGGCTATATCATAAATAAGACTATGGATATCAACATTGTTTAAAAAAATCGCCGAAACCGTTACGTAATGCCCGTTACGTAAAGGTTTCGATGACCTCCAATACCCGATACCGTACCTTTATCCGTTTACCCCGAAACGAAGCCATAACGCCTGAAACTGTTACGTAACGGGCGTTACACCCAATACGTAAAGGTTTCGGTCGTAGGACAGGGTTCCGAAAATCTCTAAACTCATTCTAAAACCTCATTTTTGCTTCCTCTCTTCTTCTCTACCTATTCATAGTACATTTTTTTTTTCTAAAATCCTTTTGTTTTTTGTTGATTAACAACTTCATTTGGGGTTTAATTCATAGATTTGAAGGAATCCAAGGTAGGTTCTTTATTTCGGGTATATTTCAACCCTCGACCTATCTAATTTCCTTATTTCTAAATTTTGAGCTTCATATTGGCTTTAAAAGTATCTTGTTACTCATTTATTATATATATTTTTTTATATTTTCTATTTATTGGAAGTTTTTAGATTTTTTTCAGAAAAAAAGTACAGGCCGAAACTGTTACGTAAAGGTTTCGGCCGTGTCCGTTACAGTGTTCGAAATCCTTTTTTTAAACCTTGGATATCAAATCATTTCTCCACTCTAAATTTTTACATGTATTAGTCACTTATTAAAACTTGTTAATTGTTTAAGGAGAAGGGTAGAAGAGTTCTATACTGAAGTATAGAAACTTTGTTGCAGTGAGCCTAGGCCAGAGAAGAAAATTCTCCAGTCCTACCTAGAAGACCAAACAAGAGAAGCAAGCCACTCCCTGGTCTACAAATATAGAGACTGGATCTAAAGAAATGATCAAGCCTAGAAAATGAGCAAGTCCTGCTTCTCTAAGAAAAGACCGAGAAGACAGAGTTACAGACCTCTCCTATGCCTACACAGAACTCAGACCAGTCTGGTCCAAAGTCAACATCATCTTCTATCGTCTCAGACCTGAACTCTTCTTCCAGTGGGTTCTAACTTCTAAGACTAGTCTATTTGAACCAGTCTATACAACAATCCATCTGAAACGTTAATCTTGTAATTCGTACTTGTATAGGCTACTTTAGAAGATCTAACGATGTCTAAACCATAGTTCGAAAGCTCAGCAAGTCACTTGAGTAACTCGGCCGTGTTACTCGACTCAGTTTCGAGTCGAGTTACCTCAAAACTCGGATGAGACACTATTCAGCGAGTTACACGGGTTGTGACTCGGTTGAGTCGAGTCGATTTTTTTAACTCGGTCAAGTCGAGTCATGTTTTTCGACTCGTCGGACTAGGTCGAGTCACGGAAGATTATTTTTATTATTTTCATTTTTTTAAAAACCTAAACTCGAACGTCACATTATTTTTGCATCATATTTTTTGGGACACAAATCCAACCTAAAATGGGTTCTGTTAAACCTAATGTTTAGGTTTGAGGCTGCAAAACCAGATTACTTTAATCCAGGTTTTTCAAGTTATTTATAGTTCAATCTTGGATAAAATGTCAAGAATTTGGGAATTGCCTAATTGGTACATATATATTCCAAGTTTTTTTTTTATCAATATCTCATCTTATTAAAGAGGAAGTCGAAAAGAAATACAAACCGATAGGCCCTACTGGTTTACAAGCAATTAAACAAAGCCCAGGATTAACAACACGACCTTCAAACTTCCCCTTGAAAACCTTTGGATCTAATACAAAATGTTTTGGATTTCCTCTCATGAACTGTGAAGACCTACCCAGTCCAAAACTGCCCCTCGGACTCGGGCACAAATCCGGGGCGTTGATGTCGATATGTCCTCGAAAGCTCGACGGTTCCTCTCTAACCAAAGAATCCAAGAAATTGCCCCTGGAAGCACTCCCCAAACCTCCTCCCACACTCCCTCCCCTCGATTCCATAACCAGCAATCTAGTGGATTACGAAACGATGAAGGGAATGCCCAAGTCATCCCCATGCGAGATAAATAGAAGTTCCACACCTCCGACGCAACTGGGCAATGTAAAAGGAGATGATCCACTGTCTCTTCCGACCTTTGACACATGAAGCACCTATTCGCCAAACTCTATCATCTATGCTGTAGATGGTCTTCAGTTAGGAGTTTGTCTAACGATACAATCCAGATAAAGGACACCCTGGATGGGATGTCGGGGTTCCACACTACTCTATGCGGATAAAACAAACCCGAGAAAGATAACATGGATTGAAACAGCTTTCTAACCGAGAATCGTCCTTGGATGCCCCTAGACCATAATCTGCAATCCCTAATCACTGGACATAGAGCAACCGCGGAGATCCGAGCGAAAAGCCGAGAATAATCATTGATTTACCAGTCATTAGATCTCTCCTCATCCTTGGATACCAAACGACTCAATCCAAAACTCTCTCATAAGAGTCCTCCACTAGGATTTCCTTGTTGGCTGCGGTTTCCAAAATCGTCCATGAGACGAGTGGAGCCTGACCAAATATCCCTCCAAAATCTAATCTCCGACCCACAACCCCGATCCATGGGTTCCCCTAACCTCTCGGGGAATCCAGCGAGAGACCTCCCCATACTTGGCTACTATCACTGCTCTCCACAAGCTCTCCCAGTCCTCTCCAAATCTCCACACCCACTTCCCTAGTAAAGCTTTATTCATTTGCAAGAACGGTTTAATGTGCAGCCCGCCAACTTCCTTTGGACGACTCAAAAGGGACCAAGCGACTAGATGGTATTTTGTTTTGTCCTCTCTATCGTTCCAAAGAAACTCCCTTTGAATTCTTTCTATATTACCAGCTACCGAACAAGGAATGATGAGAGATGACATAAAATAAGTGGGGATACTTTGCATCGTGTTGCAGATCAAGGTTAATTTCCCCCCTTTTGAGAGATACGAAGCCTTCCACCCAGCCAATCTTCTAGCAATGTGATCTATCACGGGAGTCCAAACTGATTTCTCCTTAAACTTCACTCCCAAAGGCATGCCTAGATACACGGAAGGAAGAGACCCTACTACACATCCTAAGCAAGTAGAAAGATGATCCATGATAGGAACCTCCCCCACGCTCATTATCTCGGATTTAGCGAGGTTCACCCGAAGACTTGAGACCGCCTCAAAGCAACCAAGAATGCATCTGATATTAAGAAGGTCCCTCAATCCTCAATCCATTCGACCCAATCCGAAAGCCTTCAAACAAAAATCTTTCGCCTTTAGACAACAATCTGCTTAAAGCTTTCGAAACAATTACAAAGAGAAAAGGGGAGAGCAAATCCCCCTACCTCAATCCCCGGGAACTGGGGAAATACTCCACTGAACTACCAGTGACCAGGATAGAGAAAAAGACTGTCGAAATGCAAGACCGCATCCATGACCTCCATTTCTCCCCAAAACCCATTCTGCCTAGCATGTAGTCGACGAACTCCCAGTTGACGTGATCATAGGCCTTCTCCAAGTCCACCTTACACAAAATGCCCGGATCATTTGCCCGCACCCTTGAATCTACACATTCGTTTGCTATGAGGATCTCATCTGAAATTTGACGCCCACCTACAAAAGCGCACTATTGAGGAGAAATGAGAGAGGCCATAACTTTCTTGAGTCTCATCGCCAACACTTTGGATAAAATTTTGTACGAACTACTTACAAGACTGATCGACCTGAAATCTTTCAGCTTCGTCGCCCCGTCCTTTTTGGGATCAAAACTAGGAATGTGCTATTCAAAGCTCTGTCAAATCGCCCCGTTCCATAAAGCCCCTGCATAACTTCCATGAAATCCCGCCCCACAATATCCCAACACCCCGTGAAAAACTCAACCTCCTCTTCCTCAAAGGGAAACTCAAGGCCCACCCTCTGATCCGGAGGGAGTTCCGCAAAATAAAGCCCTGCTAACTTGGGCCTCCCCCTCTCCTGCTCACTGTACATATTCTTGAAATAAGAGATAATACTAGTTGCGATCTCTCCCTCCTCCACCCTCAATTTGGCTATAAAGTTCCTTTTCCGATTGAAGTTTGTAATTCTGTGAAAGAATTTGGTATTCCCATCACCCTCTTTTAGCCATCGGGTTCTTGCTTTTTGCTTCCAATTGATCTCTTCAAGTTTGAGGGTTGAGATATACTCCAGCTTCTTTGCCTCCCTCCCTCTGGACTCTTCTATAGAGAGGTCTCGCTCTTCTGCCAAACCATCCATTTCTTTTATCTCCCTAAGAAGCCCCTGAAGCCGCACTTGAATATTGCCAAAGATCTCCTTGTTCCAAATCTTTAAACGAGCTTTCAAGTTTTTGAGTTTTATCCCAAAACGAGTGCTAGCTGACCCCCACCTCCCCTTGTCTCACTCCACACTTCCACTACCACTCCTTTAAATCGATCGTCCTCCAACCACATGTTCTCGAAGTGAAAGGGACTAGGCCCCCCCTCGAAACTTCCCGTCTCAAATATGATGGGACTATGATCCGAGATGGGTCTAGGGAGAGATGACTGAGTAACATTTGGGAAATGGGCCTCCCATTCCTGATCAACCAGAAAACGGTCAAGACGGCTTGCTAAGCGATCATTGCCCATGTGCGTCCACATGTATTGAGCTCCCCTCAAAGGATAATCTATCAGGCCATGACCATTTACAAACTCTCCGAACTAGCGCATCTTTGGGGTGATAACCCTTCCTCCTTTTCTCTCTAATGGGAACCGGAGACAGTTGAAATCCCCCCCGCCCTCCAAACACCATGGCTTGTCCCATCTTGCTCTGACATCTTCTAATTCAGACCAAAAATCTATGTCTTCCGACCTACCAACCGGACCATACACTCCTGAGAAGATCCATAAAAAATCCTCCCCTCTTAGCCAGCATAAAATGGATATAGAGAACGTCCCCACCTCTGACTCCAACACCTCCACCTTGATTTATCCCATAAGAGCAAAATGCCCACTGAAGCTCCCAAAGACGGAAGCTCAATCCACCCCGGAGCCTGATCATCCCACAAATCTCGAATAATGAACTCTATAGTGGTTGATAATTTGGTTTCCTAGATGCACAAAATCGACAGATAATAAGAACTACCGAACTTTTTTATGGCCTCCCGTTTCTCCATCTGGCCCAACCCACTAATATTCCAGAATAAGATGGAGAACTTGATCATCTGTAAACTTGAAGATCCCTTGCAGGCTGCAAGCTTGCTAGCTCCCTTGGCCTCCTGACCCGGTCGTAATTAATAGTACATTCTAAGCGTCGCAGTTCCTTTGTCGATGCACTTCTACGACCTCCTTCTTGTTTGCCTCTAGCTCTTCCCCTGTCCCCCTGAGACCTTCCTACAGTTCAAAAAAAAAAGGGGGAGTTTTCGGAAGCAAGTCCTTCCGATGAGAGCCCAAGAAATTTCCCCACGCTTACCATTTGGTTCTCCACCCAACGAGACACCTCCTGCGGACTCATCTGAGGAAGCAAAACCAGCTGCTCACCTCGAATCTCGGCCCTCTCTCCCAGACGAGACTGGCTACTAAACACTACTGAAACTGTTGGTCCCTCAAAATGCTAAAACTCCATATTCGAATGAAACCCTTCCCTACGAGACTCCTCCATCCTCACTGGTCTCTGTCCAAGAGATTCCTCCAAGCTAGACGACTCCTGAACTACTCCCAAAGGAGAAGTTGCATATTGCTCTGAGAAATCCTGGGCAAAGAAAACGTCTGGGCTTTCTGGTTCCTGCCCCTCCTCTGCTTTTGCCCCTGCCAAGGGAAACGCCTTTCCTCAGTCTAAATAGCCAAACCACTGATCCTTCTGTCTGAACTCGTACCGTACTTCATTGAACACCAGGGGGTGTATTGCTCCATCTCGGAGGTATCCGAAACTTCTTCTCAACTCTTGCCCTCCGAAGACCTGCCCGAAGATGGGTGACGATCAGACCCTGAATTTTCAAAAAGCCCCTTACCTCGGACCCTGGTTCTACTCTTTGGATATGAAAAAATTCTTCCTTCCTCCTGAGTACTACACTTGCTAACTGCTTCCTTCTCCGACTCCTGTCCCTCATCGTTCCCTCTCACCGAAGGCCAATTGCTCGAAGAACCTTTTTCTGAGTCTCAGCAGACCTTCCCATTAGTGGTCTCCCCGGGCCCCCTGGTTGAAGAAAAACCAGATCTCTTAATAAAGCCCTCCTCCCCCTCTCCTGAATGCGTCGAGGCCACTCTAACGGACTTTGGATTAGAGTCTCCCAACTAGGCTTGATGAGATGGGCTGGCGGGCCTCAGAAACGATCCAGCTCGAGCCGACCCTAACGAGGGTCCACTCGCTGCAGAAATTGGGCCACCCTTAATGGGCCCTGGAACACTAGAGTTGGTCTCGGGCCTTTCCTCCTCTGGATCTAGCCAGCCCGACCCGTAGGCCAACTCCCTTTCATTAACCAGCCCGTCCCCTTCAAAACCTACTATGGGGGATGAAATTGATCTGGCCACCGCACAGAAACCCAACGCCCGTTGCCTCTCCCACCTCTATCTTCTCCTCCTCATGTTCCTATTTTGGTTTCTTTTTGAATTACGACCTCTGTTGCTTCTGACTTTTTGCACCACTGAGATAAGATTTTGAAAAACCCCCTGACAGTCTTCCGACCTAGCTCCGCCTTTTGTAGGGTCATCTGCTTCTGCTCTACTACCCTCCTGAGTGCCAGTGCCTCCCCAAGCTGTCTCTCCTTTTGAAGCTCCTCTCTATTTCCTCGATCTACGGCACGTGGCTGGCTGCCAGTGGTTGGTTTTGGCTTGACTGATACGGCCCCTACAACGGCCTTCTCCTCCACTGGTTTTGACAAAACCCCTGAACTTTCTCGCCGGAAAACCCACTGGTCGCTGGATTCTCCAATCTCTTCCTCCGGGATCACCCTGATTCCGATCTTGATGATTCCGCCTTGAACTGGGAAATCCATAACTCGAGGGATTCTCGCCCTGTCTCTTCTTACAATCTTGATCCTTGCTTGTCGAAGGCCCAACAAAGCAGCGGTTCGCTTGTCCAACTCCAGAAAACCTCCGCAAGCGTCTCCGATCTGGCGAAGATTAGAGAATGACCAAAGGTAAACTGGTAGCCCTAGGATGCCTAACTAGAAGGAGTCTCTGAGGAACAATGCCGGGAGTTTATTAGAAGATGGCCACCACTTAAGCATTGATAGAGATCCTTCTCCCGGAAATACCCACTAATCCTTAGCACACAAGTCTTTCACCGAGTCCATACTATCTACTATGACCAACCCTTTACCGTTGTCGTACGGTAACAACTGAGGTTGATCTACACTTAGGAGCAGGGAATGGATGAATTTCTCCGTCCTGGACCAACTAAAAATTGATTGGGGAAAAGAACAAACCACTGCCCTATCTCACCTCCCCTTAAGATCTCCCTGATCCTGCAAAGATAAAGGTGGGAACAAAACCGGTGAAACACCACCCTGAGACCCAGCTGGGATGCCAAGCCCCTCTACCTTTTCAACTGAAACTCCTGGGTTCAAGTTAGGAATGATACTGTTCAAGGAAGATAATATCCCTTCCCAACCATACCCCCTTTTTGCCTTTGGGAAGTTGATCCACCTTCTCCTACCCCCATCCAAAGGTATAACCATTAATGATATGAATTCTCCTTGCTTGTTCTTCTTCCTCTCCAAGATGTACGTCTTTGCTGAACCCTTGCATCTTTCTACCTTGTAGGAGTCCTCTAATAATCGCACACAGTCTCCTACAAAGCGCATCAACCACCAAAAGCATCTCTCTTCCAGCTGCAGCCCCACCAAAACTCTCCTTCCTCGCTCCACAATCTTCACCACGAAACCTTCTCTACCTTCCTCACTTACAAAGTCGAAGGTCTTGGATTCAACCGCAATAACCTTCTTCATGATTAGATGATTTTACTGCTCCCTAGTTACGAATCCTCAATAGTAATATCGATTCTTACAAACCCCAAGTTGGGAAATGGTCATTTATTGCGATTCCAATCAAACAACTGAAGGAAGCCACCAACATAACCTCCTCCCCCCTTTGAACCTTGTTTCTCAACTGTCATTTTCTCATCCACAGATCAATGCCACTTCAACAGATCCTTGTTCCAGTTACCAAAGTCCATATGAACGGAGGGAAATATAAGCATTGTATCGCATGATCCTTGACGCACTTTCTAGTGAAGTAGAAACTTTAAGAAAAAATAAGGTTTAGGGTTACAATGATGAAGAAGAGGCAAGCAATACAAATGGCGTACTTTCAGGGGAAGAAAGAGGGAGTTGTAGTTCAGAGGAAATGGGGATAGAGATCTTGGTAAGAGAAATGAAAGCTCAAGAGAGAGTGGTGCGTGGCAAGTCAAGTTTTTTTTGAGTTTTCCAAATTACTCGACCCAACTAACTTTCGAGTTGAGTTTTTGAACCATGGACTCTAAACTGCAATCACTGACTTTGTTAGGGACTACTACCCATTCTAGCCTATATAAGGGTAATTTTGTACATTTAAACCAAAATTATCATAGTCCAGAATTATACAAAACCAAAAGAATTGGTGCATTCCAGAACCGGGATTGTAACCAAACAAACAAAAACCAGATTGTTTCCAAATTTGTTACCAAACAGTAAAACCGGAATAGACTTGCTCATATTCAGGGCATTCTAGACTTGTGTCTAAAGACTCTAAATAGAAGAAGGGAATTGATTCTTAGAGGATCAGTTTAACTACATTAATCAAACTAAACAAGGCGATTTGGGAATTTATTACCAGTGATCTTTAAATTAAAATAACCAAATTGTAAAATAAGTTAAGGGCATCCTAAAGGAAGTTTAATAATCTGTCTTCCAACGGAGAAAGACCGCGTGAATCCAAGCTGAGCTAAATCTTGGAAATAGGGTTGCAACATCCATTGCACGTGGGATGCTTCGACTATCTTCAAAAAGACTCATTTTTCAGTGCTTCTCAGCTAAGCGCAAGGATTAAAAAATTTGGTTTCAAGGGATGTATCAGTCCCAAGTCCCAAGTCCCAACTGAAACCTATACGTATTGATTTCAAACGATACATACAATTTTTTCTTTTTTTAAAAAAAAGCTGTAGGAACCAAATTTACAAAATTTAAAGTCATGGGAAGCGACTCAAAGACAAAGAAACAAACACAATTACAATTATACAATGAATGAAACATAAATAACTAATAAATGATGCGTATAGCCCGTTTCATATCATTACAAATACCGTATAGGGCATGCATATCATTCGTTTCGTTTCGGTTTCGACGATTGTTATTGCCATGGCTGAGCAATTTAAAGTAGCTAATTGTGCAAGATCTAAAGCATATATTCAAACAATCACCAGCACACAGCAATAGGATTGAGGAAGTTCCATTTTTCCCCCACAAACCAATCAGTAAATCACTACATATAAAGGAAACTTTCCCTCTTAGTTTCACCGAACACAACAACCAGCCAATCAACCATGATAAGAGAATTCAAAACTTTCCATGAGCCAACTATCCAGCCCATTAGCATATTATCCCAAATCGAAGCAATATTCCCTTAAATTCACCACCAATCCAGCAAACCAAACAACTCAATCACAAGATGGAGTCAGAATGACGATAATCAATTACAAAAGTGTTCGACAAAATTACTCAAACAGAAACCACAAAGAATTCCAGATTTACATCAAACAAAAACAATTACTGCATTTCATAGATCCAATTCTGAGAAATCCATAACAGATTAAATTACAAAAAAATTAATAGATTTCGATGAAATTAAAGCAAACCCTATTAAAGTGAAATCAATTGAGAGAAAACTGAAATAGAAAGAGGAAATTTTGCGTACCGTTCGATGAGGATGTTGCCTTCGGAGTTGGAGAAGAGGACTGCGAGCAACATTTTTCTTTTCTCGTTTTTTTCTCTTTCAACGGAAATACATTTCCGGGGAAGCGCCTTTGTGTTGTGGATCTGATTTGGGATGATTACTAAAATGCCCTTGAGCGACTAAGACAATTACTTCTCATGTGTTTGGCTGTAGGAGTGCTTTGCCTTTGTGGATGACGAGGATTTATAAGACTTGTCTATTGAGACTCCCTCATTTTGTGCTTGTCTTAGGAAATTTGAATCCCAAAATGGAGTCGCACTTCCATACCCCTAGGGTATTTAACCATTCAATACCTAAGAATTATGGTCATTCATCATGCCACGATTTCTCCATGTTTTTTTCTTCAATAGGGTGACCTATTGGCTTAAAACACTTATAAATAAGTAATTAGCGTGTAATTAAGTGTTAGAATACATCTGAACCATCTATCTTTAGAAGTAGACCGTTCAGATCTATGGGTATTGTATGATTGGATACTCTATGGGTATTGAAAAAAAATCCCCTAAAATAGGACATTTTAGGGGTTCTTTTGTAGAGATGTGTATTCAAATTCAAGTTCAAATTCATTTGCTCTGATAAATAAAATAGGTATCAGGCATAATGAATTTGAATAGTCATTTTACTATCCATTTATATTTATAAATGGAAACCACTTGGATTTGATAAATGTCTGACCAGTTATATAATATATTATAAATTAGTGAGACTAAAATATGTACCCTTATTAATAAGTAAATTTATTTAATTTTAAGACATTAAATTATTACTTCCTAACATACATGAGGTTAAAATAGTCATTTAGCATTATTTGATAAAATTTCTTTATTTATAACATTCATTTGACATTCCAATAGTCATATATGTAATGGATATACCGCTATCTGCTTCGAATTCGCTCCTTTAGTTGCTCTATTCTATAGGTTCTCATTGCCCTTGTAACCAAGAACAAAGAGTCAATTCAAGGAAGTATTTGAGTAGTCAATTCAAGGAGGTATTTGAGTTGTTCTTACAGACAAACACATCCTAAGGACGTGTTTTCTCGCAAAGACCTGCACTCTAGTGTAACTTGTTATCCCAATAATCAAAGTTAGAGAAATTAAGGCTTTGTTTGTTTGGAGGGAAGTATTGGAAAATAATTTTTTTATCCAAAATACTTTCTCATCATTTTGTAGAGAGAAATTTCCCCTCAGATATAAATTAAAACTAAAAATTTATTTGTAATACATAATCATTTTACAGCATTCCAACACAAAAATCAGCTTTTCTCGCATCTATTTTTCCTCCAAACAAATGCAGCTTTTAAAAAAAGTCAAACATGTTCCAAGTAAACCAAGCCACCATGGGAGGGTAGTTAGGCTTTATATAAGGGAGTTCATGGGTTCAAATCCGGAAGGGACAATCCCAGTTGGTCCATTTTTCCTAGTAAGAGTGGCCTTGATTAGGGCAGTCAACATATTGAGCCTTGTTTGGCCCAATTATTATTTGGGTCTTTTAAGTACGCCCAAGCCCGGTCCAATATTAACAGGCCGATGCCGAGCTAGGCTAGAAAAAGATGTGTGAGAGAAATGGGACTAAAGTAAGGGTTCCAAATTAAAAAAATTATATACAATTGGATTGGGCCATATCAAATTGGAAGTATAGTAGAAGAACTTATGGGCCTAAGGATCTAGGCCCAATACCAGCCTAATTCTTAAATGTGTCTAAGGTCAAAGCTTGAGTTCGGTACAGGGCTGGGCCGCAAGCAAGCCGGGCCCATTGACATCCCTAGCCTTGATCCATACCCCACTAAATGTCTCCACTCAAATAATAATAATTAATAATTATTATTATTATTAATTAATATTAATAATTATTATTATTATTAATTAATATTAATAATTTATTTATTATTATTATTATTAAAAAGTTGCCCTACTAGTGTTGAGCTTTGACCTCCATCCACAGGCACACCATTTGTGACCTCCAATCAGACAAAGGTTAAAACTTGTCTTTTTTCTTTCATCCATAAACTACACCATATCCTTAACGAAAACCTTTGTTTTTTTTTTTTTTTTGTTAAAAAAAATGTAGACTTTCTAAATGTGCATTTTTGTGCTTTTAAGATGTGGATATATTCTAACACTTGAATAGCATTTTTCAAGTCAAACAAAAAATAGCTTTGTCGCGTTGGTGATCTACCAAGATTACACTTTTAACTATTGTCAAACAACTTGTTGTTAGGTCAATGGAAGTGTGCTAGTTTTAGGTTGGAGTCGTTGGATCCATTAGTGATAGGAGAAAGTGAGAACATATTTTGTATAGGTGGCTACACGGTGTGCCCCTCATTAGGATAATCATCCTAACTACACCCGGTCTGAATACTTCCCTAATGATAATCATCCAACAAGCGTAATTCAGTTGACCTCCAAGACCATTAAGTTTCTGTCACTGAGGATAGTTATCCGACAGTTGTAAGCGTAATAGGTCCGAGCTACCATGTTTTTAATGGGTCATTAAACTACTACGCAATGTTATGTAATGCAACAATACAAAACACTCAAAAGATTAAAGAATTAGCATTGGCCTAAATGACTTAAGCATTCTTGTTAATTTTAGGTTTATTTGGCTTAAACCTAGGTTTTAGATTAATCAGTTAGAATCCCCAGCAGAATCGTTAGAGTTGTAAGCGCGGGATTTTACCGCATTTCCTTCCAGGTCGAGCCCTATGGAGGAACGACTCTAAAACGTCATTTTTTAGGTCTCATTGGTTGACTAAGAGTCGCCACCTATTTGTTTTGGGGGAAATATGACCCGGTGGATGGATAGGGACCTAAGGTCTCAGTCAGAATCTAGGTAAGTGATTCGTTTAAGCCCCGAGGAAGGGGTTAGGCACCCCAGGACCCCCGTCTAAGACGGTTGCCTACTCCCTAGGTATAAGCCAAATAAGTTAAATTTAATAAAAATGTTTAAGTGATTTAGGATGTGCTAATCCAAAAAGGGAAAAAGACCAACTTAAGGGTTGAACCCAATGGATGGGTTGCTTACATACCCGCTGGGACGGGATCAGACCGGGTCTAGTTCAGGCGGTACCTTAGACCCGTACCAGGGATAGGAGGTGTGCGTGTGTGCACCGGAGTGGCTTAGGGTTAGCCCGAGGGCTAGGGTTGGTTAACCAAGGAGGTTAAGGGTTGCACCAGAGTGGCTAGGGGGAGTTAACCATGGTTAATGTTATTAACCATACTTAAGGACAAAGTTAACCATGGTTTAAGTCTATTAACCATGGTTAGGGAGTGCACCAGGGTGACTTTAAGTCTGATTTTTGTATTTTTGGATTTTGTAGAGTTTTTACCAAGGTTGGTTATCAATTGGGGTCAAGGGGAGTTAACAGTTAATAGTCAAGTTAGGATCTTAAGAGGGGCCTAAAGGCCATAGCAGGGCCTAGACTGACTTCCTACTAGGTTTGGGCCCATTGCAAGGCCCAAATTACAGAGTCATTGGAATTGGTGGCAATCTCAATACCGCCAATTCTAGTTTTTTATAGAACTGGAATGTCGGTAATAGGGTTACCGCCAATTCCAGACTCTTCTGGAAAATGGCATTAATTTTTGCGATGGAGGAGTATGTGTGGGGATTCCAGAGGGACCCCGGACCCTTAGGCTACATTAGGGTCTTAACTCAAGCCTCAAATCAGGTCAGGAGGGGGGTCTATAGTGGAGTTTTTACTCAAATAAAATGAACTCCACAATGTCGATAATCCCAGTACCGACATTCTGGGAGTTTCTAAATTTTCAAAGGTTTTGGTCATGGCCAAGGGGCCTGGGGATCTTTGAAAGGTCAAGGATACTAGAGGAAGCTCAGGGGGACTGAGCACAGGCTTTAGAGTGGACCAGAAGCCAACAAGAGGGGGAGCCTTTGCAATGGTGATTGCTCAAAATTCATGATTGTAAACATGGTACCGTCATTCTGGTTTTCTTATAGATTCTGCAATTTTGGCCACGATAAAGGGGCCGACAGGCCTTGAGATGGTCAATGACATTACAAGGGGGTCTTGAGGACTTCTCCTAGACCCTGGAATGGACAAGGGTCAACACAACATGATGTGGAGCCACTGTAATGAAGGATGTCTAGAATGGCAGTAAACTCAATACCGTCATTCTGGATTTTTCCAGAAACTCGATTTTCTCCCTTGGTTTGAACTACAATGTGTCCATAGATTTTCTTATGGATAGAGATACCCTAAGATGCATGGGGGAGTTGTTAGACTGAGAATGAATACCAAAAAAGGGGCCTACAGCCTTCTTTAATACATGAGGTCCCCTATCCCATACATGGATGAGATAGGGGTCCCTCCCCTTCCGGCGAAGAGTAGGGTCTAGGTCCCTAGAAGTGGAGAGGAAAAAAGAGAGGGGAGAGGCAAGGGGAGGTCCTACCTTCTGAACTTCCAAACTCCAAGGGCGGTAGAGTGGTGACCGTGTATGAGTGACCTTATAAGAGAGGGAGACCAAGGTCTTCCCTCAAGTTCAACTCAGTACAAAGGGCTCTAAGGTCCCTATGGCTAGAGGGAGCTAGTTCTCGGATTGACCAGGGTTCTACAGGGATTTTGACAGAGGTTTTTTGGAATTTTTTGGCATGAACATAAAGCTTGATGATGTGGGCCTTTTATAAAGTTTCAAGGGCTTAGGGTATGCTGGTAATTCGAAGAAGGGTTAGGTGGGGGCTCAGAAGGTGATTGGAGGGTCAACTGAGGGGTTCAGGGAGGTGCCAGACCAGTTCTACGAAAACTCCAGGAATTATGGTAATTCCAGTTGTAACGACCCCAAAATCCTACCAGGCTAAAATAGGACTTTAGAATCGTCACATTACATAAACCTGCTTAAAATCCATACATACAAGGCGTGCTAACACGAGTCTCCAAGAATGAGGATAATAAAATTTTGATCATAAAAAGTCAAACCATCCTGTACAATAATAATCCACACATCATTGCTCCTCATAACGAAATAGTCTAAAACCATCAGTAGGGTAAAACAACTAAGGCAACATCAACTAAGAGTCAAAAGTCTAATATAAACATCTCGTCCAAAAATAAACACTAAACCACTCAATAGGGATGACTATCAAAATTCCTAGCCTCCCCCTCAAGAAGCTCACCTTCTCCCTCTTCTTCGGCGTACACCTCCTCGGTCCACGACTCTTCTCCTAAGCCTGAAGACAATGACAGGTCGACTGAGTTCGGAATACTCAGTGGATAAACAAACTACCAGCAACATAAGATAGCATAAACAATAACAATATCATAACTCAGTTTATCTAAGCTTACTCTTAATAATTTCACGTAAAATAGGCATAATCAGAGTACGGAGCATATAACATGTCATAACATCATCTTGACTCGTATACTCGTACAACTCTTATCGATGAACTCGCCTTAACATATGCATAGACTCATACATACATGATTCATAGTGTGTTTGTCCCGTCAACGCATAATTCATAGTGTTTTGTCCTGGCAACGCATAATTCGTAGTGTTCGACAACGCGTAGAGTGGATGTTTGTAATGGGGAAACATTCTTTCATAGCATAACATGAGTGCGACAACGCGTAGAGTGGATGTTCGTAGTGGGGGATCATTCTTTCATGGCATAATTCGTGACATATTTGTATCCAATGCATGCATGCTTGTGAGACAAGTGGACTCATGAGACTTGAATACTTACCATGCAAGTGCACGTGTGCTTGAGTGTCGTGATTGGAATTCAAGTAAGCCGTCCCTTAAATTCTAATATTCCATTAGAAAACTCTGCTAGGTTACATCTCCCTAGTTAGAGAATTCCCAACATGGAGGATTTTCCTCTAAGGTTTAACCTACCCAAATACCGATCACCATACAAGTAAATAGAGCATAATTTATCATAACGACAACGATATTCATTTAACTTAATTTCTTGATAATCAAAAGCATCATACTAATATTTATCATTCTTAGACATTTCAACAAACATCTATAGTGCGTTAATTACAGATACTTTGTCATTTCTCATTCTTAACATTCCATCACACCATCATCTATCCACACAACCTAAACATATTCCACATCCATACATTCATCCCAATCCTCCATAATATTTCTCATCCTCCATACCATCCATCCATAGTATAAATCCATTTTCATCTCTAACAAGCTTAATCCATGCATAATTAGGGAAAAACAATCAAATAATCATTTCTAACATTTATATTATACTAATATTCACCAAGCATCATTAATTGAGTTGTGTTAGGGAGTTTATCGACCTTAGAGATCCTTTCCTTGGATCCAAATCGCTCACAAGGTGATTTGGGGAAGCTTTGAGGACGATCTCCAAGCTTTCCTAGCGATATCCAAGCTATCTTCTTCTTCTCCAAGAATTCTCTCTCTCAAAACCCTAGGTTTTCTCTCCCATTTTGCCAAATTAGGTTAGAAATAAGTAGAGTACTCTAATACCTCGATATAGGATCCCTATTTATAGCCCCAAGGTTTGAGAGTAAAAAGATCTAAAAGCCCTTACTGAAATTCTGCAAAAACACGAAAGACCAAGCGATCGGTGGTTATGACCGAGCGATCGGTCGCCTACCGATCGACTGGTGTTATTGGTCGAACTCTCAGTCAAAAACACTCTCTTTGAAAAAATTCCCCATACAAAAAGTTAACCAGTTGATAGCTACCGATCGATCGGTTGTGGACCGATCGATCGCTACTTCTGACCGAGCGATCGGTTTTATACCGATCGATCCCTATTGATCGGTGTTCTACAGATTTTTGACCCATAATACTGTTTTAGCCATAACTTATGACTTGTTCGTCGGATTTCGACGATTCAACTTGCGTTGGATTCTTCTTTCGAAAAGCAACATTTATGGTATTTTAGAATTTCAAATTTCACTTTATTTATAGACCAAATTGTCCCCCAAATTTGACTGATCTGCAATTCCATCAGACAAAACATTGGAAAACCCACTTTTGACTTAGCTTAGACTAAAAATATGAAAAAACATTAAACATGAACCTCGAAGAGGGTTCTAATACCTTTCTCAAGGTTCAAGAATCACTCAATTCCAATAAACGGTGCCAAAACTAGAGCTTCGTAAAGTTCAAGGTTTGATATGACATCCCTCTGCTTACAAGTTTGATTAAGCCCTAATCACACTACACCAATTAGATATAAATACATAAACATTAAAACATCACAAGGACTATAATACTCTTAATGCTTGCAATTAAAAACATGAAAAAGATCTGGATCTCTACACCAGTACCGTCATTCATCTAGTAAGTTATTCTTGAAATGACGGTAAATAAATTATTGTCATTTATGGACTTTTTCATAAATGGGTCTGGGCAATCTGGTTTTGGTCTGGGTGCACTGTAGACTTTCACTAATAAGGTAATGTTGGTTATGTTATTACCTAAGTAACCAGAGCGTAGAGCGGGAGCGGGAGAGAGAGTGCGAGAGCGTCAAATTTCAATTTAGCATATGGTCGGGAGTGCCTCCGGAGCGTCGATATATATATATATGATAAATTCTTTTTATTTTTTAAAATATATTAATAAAAAAAATGGATCTCTATTTTACCGGTAACACACTCTATCATTAATCCTTACTTGTATAAAAGGGTAAAAGAGTAAATAAGTAAAACTAAAAGTAATTGAATTAGAAAAACATAAAATTGAAAAGGCTTGTTCGGCTGACATACTAGGAAAAAACAAACAAATAATGATGTCTCACCTTGTCATTGTCAACCTTCCCTCACTTGTCACTATCAACTTTCTTTAAGTACTTTTTTTAAGTGGAGAAATAAAACCAAAACAACTTTTGAAAGGAAAACCGGGAGGTTGAAACCAAAATCGGCGTTCCCAACATCCGAAACCGTGCTCCGTGAAATCCAAAACCGCGCTCTGGCTGCGAATCCGCTCTCAAACCGTGAGAGCGAGGTTTGAGAGCGGGAGCGGCAGGGTATACCCACAGTTTGGGTTACTAAGGCTATTACCGACATTATTTGAGAATTCAAAATTTTGAATTCTAATTGGCCCCTGGGTCTGGTTTGTGTTTGTGGGCCTATGTTATGGCCATGAAGGTATATTTGCGGATTTTTAGGTCCTGTGCCTTGGGTTTTGAATTTTAAATAGGCCAGCCCCAGGTTGAGTCTAAGGTCTAGACTAGGAATAAGTCAGGGTTAGGCCAAGGCTAGGTTAGGGTTAGGACTGGATTAGGGCTAAGGCTTGGAGCTTTAAAAGAGGGGTATTGTGTAAAAATGAGGTGCTTACAATTATTATTAAAAAGTTGCCCTGTTGTGACCTCTATCCACAGGCACACCCTATTGTGACCTCCAATCAAACCAAGGTTGAAACTTGTCTTTGTTCTTTCATCAATGAACTATACAATATCTGCTTAACGGAAACCTTGGTTTTTTTTTGAAGGGGGGGGGGGGGGGGGGTTAGAAAAAATGTAAACTTTCTAAATGTGCATTTTTGTGCTTTTAGGATGTGGATATATTCTAAAAACTTGAATAGCATTTTTCAAGTCAAACAAAAAATAGCTCTGTCACGTTCGTGGTCTACCGAGATTTCAGTTTTAGTTGTTGCTAAACACCATGTTGCTAGGTCAATGGAAGTGTGATAGTTTTAGGTTGGAGTCGTTGGATCCATTAGTGATAGGAGGAAACAGTGAGAACATATTTTTGTACAGGTGGCTACACGGTGTGCCCCTCATTAGGGTTGTCAATAGATCAAATTAGATCTATAGTGATACGATTAAAAATTGTTTCGACTACATATATAATATTTGTATAATTTTGTAAATATATAACAATATTATTCATCAAATCTTTTATTTTTTAATTGAATTATTAATTTTTAAAGATATTAATATTAATCGGATCGGATTCGAATCTTGAATAAATAATTAAATTCAAATTGTTCAAAATCCAACAGATCTCAAATCAAATTTGGATCTATTGTATTTTTTATCGGGTCGGATTTGGATATAGCCAAAACTTGTCCGAATTCGATCTATTACAGCCCTACCCCTCATTGCTGGAGGTCAGAGGGAAGAACTCCCATTAAATTGGGTAGCAAATGGGAGTTCTCTTTCTTTTGCTTCTTGATTTGATAGAATGAGATTGGTTTATAAGAAATGGACAAAAAATGAAGTTAAGTAGGCATTGAATTTTGTTGGACCCCACTTAGACAACAAAAGGCCCACCTTAAAATGCACATTGAGATGGATTGTTGAACATCATAGACTAGTTCAACCACTCTTAGAGAAGAAGAACAAAGTTACCTAACTATTATAGCAAATTAAATCCACATCAAGTGCCACTTTTCTATCACCTACCACTAGAAATAAACCCCCAACAAAGTGTGCATTTCCCACACAAATCTGCAACTTAAGATATATTTCTGAATGAAAATGTGACATTTATGATCAAACCAACTACTTGGTCTGTCCCCACTCTGGGTCATGTTAGCCTTTACGGTCTTGTTAGCAGTACCTTAGTCTTAATTCAAATAAATCTCCACCACATGGACTTCCTAACTAGGAACTTCATCGTACCTAGCTGACTGGAAGCTCTAACATCCACTCTCTTGTAGTTTTTCATCTTGATATTGGTTATCAGATAGTTAATTTAGAGAATTATCCTACCTATGAGACTCAAATGTCACATGTTTTTCATTTTCTCCTCTGAATTTTTAGAGGCTTCAATAACAAAGTTTTGTCCCATTTCATTAGGATGATAGATTTAATAAAGTTTTTGTTACAATTTCTACTACTATTCGAATAAGAACACACATTTACTATGACATATCCACATGAAGTACTGTTATTTAAACCAAATTACATCTCTTCCATGACCGACGATGCTGCGATAATAGCTAATCCGAATCGTTCGGATCACATCTTTTGTGGTTGCATCTACCCATTTCATTTTTTTTAATGATTCGAGACTTCTGTAAAAGATCTCATCTTTTCGAATCTTTCTATAGCGAAAAAAGTAGCTAGGTATACTCAATGGGTCATGTTTCACGTAATTTACAATATATTTCCGTGTAACGGCATTAAATGCCTCCAAGTAATAATCAGACATGTTCAAGATATGTATTTGCTCACAATTTAAATTTGATGTGTATTCAATTTTATTAGGATTTGCTCACATTCTTGTTGTTTTATCTTCAATCAATCATCATCATCATCATCATTATCCCATTATTTTGTTGGTCTAATGACCAATTTGTTATGTTCTTGATTGTTTCTATAGTCATAATCACGCCGTTTCTAAGTCAAAACGACAATAATTCGATGTTTTCGCATGTTTAGTACACATGCTCATTGTCTAGGGGAAATCCAAATTTCTTTATCAATATAATCGGCATTTGTTTTAATGTTTATGTTTAATGTTTGTATCAGTGTGTTGATAGGGACAAATGGTTGTACTTTCTCGCAAATTGTCGAATATATTTGCTTTCTATCGTATAAGATGTCTCCAAGTGATAATCCATTAGTGTCCAAATAAAAAGATGTAATTAAATATTTGGTATTTAATTTTGATTTCAGTCTTCTATATTTTGTTAGAATGTTTAGAGTTTCATTCTCTGGTTTGCTTGTGATAGAGGAAATGAAATTTTTTCTCAAAAAGGGAATGGACTCCTAAGTCGACTCAAAGGATTAACATCCCATAGGTGACCTTGTATTGGTCACCATTTTCTCTATGGGAGTGCTAGCCACACTCTCCTCCTATTGCACTTTCCCCTTTTAGGGGTAAGAAAATTAAGTTTTCGTGTCAAGCTGTTGTGGCCCCACCACAGAATTCTTGTATTCTTGCCTAAAAAAGGGGAGAGTGCATTTGAGGAGACTGGGCTAGCAAAATCCTTCCTCTACGAGGAGACAATACAAGTTGGACTGCACAGACTCGGAAGATCCCTTCTCCAAAAATAGCATCCATAAGAAGAAAATCAACTTCATTGTCCAGTTCAATGGTTTATGGCTTACTTAAGAGTCAATCTCTTAATATAATGTCAATCAATCCCAAGGCTCTATTCTTGTACGTTTTTGGTAAAAACCAATGTATTTCCTTTGTTATATCTCTTTAGCTTGTATGGATTTCAATTGAGTGAGAGAGAGAGAGTAAATGACAATTAATTGACCAAGAATATCTATCCAAAGGAGATTCTCATGAAGAATCTTTATAAATCCCTAATAACATATATAGTAATCAAAGGGGTCTTCATCTTATGTTTAAAACGTTGATTGAATCTCTTAATTTCAAAACTACCATTTGCTCTATCATATATATATTATCTATCTTCTTCTTATTTTCTTACATATAATGAGAATTGAATCTCTTGTAATGTCAAAACTACTATTTGCTCTATCATATATATATATTATCTATCTTCTTCTTCTTATATATAATGAGAATTCTCCCCTTTAAAACGTGGATGAATTTTTTATAATTCACAAACTTCCCTTATCATAATCATTATATATGACAAGACACTTAATTGAATGTTTGGCTTAATTTCGGACTCTTTGCACCTCTGAGGTCTCTATGTGTCCCTTTTAACACTCTTTAACTGTGGTTAAGATTCACCCACTGATTCTTGGATTTTAGGGGAAAATATGTAAAAAAAAAAAATTAACCCTTAGGATTAAAAAAAAAAAAACTCAATACTTTTTTCTTAAAAACCTAAGGATAGGCGGGTGAACTACTCTAGGGGTAGATCAATCTTAACCAAAGTTAAGGGGTGTTAAAAGAGACACATGACAACCTCAAGGGCGTAACCGGACTTCAACTATGGTTAAGATTCACCCAACCTTAGGGTTCACCCACTTATTCTTGGTTTTTAGAAACAAATATTATTTTTTTTAAACCCTTGTTAAAATTCACTAACTCCTAGGGTTAAATTTTTTTTTCTTATTGTTTTCTAAAAACCAAGGATAAGTGGGTGAACCCTAAGAGTGGGTGAACCCTAAGAGTGAGTGAATATTAATCACAATTGAGGAGTGTTAAAAGTGACACATGGTGACCTCAGTGGCATAACCGAACTCCTTGCTCTCTTGGCAAAACACTTTGAAAGATGAACGTCTCGCCAAGGCCTTACCCGCCGCCCCCTTTTCTTTGCTATACCCATAATGTCCCTAAAGCTTTTTTTTTGTTCTAAAAATTTCTTACTTATATTCCTATAAGCAACGTGTCCCTCACAATTTTTTTTATCCAAAATTGCTCAAGTTTCTATAGCCAAAATGTTCCTCTATTTTTCTTTTCAAAATGCGTGTCCTCACTAGGGTCCCTCTTCCCAGTCTCTCTCCACTTCCCCACTCTCTCACATGCATCGCATGTGCCGTCCACTAGTTCTTCATAAAATCACTACTCTCTCCCCTTCCCCACTCTCTCACATGCATCACACATGCCGCCCACTAGATCTTCATAAAATCACTACTCACTCCCCTTCCCCACTCTCTCACGTGCATCGCACGTGCCGCCCACTAGTTCTTCATAAAACCACTACTCTCTCCCCTTCCTCACTCTCTCACGTGCATCACACATGCGGCCCACTAGATGTTCATAAAATCACTACTCTGGTGATTATTTCAATTCTATTTTTTTTTACTTTTCAGTTCAATGGATCACAGATGAAGATCACTCCTAAATTCAAGAGAAAAGGGAAAGAAAAAAAAAACAGAAAAAATAACAGCTCAAAGAGCAATCAAGAAGATGTGGGGAAAGAAATTGCAAACTCATTTCCATTTATTTTTTAGATTTTTCACAAGTTTTCCATTTCACATAGTCCCACACATTCATCTTGGCCTAAAGCAACACAACACAACACCAACTTTAAACTAACACATACAGATTCCATGATAAGGACTACCGGCCATGAGATGTCCCATCCCCATCTGAAGGAGAAGGACTAGAACAATTCCTGTTTAGTAGCTCTTCTATCATTTGCAGTGCAACCCTTTGCTCTTCATCTATCCCATCTCCAATTTCTGGCGCCGCCACCGCCGCCGATGACTTTAATAAAGGCAATCCTGCCGTCGAGGCTTGTTCACTCTTTTTCCCAAGCTCAACCTTCATGACCCAACCAGAATCTGATTGTGCCCCGGCACCTTTCTGCCAGACTCCAATATGAGAATTCTCGGTATCCAGCCTAAGGCAAGTGAGGGAGGGAGATGGGGCCTTACAACTCCTCCGGAGCTTCGCACTTAGGCTCGCGGATAGACCCATCGGAGATGAAGGAGAGTCCTCACCAATCTTTGTGTCATCCATCGGAGTCTTGACGGCCGGGAAGTTAGTCTTTGCATTTCGACCGCTCATCAAAACGGCGGCCTCATCGTATGCTCGAGCTGCTGCCTCGGCTGTCTCAAAGGTGCCTAGCCACACCCTTCTCTTCCTATGCATAGAACACAAACAAGAAGAGATAAATAAATTGAGAAATACATATAAATTAGTATAGAATTGAGATTATTAGTCTAAAGAACTCAATTTTTTTAAACTTGTATTATCTTTGGTAGAATATGTAGCTATGATTGATTGAATTTACAGTAATGGGTGTCGAATTTCAGAGACCCACGAGCCCCATTGGCGTTGCCTGACTCCTCTGAACTTCTTTGATTGTACCATGTTGAGAGAGAGAGGTCCTGTAAGCGTTACAGGAGAAATCTTAAAATTACGAAGGGTTCAGATTTCAGAGATTGAAATAGATATAGAGAGCGTGGGGAAAGGGCCCACGTACAGTCGATAAGAGTGTATGTCGGTAAACTGAGTTTAATTACATGGTATTAAAAAGAAAAAGCAAATACATTACCTACAGAACTACGGCTCTGATAAAACATCAGTCACGACTACAAATAAATAAACATAAAGATAATCAAAAGGTAGGGGGTGTGGCCTCCCAAGGGGGAGGTCTGGGGATCTAATTCCCCCCCCCCCCCCCCCCCAAGGTAAGAGTTGCACTGCTCCACTGCCAGCTAACTTCTCACCGGTTGACTCTATGACGTAGGTGAATGATATCTGGCCTTGTGGGGCTCACAAAAAAATAAATATAATATTTCAATATCAATAAAAAAAGATAACAACAACAAAAAAATACAATTTAAATAAAAAGAGGAATTCTGTTTCATGTCGTTGAGCGGAGCTCCCTTTTTACATTGAAAGGGTGGCAATGTTGTAATTATGTGTGTTGGCAAATTGCCCCAGCCTTTTATAGGAATTACAACCATGCCACTACCCTTGTGTAAATAGAGGAGCTCCGCTTCAACACCGTGAAGCAAGAGCTCTGCCTCAAAATTAATCTCTAAAAAGTACTAGTAAAAAAGAAAGGATAATTTAGGGGTTTATTCAAACCGGGATGAGCTGGGTTTGGCCCAGCTCGGTTCGGTTCAGTTCGGTTTGAAATTTTTTCATCTATGCTCGAGCTCGGTTCGGCACAGCTTGGCTCGATATGTAGTTCGAAAAGCTTGACTCGAATTTGCTCGATTAGGCTTGAGCTCAAATTGATTCGAGCTTGAGCTAAGCTCGACTTGGCTTGAGCTCGGATTGAATTATTTTTAAATAAAAATAATAGTATTTTTATTATATATAAAAAAATATATAGAATAATTATAATATTTATATGAATATAATAATATTATATGTAATATTATTATTATTTTATATAATATTCAAGCCGAGACCGAGCCTCAATCGGGCCGAGCTTGGAGTCGAGCCGAATCAAACAGGCCTTGGCTCGAGCTCGACTTGAATACAATTTCAAATTCAAAAAATAGTTCGGCTCGGCTCGTTCGAGCCTATTTTTCAAGCTCAAGTCTGGCCTGATCAGATGGAACCGAGCCAAACTTCGAGCTAGCCCGGTTCAGATACATCCCTAGGATAATGCTAGCTAGCATCACTTTGTTTCAAGACTCACTCTCTTTTTGAATGGAGAGAGTGTTAGTTTGAAACAAATGTCTTTCTCTCAATGGAGGATAATAACACGTCTTTATCATAAAGAAGGCGAGTTTAAAAGAAAGTGTAGCTAGCATTGTCCTAAAAGAAAATGTATTAAACTGGTAATAATATTAGGGTGACATTCCAGTGGGTGCCTAAAATTAAAAGTTCCAATGAGCAGCGTGCCCGTGGATCATGGCAGGTTATTTTGCGATCTTCTCCATCAGTACAAAAATGCCACATGTCCCTTGCATGCCAACCAAGTGGTTTTTTTGGAATATGAAAAAGGCTCAGGATTCTCTCGAGTTCAAACCAGGGAGACTCTCTCCGGTTTGAACCCCTAGAGGTCGCCATCTCCCCCTCAACCATGGGTAAGGTTCACCCACCCCTAGGGTTCACTCACCCATCCTTGGTTTTTTTATATATTAATTATTATTTTTTAAATTAAAAAAAACTGTTTTTAGAGTTTTTTTTTTAAATATTAAAAACAGTTTTTAATTTTAAAAAATAATTAATATTTTTTTTAAAAAACCAAGGATGGGTGGGTGAACCTTACCCATGGTTAAGGGGTGTCAAAGGAGAAGTGGTGACCTCTAGGGGTTCAAACCGGAGAGAGTCTCCCCGGTTTGAACTCAAGAGAATCCTGAGCCTATGAAAAAAGGGGGTTAAGGCGATCCTCAACCTGCAATAACAAAGAAACTCTCACAACCTAATATACTAATACCCCTAGCATCCTTAGTAATGTTTAAGGCAAGCCCAAGGGCGAAGGCAAAGGGAACTGAAGTCTTGCTCACCTAGAGCTGCACAAAATTTAGAGACAAAATTAGCAGCTTGGTTAGACTCTACCTGAGTGTAACATAGCCGAAACCTATCAAGTCGATCCATCAGGCTCGCAATACGCGAGAGCCGAGAGCATATATACCTATGCTTCCAAAGCCATTCACAAACCTCAGTGATACAAGAGACAACCCATTGAGAGTCTGAAGTGACTTGAAGCCTATGGATCCCTCTATTTAACGCCACCTAAAGCCCACCTAAAATGGGGAGTAACTCCATATGCAACACCGAATCTCCAATGCAGCAACCCGCAATCGCACCTATGGGTGCACCTCTCACATCTCTGAGGATTAGGCTAGGCCATATCCTCCTCTATTTGGTTTAAACCGAACCATCGGTATTAATTAAGTCTGATAAGCCCCTCATCAGGGGGAATCCAAGACACCCATCGAATGACACAGTTAGCCCAACTAACATTCAACCGCCATCCTTCAACCAATTCTCTATTAAGGTCGTTGTCCGGAATGTTCAGCCGGAGAGCATTAGCTCTGGCATTCACGTCATCAAAAATCTTGTTCACAATGCATTGAAAAGGAAGGAATCCATTGATTTCTCTCAGCCCAAAGATGATAAACAAGGGCGTTAAACGTCAGCCTTCTAATGGTACCTTTGAGCCCACCAGACTTTGCTCGATGATTTGATTCCACTCCCCAAAATGACGAATAGTTAACAAAGCTTTAAGCATTGGCTCAGGATCCTCTCGAGTTCCAACTCGAGAGAATCTCTCGAGTTGGGACGTGGCAGCCAAGGCAGGCGACGTGTGGCGACTATCTAGGCGGGAAGAGTTTTCGAGTGGACTTAGACGGGCTTCCGTTAACGGAAGACGTTAACTCACCTCTTTTCTCTCTCGGAAGTGAAGAACAGAAGTTCAAAAGGCAGGTTTGCCCTTGGGAAGAACAAGCTCAACCCACAGTTGGTCGTTGTCTTCAACCTGCCGCTGATCTCATCTTGCTCCGACGCCGATAGCTCAAGGAAGGGGAAGAGGGAAACTCAACCCCCATTTGGGTTTTTTTTCTTGAGGGAAGAACAGAACGAGCTTAGCTCAACCCCCCCCCAATTTGGTCGTCGTCGTGAAACCTGCCGCCAAACCGCATCGATTAAGAGTAAGTTTTCTCTTGTTTCATCTCCCTCCTCTTCTTCTGCATCTTGTTTCTCTTCTTCCTCAATGCCCTCTTCTCTTTATTCCATTTCCAAAACCGTAACCCTACCCCAAACCCTCTAACTCTAATCTCTTCTGTAAATTCTTAGGGAAGAACAAGCTCAACCCTCTTTATATTGATTTGTGTGGTTAGGTTGTGGGTATGTAGGGTAATCTTGAAAATTAATTTCAATCCACATCAAAAACTGGATTAAAGAGAATAAAGAAATTATTTTAGAATTTTTCCAATGTTTCTGAACAATTTGAGATGGACAACCGAACTTGGGCTCAAGGTATGTGCAGCAATGTTAGTTAATTTTGTGCAAAACTACTGAAACGTACAGGGGATGATTTGTGAGAGAAATTTAAAGACTTTCTTACACAACCCATTGGGTGATGGTTTGTGGGAAACTTTCTCACATTACCTAAAGAAAAGTGGCTATCCTAGATGGGGTGTTTGTGGCAACCACTCTTCCTGATTTGTGCTTAAGATGTATACTTCTCTCTTGAGCAACACCGTCCCTATCAAATGAGGGCCTATCTCTATCTGCTGGATTTACAATCTTGGATGATACCAAGTTATGTTATCTGAGTTTGAGATGAGTCAATGTTGTAGGACACTGTATTGCTGATGCATAGGTACCGTTAGGGTCACACTTCACATTGCCTATTCTTCTCAATGATGTCTGTGCCAACCGGAATCAGAGTTTAAGAGTTACAACTATAATTTATAGCATAAAATTATAAGAAAATTTTGAGGCAACTAATCTAATGCATGGTACAGTCGTAGAAAAACTAATGTAGTTTCAAATATATTCAGTAAAGAACCTTAAGCTTCCAAATTAATTTCACCTGCTTATTGCCAAAAAGGAGAAATCTGTCAAAAAGAGAGATCTCTAATATCAGCTATAATCTTGAGTTTCTGGGCTCTAATTTTCTACCCCACTCGAGGGATTCCATCTGTATTGGTTCTGTTATTATCTAACATGGAAACCTATCTCCGTCACCATAAATCTATTCTACACTTTACTATTCGCTGATTCAAGGCTACAGAGAATTGAAATTTTATTTCCTTTATTACGGTAAAATATGCTTTGAATTCTGATCATCAATATGAGCTTGATTTTAAAATTATTTATGCATTTCAATTGAAAATAATGTGGAATAAATGTGCATGTTGGATTTTGGCAGCTACTACTGTAACTATTATATTCAGCATAGTATTTGCCAAGTTCAGGTCCCTAAATCTGACCCCCTGTATCATTTAGAAGCTTGAAGAGAAAAGGCAAAGCAGTTTAGTTATCTTCTCAATGATAACTAGAATGCTCATGGTATCTATAGGCGACACTTACATAATTAGCCAAATGTTCTACTAATGATTTCCTTCATAATTTTCTATAATTAGGATGAAAGCCAAAATTGTAATGGATTTATGCAATGGATTGATGAAAATTTGGAGGAGTCACGGAGTTAACGTTTAGACGAAGTACAAAAGTCAAATGAAAGAGCGGCGTCTGAAAGCAACGGCAACCATATGAGAAGAATGGAAAAAGATATGTTGATGTTCTGGCAAATGCAAGGATTGCATTCAATAATTTTGATATTTTTGCTTGTTACTGTTCTTGTTATAATATTTCGAATTTTGTTGTAATTTTATGTGCATTGGGGTTGGAAGGGGAAGGTGGAAAATTTTGTTCATGTTAAGATGACAGGGCTTGTGGTGTGAACATCAGAAAGTATGTAGGACACCATTCAGTTTAGTGTGAATGTTGAATTTAGTTAAAACTTAAAACTTCACAGTTGCTGCTTGTGCTCATCAAACATTGTTTGCTAGATGGGCTCTCTTGTATGGGACTTGCAGTTTGTGGCAATAATCATTTGAAGGCAGTAATCATTTGTATGGGACTTGCAGTTCATAGTAGAGAGACTACTGACTACTAGGCAATACAAGGCAATGGTTCTTGAAATTCCAGTTTTAGGACTTCTTTCTGGGGTTAAGGTTCTAATGTAAAGAAATCTTGCTACTTGCTAGGCTGGTCCTGTTCTTTTCACTTAAAGACGCTTACAGCTGCCATTCCATTTTGTGGGGTTTTTGAAATAGCAGGTGGAAAGTTAGAAGGATTTACATTTTGGTTTACAAAAGATGGCTTTAGATATATGACAGATAACAAACTCATAAGAGAAGAATGTGCCCACTGCAAAGCCTCAATGTTCTTACACGACCATTCTGATCTTCTGGGGATACTCATCTCTTACAACATTGTTTGAACCACTTGCAATTTTGAAAATTATTTGGATATAATTTTTTTTTTCCTTGTGCCTAAGAGTGTGTTGAAATACAAATCCACCATAATGTTTGGAAAGCCAACTGCACATTAGCTTAGATAGTTAGATTACTTTTAGAAGACAAAGAAAGCTACAATATTTGAAAACATGGTGACAAATTGAGTATTCATGAGAAAACCAAGATTCTTCCTTCATTTCTATCAGCACCAAACTCCTAACCACCATTTTAATTATGGAGAGCTTGAACCTGTAAACTTTGTGCATGAAAGGGAAAAAATCCCGTAGATGCCACGCGTCTGTAGCTGCTTAGCTGGTAGAGGAATGATAGCAAAACTCCACCTGTGAATGAGCCTGAGGGGGCGGGTGTGCACCCTGAAATAAGCTCCGATGATAAAGTCAGTATAAGGCACATAGCACAGTATAAGGCACAAGCACAGCATAAGACACAAGCACTGTATAAGGCACAAGGCACAGGCACAACATAAGGCACAAGGCACAAGCACAGCATAAGGCACAAGTATAGTGTATGGCACAAGGCACAAGCACAGTGTAAGGCACAAGCACATGAACATAAGGCACAAGGCACATGAACATAAGCACATAATAGTATAGAGATACTTATCGTGAGGGCACTGGGCATATGCACTTGAGGACGAGCTCTGGTGAGGCACTGGGTATATGCACTTGAGGACGAGTTCTGGTGTTATGCTCTGGAGATTGTAGCTCAGGAGGCACAAAGGATATAGCTCAGAAGGCACAAAGAACTCAGCTCGGATGGCCCAAGGGACTCAGCTCGGATGGCCTAAAGGACTCAGCTCGGATAAGGCTCAGACAACGTAGCTCGGGCTCAGACAACGTAGCTCGGGCTCGGACAACATAGCTCGGGCTCAGACAACGTAGCTTGGGCTCGGACAACGTAGCTCGGGCTCGCTCAGACAACGTAGCTCGGGCTCAGACAACGTAGCTCGGGCTCGGACAACGTAGCTCGGGCTCAGACAACGTAGCTCGGGCTCCGACAACGCAGCTCGGGCTCCGACAACGTAGCTCGGGCTCGGACAACGTAGCTCGGGACTATGCACAACACAACGGCACAACGTATTGGGCACTATTCACAGCACAACGTATTCGACACTATTCACAGCACAACGTATTGGGCATCATTCACAGCACAACGTATTCGGCACTATTCACAGCATCAGGCACAAGTTCAAGTGTGATGGCACTCATCAGATGATCAACTGCAAGGCCGTGCAAGAGGCAGTGTGACCATTCATGGAGAGCATCAGGCAGACAAGGCCTATTTGAGAGAATCTGACGGCCATAAACGCTTGTGAGGCCACAAAGAGCATCAAGTAGCCGGATAACACCAAAGGAAGATGAGAGAATCGGGTGAGTGGCCATCTACACAGCACTTTGAAGGAGGGGTGTGAATGACTCAAGCTTCTCAGATCTCCCTCTTCCTCTTGCTCTTGCTCTTCCTCTTCCTCTTGCTCTTCTTCTCTTTCTTTCCTCTCTTGCCTTTCACACCATCCTCCTTGCCTTTCGCACCATCCTCTTTCTCTTCTTCTTCTTCTGCCATTTTTCTCCTCTCTTACCTTTCGCACCATCCATCTCTCTTGCGCATCCTCCATCCCTTCTCTCTGGTGATTCTTGCTTGTTTTACAGGCATTTGGAGTCATCATGACTTGTGCAGTAATGATAAGATCACCTGTCAGATAACACTCAAGTGAGCCAGCACATAGCCCAAGTGGGCTTATGACGGCTAAATTGTCAGAATTTCTGAGCATGAGAAATCACTATTTTACCCCTTCTTTTTAATCTTTTTTACGAATTTTATCCGTTACATTTAGCCCATTCTCGGTGCCTTGAACTCCGTTCGAGGTGCCGAGAATACTCCATGGGTAAAATTTCTAAAAATGATACCTGGTCCGCAGACACTGATTGTGCTCCGTTCTCCGCTCTCTTCCGTTATAGATTCTCCGTTGTCACTGAAACGTTGTGCTTTCGCCAATGAGGACAAGCTTGCATCAGCCCCTAGTCAAGTCACCGGATTCTCTTACTCGTGCATAGTACCTCAGAGCATGTGTTAGAGAGCACGGGAATGTACATGTATCACAACACCAAGAAAAATGAAGTCATTAGGTACTTCGAGCACCAGAATGTGCATGAACACGTGAAGATGCATGAGCACAGAGATTCACTTGATAAGCTCAGAGATTCACTTGATAAACACAGAAATTCACTTGATAAGCACAGAAATTCACTTGATAAACACACGGATGAGTTTGCAGTAAAAACCATCATAAATATAGACAAATGTTATCTCACGCGAATGACTCGTAATGGGGCATCATGACACCATGCTCAAATAGCATTGCATGAGGATAAGTCAATTGGTCGCTTATCGGGCAATGCATCTGACTGAGTCACAGAGGTCCCGTAATGAGCATCATGCTTAGATATGTGTTGAACCGTGTGGTAAAACACCTTGCTCGGAGAAGCTACAAGTGTCCCATCACCATATTCAGACATATCAGATAAGACATCATTTGGCATTGCATTCACGATGTTTTTTACTTGATATGGCACTGGTCGCTTCTCTTGATCTTTCACTTGATAAGTCTCTTGATTTTTCACTTGATAAGTCACTTCGATAATTCACTTGATATTGAAAATTCACTAGAGCATGCACTGGACAGTTCACTTGATAAAACACTTGAGAATGCACTCGATAATTCACTTGAGAAAACACTCGATAATTACCTCTTGATTGTTGTCATGCAGTGAAAGCCCCATTTAGACGTAGAGAATGCTCGTCATTTGTGATTGTCTAAGCCCCTTTGCCTCATTCTCAATTTTTCCCAATTGTTCCCACAGAGGGTTGGATTTTTCACAGACAACGTGGCTGATTCCCACAGACGGCGCCATTTTGAAAGGGAAAAAATCCCGTAGATGCCACGCGTCTGTAGCTGCTTAGCTGGTAGAGGAATGATAGCAAAACTCCACCTGTGAATGAGCCTGAGGGGGCGGGTGTGCACCCTGAAATAAGCTCCGATGATAAAGTCAGTATAAGGCACATAGCACAGTATAAGGCACAAGCACAGCATAAGACACAAGCACTGTATAAGGCACAAGGCACAGGCACAACATAAGGCACAAGGCACAAGCACAGCATAAGGCACAAGGCACAAGCACAGTGTAAGGCACAAGGCACAAGCACAAGAACATAAGGCATAAGGCACAAACACATGAACATAAGCACATAATAGTATAGAGATACTTATCGTGAGGGCACTGGGTATATGCACTTGAGGACGAGCTCTGGTGAGGCACTGGGTATATGCACTTGAGGACGAGCTCTGGTGTTATGCTCTAGAGATTGTAGCTCAGGAGGCACAAAGGATATAGCTCAGAAGGCACAAAGAACTCAGCTCGGATGGCCCAAGGGACTCAGCTCGGATGGCCTAAAGGACTCAGCTCGGATAAGGCTCAAACAACGTAGCTCGGGCTCGGACAACGTAGCTCGGGCTCGGACAACGTAACTCGGGCTCAGACAACGTAGCTCGGGACTATGCACAACACAACGGCACAACGTATTAGGCACTATTCACAGCACAACGTATTCGGCACTATTCACAGCACAACGTATTCGGCACTATTCACAGTACAACGTATTCGGCACTATTCACAGCACAACGTATTCGACACTATTCACAGCATCAGGCACAAGTTCAAGTGTGATGGCACTCATCAGATGATCAACTGCAAGGTTGTGCAAGTGGCAGTGTGACCATTCATGGAGAGCATCAGGCAGACAAGGCCTATTTGAGAGAATCTGACGGCCATAAACGCTTGTGAGGCCACAAAGAGCATCAAGTAACCGGATAACACCAAAGGAAGATGAGAGAATCGGGTGAGTGGCCATCTACACAGCACTTTGGGGAGGGGTGTCAATGATTCAAGCTTCTCAGATCTCCCTCTTCCTCTTCCTCTTCCTCTTCCTCTTCCTCTTGCTCTTGCTCTTCTTCTCTTTCTTTCATCTCTTGCCTTTCACACCATCCTCCTTGCCTTTCGCACCATCCTCTTTCTCTTCTTCTTCTTCTTCTGTCATTTTTCTCCTCTCTTGCCTTTCGCACCATCCATCTCTCTTGCGCATCCTCCATCCCTTCTCTCTGGTGATTCTTGCTTGTTTTACAGGCATTTGGAGTCATCATGACTTGTACAGTCATGATAAGATCACCTGTCAGATAACACTCAAGTGAGCCAACACATAGCCCAAGTGGGCTTATGACGGCTAAATTGTCAGAATTTCTAAGCATGAGAAATTACTATTTTACCCCTTCTTTTTAGTCATTTTTACGAATTTTATCCGTTACAGTGCACATCACTTAAACGAGAACTCAAGTCAGAGTTGTGGGACCTATTGAGAGAGGTTTGAAAAAGGTATCTAAAAGGTTGGAATTAATGTATACATTAATTTTTTGCAGACCATCTTTTGCCAAGGAGTTTGACAGGCTTATAACTGCTGATCTTGGTTTCAAAAGAATCAGACAGCATATCGAAAGATACATGCGAGAATTATTAATCAATATTCGAAGACTACTAAAGAGCAAAAACCAGGCTTTGGCCTATTTTTCTTCAGGTTGATATGATCAGAAAGTAAGAAGTAAATTGCCAGTCTTTTGCCCAGCCAACACTAGCAGCAATAGCAGGTGGAATGTTATACTAGGGTGTGATCCCAGGAAATAGAAAAACAGTTGTTTGGAAGCATTTTTGGAAAGGAATGATTCTGACAAAAATGTGCCTGCTTGAACAGAATTTGGGGGATAAAAATAGTCGCAATCAACTCTCAGAAGGAGCGAGCTACCATTGCCATCCACCTACACCGTCACTCCCTTTGCATGCATACACACCCACTTCTCAGATACAGAGACCGAACTCACCACAGCCACCATGACCTCCCTTCACCCCAGGCCCCAACGCTTAGCAACCTGAAATCACAAAAGTTAGGCTTTTTTGTTTGACTTAACTCCAGTAAAGGCAATGTACATCCAGACCCCTGAGAACTGTTATAATTTGTTAACCTTAGTATCCATCCATTGACATAATTCTATATTTGCTTCCATCTTAAAGAAAATTACTATAAATCATGTCATATTTGCTTCCACCTCAAAAATAAGTGTCAATCCACCATTACTATTTGACTAGGGTTTTAGCGAGTAGAGATTGAAATATTTGACAAAATCTGAAATCATAAACTAAAGTGGAGAATTCAAACAAAAGTACAAAACTACTTATTGCTTACTTAAAATAAGGATTGAACCATTAAAATCGTTGCTCCAACGGAAGCCCTCAAATCGCTGCTGCCAGCTTAGAATTTGGGTCTTGCTCTTATCTACATTTAAGAAAACAATTAGTTTCTATTTACGAAGTACGTCAAAGAAATCTGCAACTAAATTCATCGAAAGAGGACTTACCAAAAAGGAACTGATCGAGGCTTTTGTTGTGTACGTACTCGTAAACTAGAAGGCTCTTAGGGCCTTCAATGCTGCAACCCAAAAGCTTTACAAGGTTTGGGTGTTCAATTCCAATTATCAAGTTTACCTCGTTGAAGAATTCATCCGCCCATTGCCTGGTATTATAAAAGGGGTGAGTGGGAAGATCGATGCCGGCAGAGAAGATCAGCAGTCAACGAGTATTTTTATCAGGGGTTTGGGGGTTGAAGACGACTGCCTAAGTCCACTCCGAAAGCAAATCGCTAAGCTAAGCTCGTTCTGTTCTGTTCTGTTCTGTTCTGTTCTTCCCTCGAGAAAAAAAACCCAAATGGGGGTTGAGTTTCCCTCTTCCCCTTCCTTGAGCTATCGGCGTCGGAGCAAGATGAGGATCCGCGGCAAGTTGAAGACGACGACCAAATGGGGGGTTGAGCTTGTTCTTCCCAAGGGCAAACCTGCCTTTTGAACTTCTGTTCTTCACTTCCGAGAGAGAATAGAGGTGAGTTAACGTCTTCCGTTAACGGAAGCCCGTCTAAGTCCACACGAAAACTCAAACCCAATTTTGGTTTCCCGCCTAGATAGTCGCCACACGTCGCCTGCCTTGGCTGCCACGTCCCAACTCGAGAGATTTCTCTCGAGAGGATCCTGAGCCTTAAGCATTTGATAAAATAAAATTACTTTTTGCCACGTTTTTGCCATGGGAATCATTTTGACATCCAACATACATGTCAAAATTGTAGAGGAGCTGCTGATTATAACTTCTAGTTTGGGGGGTTAAAAGGAAACAATCTATCTATATATATACACTAGTAAAAGTACACATGCTTTGAACGTATTAATTTTTATTAATAAAATACAGAATTTGATAAAATAAAATATAATAATAATATTATTTATAAGTTTATGAGCTCAGTTAGATTATATAAAAAATAATCTTACTTTATAGGTACTCACGTGTCAGTCCCACTAAACATATCAATTAATTTGTATTGATAAGAAATAGTAAAAGTATCAATTAATTGTAAACAAAATCTCATATCAAATCATATATCGTGAATTGCGATTACCAATGGATCAAATGTCTTTAAAGAAATCTTAGGTCAAAGTTCTCAAAGTTTCAAAGAATATAGAGATTAATTTTGTTTTGCTAAATAATGTCAAAGTGTAGAAGTTCAATTTAAAGAAATATATTAGATAAATTTTGTAAAAACAAATTTTACAAAATATATTAATTCAAAAAATATTAAATAAATTTAATATAATCTAGTAAAGGTTCTTTAAAAATGTATAAAAAATCTAAATTTTAAAATATTTTATTAGTAGTTACTCTTTTTATAAATTAATTTTATAATATTTTATAGAATATATTTTGTAATTAAATTTCAATTTTCTATATAAATTTAAATTTAAAATTATAAAATAGTTATTAACAGTTGATTATTTCTAATAGAGACCTTATTGATAGTGAGTTACTTCTTACAATCACTTTAGAAGAGTACAATTAGAAAAGAGTTATTAATAACTTCTTTCTAAAACATCTAACTTTTAATATATTTTATTAAACGTTACTTTCTTTATTTTAATTTATTTATAATTACTCTCTTTAAGATATTTAGGTATCAGCTTATGTTGTTCCCTGATATCTTAATCTAATAGCTTATTTAAATCTTATGTTGTTCCCTGATATCTTAATCTAATAGCTTATTTAAATCTTGAAACGAGGAAATGAAAATATTAAGTGTCAAACAATATGGTCGAACAAATAATATATATCCTAAATAAAATATACAAATGTGACTGAAAAATAGAAAGAACCGACCTCTAAAAGCTTTATATATTGATTTGCTTACCACTTCATAGCTCTTATATGCTGGATTCGTATAACCAGCAACCTAGTTTCTAAGTGGTGGTTTCTCAATCACATAAAAGCTCCTATATTAGAAGCTTCATCTCCCCCATAATCATAAGAAGCTCAAGTACATCCGTAAGAGGATTTCTCAATAGAGAGGAGCTTATCCTTCCTCAAGAGCTAATTGAGACTTATCACAATGCTTCACACACAATTCATCAACATGGGTACCGAGAGAGACCATCAACTAATATAGAGTCCCTGTTAGAAAAGGTTGAACCCTTTTGGACTTTCTACAGAGTCCTTCTACCTCTAAACTAGTAATATATTTATCTCTAATTAATATTATAGAATTAGAGTCCTTCCTAGGAAGCACGGATACTTTGAAAATGGAAACGTACTCGTATCGTCGTATCAGATATGGTATTCTAAGGTAAAACTTAGTTGTTTTCATAATTTCTACTGTATCACCGTACCCATATCGTATCGCCGTATCTAAGTATTGCTGTATCCGTGCTTCCTAGAGTCCTTCTAAGTCTCTAATATTACTTGTAAGAATTATAAACAAACTACACTTCTATTAATATTTTGATTAGATATCTTTTGTTAAGAAGTTATTATTTTTAATTAAAGGGTAATTAAAGTAGAAGACTGGTGATCTGTTGTAACCGGTTTTGGGCAAAACCGGTTACAACCTTGTGGTCAACCCATGTCTCTTTTTACATCTCTTAACTATGGTTAAGATTTATCAACTCCTAGGGTTCACCCATCTTTTAGAAAAAATATTTTTTAAAAATTAATCCTAGGAGTTGGTAAATTTTAACCACAGTTAAGAAATTTTTTTTTTTTTTTTTCTAAAAGCCAAGAATAGGTAGATGTACCTTAAGGGTGACTGTGAGTGAATCTTAACCATATTTAAGAGGTGTCAAAAGAGACATGTGGCCGCCTCATGGGCGGAACCGGTTTTGGCAAAACCAGTTACAAGTGGAGAAGAATAAGTACGTCCCAGAGTAGAATGATATAAACCAACGAATTTGAGTTTTTAACCGGTCGAGCTCTTGCTGTTGGCTAGCACTTTGTTTGTTAAGGCTGATGTAAGCGTAGAAGACTTAGTCATGTGTCGGACCCATGCGTGTGACGCTCACGTAGGAAGCTATCCCAAAACAAAAGGTCATAAATCCGAAATAGAACCGAAAAAAATAAAAAATTACCTCTGTTTGTAGAGGAGAGAGAGAGAGAGAGAGGCCCCGATGGGATGGAAGTGGGCACAGAAACTGAAAACAGTTGCTTGCTGCATTTTCCTCACGTACGTACGTATTAATTGACTGAACTTGAGACATCCAACAGCTGAAGAGGAATGGAAGTGGGGCACAGAAAGTGAAAAGCAATTGCTTGCTGCGTGTTCCTCTGCCTTATGGGGAGGGCCTCGGATTGTCTCTGGCGAAGCAGAAACCCTTTCGGGGTTCCATACATTGTGTGACAGTTGGCCTAAAAAATAAGGAGAAGTCATTCTATTTTCTCCCCGTGATTTTGACTTCTCCCCATTTGATATCTCTCCCCCCTAGTCTTACACACTTATGGCCACATGTCTTGTTATGTGTGGAAAAGTCAAAATCATAAGCCCCAAGATTTTGACTTCTCCAGCACTTTGACTTCTCCAATACTTGTCCCCTATTCGATGGAGCCCCAGACAAGCCCTTTCTGGCTTAGCCAGAGACAATCCAAAGCCTATGGCAGTCCTTCAATATGGAAAAGGCAGTGTGTGACAACGGATTTTCCCTAAAACATTAAAAAAAAAAAAGACAACGGATTTTTCATGATGGTACCCAACGTCTGGATTCCATCCACCAAAAGCCTCCAACGTCCCCTCCGTCTCGCCGACTCCACCACTTCCGTCACTGTCCCCATCTCACATCCTCCTAACCATCCTTCTCTTCTTGTTCGCTTTCTCCGCATTGGAGTCGTCTCTTCTCAAGACCACCAAGTCTTAATGGTATTGCTACTCTCTCTACTAATAATATATTATTACATTTACTATTATTATAATAGGAGAGGCAGCCGTAACCTGAATTTTTCGAAATTCCTAAACTACCCTTATATAAAATAAAACTTTAATATAATATTTTATTTTAATTCCCAAACTATCCTCATCTATCTATTTAAATAATAGAATCACAGACAATTGTGATTGAACTCGGGGAGAGTTCAATCGCACCCACGGGTTAACAAGGGTCCCTTTTAACTCCTATTAACTGTGGTTAACTCCTTCCCCTCGCTTTCACGTGCATCGCACGTGCCACCCGCTAATACTAATAATATAGAGTTAGAGTCCTTCTAACTAGGGTTTCAAAGGGCAGGGCTGGGGTCAACCCTAGCCCTACCCTTCCCTATACGAGTAGGGTCTTAGCCCAATCCTAGCCTTCAAGGGCTGGGATTGATTGGATCCTAGCCCTACCCTTACCCTATCCTCAAGGGCTAGGATAGAGCGAAAGGACTGGAAGAAAGAACAAGATTTTTTTTGTGATTTGAGATGATGAAAATTTTTTCCACACCGATTATCAACCTGACATGAAAATGGATACCCTCCTCTTTTATCCGGGCTTGGGACCGACATTGTAACAAAAAGAGCAATGACAAAGTAAACCCTACTACAACGATGACCATGTAAAATTACTCAATTAACCCTACTATTAAACCATTTGAAAGGGTGTAATGAGTGATTTCATAAATAATATCTATATACACTTTTATGGTTTATAGACCTTGGCTACTGTGTAATAACTAAGGAGAAGGGAAAGGCTTTAAAGGGCAGGACTGGGGTGATCCCCGGCCCAGCCTTGTAGAAGCAGGGCTTCCAAATTAATTTTGAACCCTGCCCGACCTAAGGGCAGGGCTTCAAAGGGTTTTGGAGGACAGGGCTTTTTTGACAGCCCTACTTCTAACTCTCTACTAATATTTTTATTAGTAGAATATATATATATATATAAACACACACATATAGAAAAGGGACCAGGAGACACATGAAAAGAACACATAAGTTCACACACGCATACAATCATACGATCGGGAAATCCAACGGCCACCATCACACCATCCAGATAGTATACGCGTGACCCATAGACAATTAACCTTGCCTATATGTCATGGGTTTGATTAACACGTGACACTTTTTTGGATAAAAAAATAATAATATGCAAGCCCCCTTTGCTAACACATGACAAAAAATAAGCCTAATAAAAAATATCTAGGCCATCAAATTGGATGTTGAAAATGTTTGCCATTAATCCTAGTCGATCAGTCTTAACCCCTACAGTTAATACAACCTAATTACCTTAGGTCATGGAGCTGATCAAATGGCCCAACGTTCTCCAATTAAACTCATCCATGTATTGGGAAATGAGGACCCCCAAATTGAAATTTTTATGAACCGAAAGAAGTGTTATGTGTTGCTCCAACTCGTAACACATACGCAATCATTAGATACTAGTAAATAGCCTGTCCGTGCATGGGTAATGATAGAACTGGAATGCATCAAAATACGTACTACTTAAAATTATAATAAATAATAATGTGAATAAAAAAATAAAAAAGTAAACTTACAATTCTGTATTAATATCAAACTATATATTGGTTATTTGTCTAAACTAACTAAACTTTATTTGAATAAAAAACACACCCCATAGGTAGGGGTCGATTCAAGATTTTCGTAAATGAAGTCACCCTTATGTTCTTGTACTCTCATAATTTGGTTGCCGCCGCTCACTCGTATGACAAAAAAAATATTTCTTTCACGAAATACTGACATGTACGTTTCTTAAGAATTTCTATCGAAAAAAATTAGTGATATGATAGAACATAAATAAAATAAATTACTAAGAGTATAAAATATAAAAAGAAGAATATAAAAGTGCGAGTATGCTTAGCAAAATCATCATGTACAATGCATGCCGGCCCCATCTTCCCAATCAAAAACAATGAAAACCATTTTCACTACCAATTCATAGGAAATCGTTGCGGCACAGTTCCACCAGACTTCAGCTAATCCAATTATTCACCCGTCAGATTTTCTCAAATGTATTCTCTCTCTTCAATCGCTCACTGCTTCTTTGCTTCTTTCTCATTTAGGTGTCCCCTCATTGCCTTGAGAATTTTGAGGGTACTTAAGACAAGGGTGAATATTTGTATACTCACCCCCCATAAATATTGTTTGTATTGGGAAATTCCACCACATAAAGACTCAAATCCATAGAATATATATCTCGTCATCAACCTACTACGATCAATAGGAATCTCATATAGTCACTCAACATCTTTGATGTGCTCTACACTCTTCTTTGGCATTATTTTAAACTTGTTTAAAAAGAAACAACGATCTTTAAAATATAGTATTTTAGAGTAGCTAATTAAATTAATTATAAATTTTTTAAACAATATAAATAAATTGGAAGAATCAAGAACATAAAAAAAAAAAATTTTAATAACTTTTTACATAATAAATGCAATTTTATAAGTATATAATTAAGTTATATACTTTTATTTTAATACAATATATTTACACAACAAAAATTTAGAAAATATATTAAAATTATTTTTCATTAAAATAAAAAATAATTTTGTTTTAAAAAATTAGTTTTAGTTCATAGATCTTGTAAATCATGCATGGACGTAAAACATTTCATTTTTCAGCCATAGATTCAATGAATTTTTCGAAAAAAAATGATGCATCTTAGCTCTTCAACCTTTGAAAAGTAAATCTTGAATAGTAATCTTGAACTTTGAAAAGTATCTTGAATAGTAATCTGTCTTGGACTTTGTCAAAAAGTAAACAGTAATCTTGAACATTGTGGCGAATCTTCAACTGTTGAAATCTTGAACGAATAACTAAAGCTGCTGTCTTGCTGTCATCTGAAAGATTAGCTAATTGTTCTTGGAGTTTCTGGCGAAGTTCTTTTTTGGATTGAGCAGAAGTAATAGAAGTCTGGCTTTGGTTTTTTTGGAGTGCTAATTTTTCTCTATTGACTGAAATAGGTCTAGGGGAATGTTTACGACTGAAATATTGTAATATTGCTTGAGGGGACGAAGAAGTAGTTTCCCATTTGTCCCACCATTTTACAAAAATTCTTCTACCTAAAGTAGGAAAAACAGGACCAGGGAAAATAGTATAATCCCAAAGAGATATTCAAGCTAATGAGAATAAAACATTAAAGAAGTAGAATAATGGAAATTTAGAGGTAGATGGAACAGAAAATCTTTGAGTAAAAAGATGGAAACCTTCGGCAACAGGTTGTGGGAAAATTTTTGGAATGGGACTAAACATATTCCACCAATCAAGGAACTAGTTGGGAACATCTGGACTAAAACCTGGTTTGAAATAAAATGTCCAAGAATGTTGGAGTTTTTTATTCTTGAAATAAAAACAATTAAACCATGCACGCTGGTAATCCCAATAATTGAACGAAGACGGAAATTCTGCTGTAAGGATTTGGATTTACTAAGTTGAAACTCAATATTTTTAAATTCTTTTTCTTGTTGTAAAAATCCTAAATGGATTGCTTTTCTTTAAATAATTTTATCTAGTGAATTTATCTGTCTAGTTTCTGGATAAGTGATAAATTTAAATTCTACTTCTTTATCTAATAAACGAGTAAATATGCCATTAGTATCAATTTTTAATATAGGTTGTATTGAATGTAGAAATGAAAGTCCTAATATTAATTCTTGTTTTACATCTTAGACTAAAATAAAAGATTGTTGGATACAAATTCCTTTATTACAAATAGAAGCTTGAGAGAGTTTATAATTAATATTCATGTTGGTTCCATTAGCACTAGATAAAGTTTCTTTAGTTTTTTCAAAATATTGAGTAGGGATAAGTCCTTCTTGGACACAATTTAAACCTGCGCCAGAATCCACTAAGGCAATCATATTTCTAGTAAAAGAATTTTGGATTGGAAGAGTGATATTGATATACCATGTTTGAAAGGTAATAAAAGACTGTTTTGTTTCAAAAGGGGATATATAATTAGTCTTAAGTTGTTGAATATTAGCTTTTAACTTTTTTATTGCATATTGTAAATCTTGAGATGTGACTTGACTAGAATCATTAGTGATGTGTTGTTTATTATTGGAACATTTGTTTTCTGGTTTAGTTTGTTCTAATAGGGAAAGAATGTTATTAGGTTGTGTTGTTAAAACATTTATGGTTGAACAAATATTAAACTTAAAGATTTTACAATGATTCTTAGAATGACCTATCTTATTACAATGGGAACATAAAATTCTTCTTTTATAACTGATTAAATTATGATCTAGAATCTTTTTATGTTTATTACGAGTTTTATAATGTTCATATAATAAAGGATTTTCTAGTTGGAATTTTAATAATTTTTCTTTCGTCTTTGTTAGTTTATTAATACTTCTTTTGGTTTCAAAGGTTTCTAATTTCTTTTGATTTTGAATGGTTTTTAATTTAATTTTAAAGGATTCTAATTTCTTGGATTTAATTTGTTTCTTATGTTCAGTAAATAAGATATCTACTCTTCTTAAAATTTCTTTTGGATTTTGTATTTCTTTAAGAGGGATAAATACTTTATTAAGACTAATATAATCATTATCTATGAGTTTATCTGGCACATAATCAAAACGTTTTTGGACTATTTTAACTTCTTCCATTTTTTCTTTACAAATATAACATCTGCCAAATATTCCTGCTGAATAGCATCTTTTACAATTGGGATCATAATAATTAGATGAAGAAACTTTGGATTCTACGAAAGTTTGGGATGGAAATGTAGACATGTCTATATTAGCTAGTTTGCAATATTTGATTAACCATGGAAAGAAGGAAAATTGCCTTTTAGTCTTTTCAATATCTTTTAAATATAATTTAATGATTATGTCTCTACTGCTTTGGAGAAAGAAATCTAAAAACCAAAGTCTTTGATTCTTGTTGTCTGGAGAATTTATTTCCTTTTCTAATATGGCATAGTCTATCTGTATGGGTTTAACTATTGTTATCATGTTGCATTCAGACACCCTAGGAGGATTCATATCTGAATAAGTAGGAGATGGACAACTATTTGGAGTAAATATATATATATATATATATATATATATATATATATATATATATTTCCCCTCAAAAATAGTTTTTGATCCACGAATTTTCTATAAAATCAATCGATCTACTTATTTTGGCTTGATTATAACCTATTTGCATCAATTTAAACAACTAAAAATAGATTAAAATAAAATGTATCGTACCTTCAAAATTTCAGAGTTTTTTAAAAATAAAATTAAACGCCTAAATCTTTATTTGTGAACCTAAAACCGATAACGAAATTATTATTTTATGCATGAATATCATTAATCTAAGCTCACAAGAGATTCTAAGGGAATTTTTCAATACACAAAATGAGCTCATATTCAATATTTATGGTTCTTGTAATGAAACGATCAATACTAGTGTTTATCATAACAATATTGATCGTATTGAGCGATACTGTTATGATACTCAATAGTATCCACATGTAACAAATATGTATTGGAAAGTATATATCGAGTTATCATATTGATACAATTGACAAGGATCGATACAAGATCAAAATATTGGCATGCTCTGGTGAGGTGTATTGATACTCTTAAAAGTTAATATGTATCATACTAATATGACCTATATGTTTCAATATTTTAAACCATGTTTACAGCAAAAGTTTAAACAACTTACAGTTTGAAAATTTCAACTTTTAAACCATGTTTACAACAAAAGTTCTAACAACTTACAGTTTGAAAATTTCAACTGAATTGTTCCCATTGACAAGGTCAGTTTGAGTTCTAGTTAGCCTTTGCATTTCTGACTATGGGAGATGGACTACTAATTGTATAGTCAAAATTGATGAATAAATGTTCTTTTTCTATTCTATAGCATAGATGTAGGGAAAATTGAGGATGATGGACATAGTCTTTAAGTATATATTTTCTCTTGCATTTCTATATATAGAACATTCACTTACTTCAATGCTTGAGGATCCGCTCCGGTTGGTATTACTCAAAAAAATGTAATATGTCTCAAATTCAATTACTTCATCACTCAGTATCAGCTCTGATTGCTGCTACTCAAAATTTGCAAGATATGTCTCAAACCCTCAGTGTCTTCTAAAATCTTAATTAAGTTATTTAATTAGGGTCAATGGGACACATGATTCATCTTTTGGGTATTGGAGGAAATCATTTATGTACCAAACATAGAGGACAATCTTGTGTGGTAGTTAATTGACTTTAGATCTTCTTTCGCTAACAATTACAAAAATGTGACAAGTGTTTGAGATTATTAGTTTTTTCAAGAGAGGAGTGCTAGCGCTAGACGCAATAAGTCAAAAATTTCCCCGACGCAAAGTAGGTAAAACACGTAACAGGGAGATGGTTTGACACTTGTTGCCACCACCTTGTGTTTGGGGAAGTGCGACTAGAGCTAGCATTTATGTTTTCAAGAATAGAGCTAGCATTTATGTTTTCAAGAATAGAACTAGCATTTACCCTAAGAACTAATTGTTCTTCATTTATTCTAAGGATTATGTTAACTGGTTTAACAAGACATGTGTCACATTTTTTTAAAATTGTCTTAGAATTTCTCTCAAGAGAAGTGTCGGAGAGGATTATTTGTCTACTTAATAGAGTTCGGATATTATCTAACAAGTGCATGAGGATTTTCCTCTTACACTCATGAAAGTGCAACTTGTTCAGGGTTTCAGATTTTTATTTGTTTTTCTAAAACCTTAATTAAGGTTATTCTAAGGGGGTAACTAGGACTGTTAACTATCGGACCAGGATCCATATCTGATTTAAATATAATCTAATTGCAACAAATATTGATATGATTGCAGATCCATCTGATTGTATTCAGATCTATATATGTTGACCCAATCCAATTAAGATCCAATCTAATCAATATTTCTTAATACATAAATTACTATGTTTGCTTTATCTAAATCTTTCATGAAAATTTGCATGACTTTTTCTGTAATTAAAATATAATTAAAAATATTTAAATTAATCAGTGGGATTTAAATTGAATTTGAAACTTAGATTATTGGATTCAAACTCCAATTGACCAGTTTATAATCCAACAAATCATGAATCAAATTTAGATATGACAAAATCCAACCTGATCCAAATTAGACCCGTTTACCAATTAGGGTTAACTAGGGGTGTTATCGAGCTGAGTCGAGTAGTGGTGTGTTGAAGCTAGTTTATTAATTAAACAAGTTTCACAATCAAACTTGAGCTTGGCTTGTTTACTAAATAATTAGCTCGAGCTTTAGTAAATGAATTTGAGCCGAGCTTGAGTAATAAATGAGCTCGAACTTTAGTGAATCAAATTTGAACCGAGCTTGAGTAGTTCGCGAGCAACTTGATTCATTGGCATGCGCTCAGGTGTATTGATACCTATAAAAATAATTATATGCATCAGACTGATACGGTCGACATATTTTGATATTTTAAACCAAATTTACAGTAAATGTTCAAACAACTTACAATTTGAAAAATACAGCTAAATCATATCCATTGACAAGGTCAGTTTGAGGTCTAGTTGGCCCGAGCCAATGAAATTGCACTTCTGACTATGAGAGATGGACTACTAATTGTATAGTCTAGATCAGTGAATATGTGGTCTCTTTCTATGGCATAGATTTTGGGAATATTGAGGATAATGGACATACTTTTAAGTAGATATTTTTTTTATCAATGAAATAAAAAGTACATATTTTCTCTTACATTTCTATAGATTGAATATTCATTACTTCCATCACTCGGGGATCCACTATGTCTAAAATTCTCAGTATTTTTTAAATTCCCAACTAAGTTATTCAATTAGGGTTAATGGGACACATGATTCATTTTTTGGAGTAGTGGAGGAAATCCTTTCCGTACTAATTACCATAGAGGATCTTGTGCAGTAGTTTTTTTTTTTTTTGGTTAAGAGATATTCATTGATTAAGTATAAAAATGTACATCAGGGGATAGAGACTTCACTGGGTAAAGGTCCAAGTAAATAGGATTTCTTATGCTCCCGTTGAGAGCTTGTGCGGTAGTTAATAGACTTTTGATCTTCTATAGCTAACAATTACAAAAATGCGACAAGTGTTTGAGATTATTAATTTTTCAAGAAAGGAGTGCTAAGCCTAGACGCAATAAGTCAAAATTTTTCCCAAACACAACGTAGGTGCAACACGTGGTATTGTTGATACATATGATAGGTGTAACGACCCCAAATCCTACCTCGACCAAAATAGGACCTTGGCTTGCCACATTTCTTAAACCTGCTTATAATCTCATGACATCCAAGGCATACTACATGAGTCTCCAAAAATGAGAGTGATAAAATTCGATTTAAACCAAGCCAACTTGTATAAGTTTAGGGTCAACATAAACATAACCCACTAAGATCAAAGTACTCCAACAACTTATAAAACTCCGATGCAACATCAAAACTATAACTGAAACCAGGGTATCATAAATCTATTACATCCCTTAAAAGAACTGAAACAAACACGTACTAATAAGGAAAGCTATTTAGATCTCTAGCTCCCTCGAAGGAAAGGTCATCTTCCTCCTCAACGCTGTAGGTCTCCTCAACCCAAGGCTCAATCACCGACTCCGACTCCATACCTGTCAAGCCAAAAGTCTAGCTGAGTACAAAAACACTCGGTATATATAAAATCAAACCAACAAAATAGTATACATGTATTTAGTTAGAACCATAACTAATAGCATAATAACATAATCAGAGTGCGGAAGAACATGTGCCCATATATATCATATTATCACCTTGACTCGTGTACTTATGAGAACCTTAGACTTAAAAGACAACATACTTATGAGATGCTTATGCTTATGCACTTATTCAAATCATACACTTATTCAAATCCCTCATTGACCTTATTCAACATGACAGGTATATGTAATGCTTATGCTTATGAGTCTTGAGCAGCTTATTCAGAACATGCACTTATTCAGATCCCTCATTGGGCTTATTCAGAATATCAGGCGTATGCAATGCTTATGTTTGTGGTCCACATGTGTGACTTGTGAGACTCTTATCTTAACATATACGTGTGTTTGTGCATAAGTGTCGCAATTAACATTCGAGTTAGTAATTGCTTAGATTCCGATCTCCCATCATGAAAACTCCACTATACTGTCCCATACCACATAGTTAGAGAACTCCCGATTTGAGAGATTTTCCTCTAAGTTCTTACCTTCCCGAATATCAATTACCATGTAAGTAATTAGGCATAACTTAACAAACAATCCACACACACACACACATATATATCTTATCATGATTTTTAACATAATTCATAATCAATTTTCTACAATTTCATGGTGTTATATTAGTATTTACCATCTCAAGTATTTCAACAAACATATTGGGTACGTGATTTATGAATACATTGCCATTTCCCATTTCCAAATTTCACCACACCATAATTCATCCATACAACCCAAACACAATCCACTTCCATACATTCATCCCATCCTCCATCCTCCATACATTTCATTCATATTATTAAACCACATTTTCATCTGTAATAGCTTAATTCATATAATATTGGGGAAAAACATATCTAATTTCTATTTCTATCATACTAACATTTACTAAATATCATAATAGGGTTGATTTGGATAGTATATCGACCTTAGGGATCCTTCCATTTGATCCAAATCGCTCTCGAGAGGCTTTGACGAAGATCTCCAAACTGATTTCCTTGCAATTTCCAAGCTATCTCATTCTTTTCTAAGAAATTTCTTCCTCAAAACCCTAGGTTTCCTCTTTCCCTTTACTAAATTAGGTTAGAAATGGTTTAGAACCCTAAAACCCTCGAAATAGAATCCTTATTTATAGCCTAGGGGTTCAACACCTCGAAATCCGTAACTTAAAAATCTGGGCATGACTGCGATCGATCGCACTTACATTACGATCGATCGCACCTATGGTGCGATAGATCGCATTTAAACCCGAAAGAAAACTCCAAAAACTCGCCTGAATGCGATCGATCGCACTTGTTGTGCGATAGATCGCACTTGCTTTCCGATAGATCACAAGTCTATTACTTTATTTTGATATTTTGACCATAACTTTTGACTCGTTTATCAGATTTTAACGATTCAACTTAAGTTGAACTCTTATTTCAAAGAGGAACAATTTTATCTCTAATGAAAAAATCCTAATTCTGAATTTTTAATGGCTAAATGAGCTCTAAAGCTGATTAATCTGAAATTTGAGCAAACAAAACATCGGAAAACCCACTTTTAACTTAGCTTAGACTCAAAATCTGAAAAAACACTAAACATAAACCTCGAAGACGATTCCAATACCTTTCTAATGGTTCAAGAATCACTCGATTCTGATAAGTGGTGACAAAACTAGAGCTTCCTAAAGTTAAGGATATGTTAAGGCATCTCTCTCTTTATAACTTTGATTAAGCTTAGATCACACTACACCAATTAGGTATAAATACATAAGCATTAAAACATCACAAATACTATTATACCCATAATACTTGCGTTAAAGGCATGAAAAAGATTCAGGTCTCTACAATAGGGAGATGGTTTGACACTTGTTACTACCACCTTGTGTCTGTAGGGAAGTGCGACTGGGGCTAGCATTTCTGTTTTAAAGAATATGTTATCATTTAACCTAAGAATTAATTGTTCTTCATTATTACAAGGACAAATGTTAACTGGTATAACAAGACATGTGTCACATTTTTAAGAATTTTCGTAGAATTTATCTCATAAGAAGTGCCAGAGAGGATTCTGTATCTACTTAATAGAGTTCAGATATCATCCGAGGATTTTCCTCTTACTCTCACGAAATTGCAACTTGTTCAGGTTTCCATCTTTTTATTTGTTTTTCGAAAACCTTAATTAAGGTTATTCCAAAGGGATAACTATTAACTAGGGTTGTCAACGACCGGACCAAGATCCGGATCTGATCTAATACGATCCAATGCAACTAATATTTTTATGATTACAGATCCATATCTGATTGTATTCAAGTCTAAGTTGACCCAATCCGATTACTAATTAATATTTTGAATGTGTAAATTACTATGCATGATTTATAAAAATCATTTATCACAATTTGTATGATTTTTCTATACTTAAAAATTAATTTAAAAATTTTTAATTAACCAGGCGGGATTGAAAATGAATTCAAATCTCAAATTATCGGATTCAAACTCCGATTGACCAATTTATAATCCGACAAATCTTGAATCAAATTTAGATATGATAGAATCCAACTTGATCCAAATTAGACCCGTTCATCAATTAGGGTTAACTAGGGGTGTTATCGAGCCGAGCCAGGTAGTGGTGTGTTCAAGCTTGTTTATTAATCAAACGAACTTCAAAATCAAGCTTGAGCTTGACTTGTTTACTGAATAAACAAGCTCAAACTTTAGTAAACGAACTCGAGTCGAGCTTGAGTAATTCGCGAGCAACTTGATTCATTGGATACTATTTATATTTATAATGGATGAAAATTTTATTTTATTATCCTAGGTAAAAAATTACGGTGTTAATTAAAATCTTAGTATAAGTTTTTTTTTGGTATGAGATACACGGTTAGGCCGCAACCCGATTAGCAAGTCAGTATCTGTTCTAAGTTAGAGGCGGGTGGAGAGTGCAACCCACTCTCACCCTCTCGAGAATGGAACCCAGAACCTCCTTCCTAAGGAAGGGATACACCTACCTAGGGCTGTATTCGGGCCGGGCTTGGCCCAGCCCGGCTCGGCTTGAAGTATTATGCTTGAGGCCTGAAAAAAGGTTCGATCGTGCGGCCCGAGAATTTTTTTTGGCTTGAAGCCCGGCTCGGCCCGAATTGATTCAAGCTCAAGCCGGGCTTGGCTTGGCTCGAGCTCTGCTTGAATCCCTTTTTTTTTTTAAAAAAATAAAATTTTATATTATTTATATATATAATAATGATATATATAAATAATATATATATATATATTTAAAAAAAAATAAAATAATAATAATAATAATTTTCGAGTCAAGCCGAACCTCAATCGAGCCGGGCCAAGCCGCATAGGGGTGGGCTTGAGCTTGGCTTGAATTAGCTTTCGGGCTTTTTTTTAGGCTTAGCTTAGCTTGTTCGAGCCCAAAATTTCGGGCCGAACCGGGCTGAGCCGAGCTACACCAACGAGCCAATCGGGGCTTTGTGCAGCCCTACACCTACCACTGGGCTATTCCCAGGGTGTAGTATAAGTTTATAATTGTAAGAAGGGTATTTTTATCATATAAAATAGATAATATGTTATTAGTCTTTACTTAGTATATAATAAATATATTTAATTTTAGTATTTAAACGAAATAAATATATTTAAATATTTTAGTATATAATCGAGTTGAGCTTTTAACGAGCTGAGACGTGCTCAGCCTTGGCTCGTTAATTCTACGAGCTAAAAAAATCTAACTCATAATTGACTTATTTATTAAATAAACAAGGTCGAGGAAACTCATGACTAGCAGCAATACGGTTCATTAACCACCCCTAAATTAACTGCACACTCTGACTAATTTATAATCCAACAAATCTCTGATCAGATATGACAGAATCCGAACCAATCCGAATCAGACCCGTTTACCAACTAGGGTTAACTGGACGCGTGTTGTGTTTCTATGAGTAAGAGGAAAACCTTGGAAGTTGCCGGAGCAAATCCTGTAAATTTAATATTTTTCATTCCTACCATTCAACCGTTAACTACCATTCTTTTTGAAGAGAGTAGAGGGAGGGAAGGAAGGAGGAGAGAGAAAGCGCGCAAATCATGAAATGAAACCACAACTGACGACACTCATCTTCTCTCTTCACCTCTCCAGAGCTTCCATGGCCGCATACAGACACTCCTATTGGGATCAAGCCAGGAGTCTCCATTGACAGAGCCAGCTCTTCCAATGATTCTAAAAGGAAAGTTTAAGCTCTCGGAGAAAGCCAGGCGATCCGTCCCTGATATGCTCGGTAGCTTAGTAGCCGGATTTGAAGATCAGGAAGATGAAGCTGGATCTTTAGATCTAGGGTTTGAATCTGGTGAAGAGCTCAAAACGTTTCAGCCTAACGGATTTGAATCGGAGAACAGAAATGATGACGAGAAGACAGATCGAGAATCGGAGTTGAGGAGCCCCCGGAAAATTGATAAAGATGTTTTGAAGCCGATTTCTGCCTCTTCCATCATTGCCGCTGATGAAAAAAGATCGGATTTGGAGTTCGAGGTGAGAGCTTGATTTGATTTTGTTTGTGTTTGTGTAATTTTGAGAATCGATTAGGTTTTGCAAGAATGTAGGTCTTTGATTCTTATGATTTCTTGTTCATGTCGATGGAAGTAGTAGTTTAAATTTAATCAATGGATTTTCGTATTTTTCGGTGAAACTCGGGCAATCTAGTCAGATTTTGGAGGAATTAAGAGAAGTTTTGTGTTTGATCCTAGGGTTTCTGGTTTGTTTGTTTCCGCTGTATCTGTTGATTTGAAGTTTTGATATTTTTCTCTTCTTTGTTTTTGTTTATTAGCTTTCTCAGAAGGTTATAAATTTAGAAAGATTGCAACGGATTGCTAGTTCTGGTCTTCCTGATGAGGGAGGTTTGCGTGCAACTGCTTGGAAGGTTAGACTTCAGTTCTGGTGCTAGTTATATGCTCTTTAGTGGATATTAATAGTGTTCATGTGGAAATGTTTGAAAGTGGAAGTAGAATGTTTATGGTTTCATTTCAAATTCAGGTTATCTGCATTTTGTGAGTATAGAGTGAGTGATCTAACAAATCTTGTAGATTGTTAAACCGTTAAGGAGAAAATTTTCAGTTTGGTACATTGTGTAAAACTAGTAGGTATATCTTCTAAAATTTAGTTAGAACTTAATGATACAGTATTCAAAAGGTTATAAATAATAACTCAAATGTTTCAAAATTCAAGCATTTTGTTTTAAAAGGTAACTTCATTTTCATTCCTATATGTTCCATAAACACTGAAGCTCAGAATTTTCATTGGGAAAAAAATTAAATAACTCTACTGATATAATACATGCCGATTTGAAAACGAGTACTGATTATCCTGATCTTTTTCTAACAAGCAGCTTCTCTTGGGTTACCTGCCTGCTTCTCGTGATTTATGGGAAAGAGAGTTGGCTGACAATCGATTAAAATATGCTACTCTAAAAGAGGAGATGCTCTTGAATCCTGTAAGATGCAATGCGACCAGTACTTATTCATGACCCTAGTGAATGTACTTGTTGATTATATCATTTTTTTGCTTAATATGTGTCCCTCTCTGTTCATATGTACATTATTTCTGGTAACCATGCACTAATTAAAAGCTTTAATAGACAGTCAGAATTTGCAAGAAGGAAAGAGGAAGTTTTGGTGTGTAGTGATCGGGATGAAAACAGTGATGTTGATGGGCCGCTAAGGCGGCATGAGATTTCTCATGAAGATCACCCGCTGAGCCTTGGTAAGGCAAGTGTTTGGCATCGATATTTCCAGGTAAATGCCATTCTCCTCCTTTCAGTGTTTTCTGACTTTACCTTGATATACTTGCAATGATGTTTATTACTGTAGATGCCTACATTTTCTAGGATACAGAGATAGCAGAGCAGATTGACCGTGATTTGCAACGCACCCACCCGGATATGAAATTCTTCTCAGGGGACACATCATTGAGCCGGAAAAACAGGGTATCTTATTCGTCATTTCCTTTTCTATTCTCTTTCTATTGAATTTATTACTAACTGGATCATATGCCTATTCTGGAGTTCCCTTTGCTGAATTTTGTGTCTTGTCACTTTTTTATTATGAACTCTTCTCAGTAAGAAAAAAATTCCACGACTAATAGGATTGTGTTGTTATTCATGTACAGGAAGCAATGAGAAATATTCTTCTCCTTTTCGCAAAACTAAATCCAGCAATCCGTTATGTGCAAGGCATGAACGAAGTCTTGGCACTATTATACTATGTATTTAGTACTGACCCTGATGAGCAAAATGCTGTAAGAATACTCTGCATTTCGGTTACATCTAGATTCTGATTTTATGAGGAATTTTCAGCTTGAGCATTTTTATGCGTGCATATTTGGATTGACCTTCGGGGGGGTCCAAAACTCTTGGGTGAAGGGAGGGCCAATTGTGCAGATTTCAGAATTACCAGGATTTTGTATGGAGATATCTCCTGTGCACAAAACTCAATCTATGCCATCTATGGGATGATTTTCACTACCCAATCTGTTTTCTTTTTTCTTTCGAGGCCATTTCGTATTTTCCATGAACATTTTAAAAAATGTGGTAAATTGGAGTAGTTGGAATATGGGAATGGAGCTCCATTCTATGGAACCATATTAGACCATCCTTTTAGATTCTCTTGATTGGTCAAAAGAATATGAAGAATACAAGAATAAGTATGTGAATTGGATGGTTATGAACTTACGATCATCTGATTGGGCTGATTTTGACCTAGGAGAGATCTAGTTTAGACCCAACAATGGTGGGTCTCGTTCCCCCAGATGTGCCCCACAAGTCTTTCCATTGGTAGGGAAGAATGGGAGTAATGTCTTGTCAAGAGTACTCCAAAGCTATTCAGTTATGTCAGAATGTTTCTTCTTATTTTATAATTAAATCACTTAACCTACAGATGAAGATTGCAGTGTCTGACTCTTATGTCTACTGGTAAATGATCATGTAGTCATATTTTGGGGATACTCTAAACCGGTACCATTTATATTTATTTGTATTTTTATTGGTGCAGTTGAATGCAGAAGCAGATAGTTTTGCTTGTTTTGTACGACTCTTGAGTGACTCTGTAGATCACTTCTGTCAACAATTGGATAATAGCTCAGTGGGGATCCATTCCACTCTTTCTCGCTTGGCCGAGTTATTAAAAGCCAACGATGAAGAGCTGTGGAGGCATCTTGAAATCTCCAACAAGGTGAATTAAAAAAGAAAAGAAAAGAAAATTGCTTTCATGGATGTCTGCATCTGTAGCAATTTCATTCTTTTGTCCATATGGATCAAAAGCCTAGTGTCTAAAAATCTAATCGAAACCATCTGAATTAACTTGATTTGGATGGCCTCATATTGAGTCTTGATTGTGATTATAGACCACAATTGCCTTTACTTATTGATCTTATCATCGGGCCTATGTTACTTTGAACTGTGGGAGCTGATTTGTGTATCCTGATGAGCAGGTCAACCCACAATTCTATGCGTTCAGGTGGATTACATTGCTACTATCCCAGGAATTCAATTTCCATTCAATCATGAGAATTTGGGATTCTCTTCTAAGTAATCCTTTTGGTGTTCAGGTCTCTCTCTCTCTGTCTGTCTCTCTCTCTCTCATCAATTGCTTGTCATAATTTGGCCTCTCAATTTCCTTTTCCTTTTTTTGATCAGTAAGCAACGATTATAAAGACGAAACAAGAAATGCAAAGCAATATACTGACAAAAAAGTCTTACACAACTTATTATCTACAATATTCGAGTGCACATTGTTTAAAAAAACTCTTCCACATTACCTTACACATGTAGGAATGCGGGGTATCTCCATAATCTGCATGCTTGTTCGTAGGGAAGTATATATTATTACATTTGGATTCTTGAGCATTTGTGAATACTTGTTCAACTCTTTCTTCTTGATTTGTATACATGAATATACAAATGTTCATTTGGGATGTTGATTTGAGATATTTTTCTTTCTAGCCTTTATGCTTAATTTTGATGATTTATTTTTCTTCTCTGCCCTCTATGTTTCTGTTTTCATTCTTATTTGTGTATGTGCTCACCCATGTACATGGGGTCATATATCCCAGTTGCATGCATTCATATGCTTGTGATGTTATGTATGTGGTTACATTTGCATTTACGCATCGATAATGCACATCCGAAAGAATACTGATATGGAAAAAACACAATGGGGTACAGGAAATGCTGCTACGGGTTTGTTGTGCAATGCTCCTGTGCGTTCGAAGCAGACTGTTAAGTGGTGATTTTACAGCTAACTTAAAGCTTCTACAGCACTATCCTGAAATCAACATAGAGTACCTCCTCCGAGTAGCTCAGGAGCTGAGTCCCGACACATCTTCTTTTCATTTATCTCTGTAAATTCAAGGCATGGTGTGTGAATAGTGAAGGAGTAATGGCATTGGTTATCTTTTATCAAGCACTCAAAACAGACTTCTTTTGGACATGAACCGGTATTTGGCTGCATCATATGCAGAATCATAACCATCATCTGAGACCAACATTCGGCCATGGCAGGACTCAAGCTCGATCATAGGCCTGACGGAATTTTTAGGTAGGTCCTGAGCTGAATTTTGACATGAAGAAAGTTTTCTTCTACTTTATCAAGCACTCCTCAATTGCCTTCTCTTTTCTAAATTGATTTTTCCTGGATGTTTTAAGAGTTGCACTGTTTACTTATCTAGATATATCAGGTTATAGTAATGTTTGAACTTAAAGGATTCATGAGAGAGGGATGTGCTTGTGCCAATTGATTTGTACACATACGGTTTGAGAAGTGATAAGAATTACAGCAATTTCAGTGTTACAGGTTATCCATAATGCCTTCAGAATCTTAGTTCTGAAAATGTGTACTAGCTTTTCCGTATTTAATGCCGAAAATTTCTGAAGGCAGTGTTATAATTTAGGGGGTAAAGTTGCATGTACCTTTACGCAGCAGAATGGGGATCGGGGTCGAGATGGAGAAATTCAACCCCATCCTTGTTGGCACTACTAGAGTGACTATACTTTCCACACCTTCAATCCTACTATGTTTGGTTGCCGAGAAAATAGGTGAAAACCTGGAAAAGAAAAGAAAATTTTGGATTTCTAATACAACTTTTAGTTGTGTTTTATCTCATTTTCTTTTCTTTTCCATGTTTTAACTTATTTTCTCAGCAACTAAACATAGGTAAGGTTTAGACAGAAACTCTAAAGAATCACTCATGCAACTAAGAAGAGAAGAGAGAATATGTGTAGAGTAGTTTTGCTTTGGAGATAGATATTTATAGGTTGAGTTGTTGATCACTTTGTGTAACACACCAATTCTCAATCTCTATCTCTATCTCTATCTAAGTGTCTAACCATGTGAGTCTCATTTGTACGTCCAACACGATACCAACACCAGCGGGTAGGAACAGTTGGTAAGAACCTTTAGCAATCTCTTGAATGAAGGTATCTCCTTCAATCTTCAACTTATGGATTCCCTTTGGGCCTAAGTCATGAAAGTTATAGACAACCCTACTTTTTTTTTTTTTTTTGATAATCTAGACAACCCTACTGGATCTTTCTCAAACCATTTGATCAAATAGTTGGGGTCCTATGCAAATACTAAATTGGAGATATATTCCAATGAAAAGAGAAGGGGTGGCGTCCTAGAGTTCCTCAATTAAATACACCTTCGTGATTAGCTGAGCCCATCCCATTACACCCACCCCTTACTCAGATGGGGACGTGTGCCACTTTCATAAATGTACTCCTTAAATCAAATTAAGGGAGGGAAACTTTTCCTCGATGATGTGACAATCATGAGCTCTACTCGTCATTTACTAATGCTAACACAAACATCTAACAATATAGAAAATGATCCCTTTATATCACAAAATACTATAATACAAAGAAATAAAATTTTCCTCTTTGATCTCCAAACTCCAATTCATTCCTTTAATTTTAGGAGTGCTCATGTGGCACCTCTTCAATTAATTAATTTGTTATTCACACCCTCGCATGGGTCTCTGCTAGTAAATGAATAAAAATAAATGTGCCATCCCTTTTGGAGTGATCTCTTAAGATAGAAGTCTATATTATCAAGGCAAAATATTAGCTTTGTCCGCTGCCTGAGCTGGGCACTCAGGCATCCATCAAACATTGGGTACCTAGTGATAATTTAGGGGAAAAGTCATTTCATTTTCTCGCAATGATTTTGACTTCTCCCCGCTTGATATAAAATGATAGGATAAAGCTTCGTAGGATAAAGCTTCTAAGACCCCCTTAGGGCCGAGACCACCGTTCTAAGAGGCCGAGATTTCAGGTGGGGCCTACCATGTGAAATAGGCCCCACCATGCTCTTAGAGCATGGCCTGGGTGGTCTCGGCCAGAATGGGGTCTCAGTAGCAAAGTCCTAAATGATTTCTTTCCCCTTTAAAACGCGCCATGCCCACTGGTTTATGGATGCCCGAGCGCCCAGCTCGGGCAGCCGGCGCTCGGGCATCCGCCAGAGCTAATCTTTTGCCATTCATCAAACTACTTTCACCATCAGATTTATCTAAACCACTTGTTAAGAAGACCATTTTCTCTGACTTTTCTCCGCATTACGTGAAGTGAGAAGATTACCATACGCGTATAATACTGAGAGGACACTCTGTCCCGACGCTACAATTCGTCACTTGCTTGAATGCTTGGGTGATTTCTGCAAAAATCACTTTTACTCCACAAATCGAAGTCTCCACTAAGGTATGGCTGCTTTTCTTTCCTCGAATCTCATTCCCTATGTATTTTCTCTCGAGGGATCAAAGCTAGGGTTTTGAACTTTTCATTGTAATATGTGGTAAAATCTATGTTAAACTCTCCATTGATATTCAATTATTTCTTCATTTTTTTTCCCATGTTAGATTTATATGCTCTAGATGGATTCTAGGTTTTTCTATTAATTTTATTAAATTAGAATCTCTGTTGATAAACTCAGAAAACCCTAGGGTTTTACTGGTCTGAAGCTTGAAAGTCCTGTGTGTTAGGGTATCTGAGAACCGGGGTTTTTTTAGATATTTCCCTGAGATAGGGCGTCGAGTAGATGTCAAGCTCTCTGTGCTGCTTTTACATGTCCCTGTGAATAGTAGGATAGAATCTAAACGAAACACTATATATATATATTTTTTATAAAATATAATTTTAGAACTGAATTCTCATGTTTTAAGTTATTCCTCATAAACTAGCTGTCCTCTGATACGGAATGTTGAGTACTTAAACGATAATTCTAACGTGACACCTTTTTTTTCATCGGTGACAAGAAAATATATTGCAAGAGAGGAAAGATATACAAGAAATAAAAGGGTTGGAGGACAATTAAAGAAAGCCACAAACAATGAAAGGGCCAAAACAATGGGGTAATGCTATAATTTTAATGGGGTCTCTTCGAAGAATAGACTATCCATAGGAATGCCCTCACTTGCTAAAGGGTCTGATACGATTCTCAAATCGTATCAAGGATCTGATGAGAAACTTAATTAAAAATAAGGGAAAACAAGAAGAAGAATGGGGTGAGAAAACCACTTCAAGGGTGGGGGACCTCCTCAAGTCTCAATTATTCTCATTACTTACTTTCATTAACCTTACAATTACCTTTTATTCTCCATCTCCTAGATAAGATTTCCTAAACTTAAGCACTCCATTTCAAATAACTTTGAATTCAAAATAACTAACATCCTAATTTGGTAGCAATCTATAGGAGAGAATCAAGGAGATTCTCGTTCTTTAAATAAGCATGATGATTACATGCATGAACCTCAATGCTGTTTATTGGGTACCCATCACTCCCCACCCCTTGAAACGGAAGGTCGAAATTCAGGGGACCTTCAAAGGTTCTTCATCCTCAATGGCTTCCGGTTCGGGTCCTATGATGATTGCCAATTGTGCCTTGCATCGATGCCCCATGCTAAATTTCTCATCACAGTTGTAGCAAAATCCTCTTTTGCGATGTTCTTGCAACTCTTGCGGTGTCCATTTTTTTTTATAGGAGGGACGCCTTCTTTTGATGTTGAACTTGATAGAGGATCAAATGATCTTAAGTTGTGCGGACGCGAGTTTAGACGAGTAATAGTGATTGCCTCTTCGTGAAGTGACGCCACTTGAAATACTTCTATCAGAGTGGATGGTTGAGAGACCTTAACCCCTATACGGATTTCATCATGAAGTCCAAACATCCCCATCAAGAAGGATTCGGGTAATCGCAAAGTGCAGTTAGCCAATCTGTCAAAGTGTGATTGATAGTCACGAACTGTGGTTGTTTTGTCGTAGCTTTGATAGTTCGCCACTAGGATCTTCACTTTCTATAGGTCTGAATCGTATGTATAGGGCACAAGTGAATTGGGGCCAAGTCATTTCACCCACAGTCTTCTTCATCCATTGATACCAAGCAATAACATCACCTGTGAAATGTATTGGAGCGAATACTTCCATTTGATCATCTGAAATGTGATTGAACTCTTGAAATTGTTCGGCTCTATAAATCCAATCAACAGGGTTGTCTCCATCAAACTGTGGAAAATCAAGCTTGATCGAACGATGGTGTGTTGGATCTTGATGTGGTCCTCCTAACTCAGCAGTATTTTTCTTTGATTCTCTTTCGTCTTGCATAAGCTGTACGGATGAGGCGATTTGCTCAAAGCGGTTCAACATTTCTTGGAGTTGTTGCCAGAGAGTGGCAACCTTTTGTGCAAGCTCATTATTGGTCACTATAGTTCCAACTTCAGCAAATTTGAGTAGTGGGGATGGACTGGCTCTGTTACCAAATTGATGCAATCCTTAAATCATATCAAGGATCTAATGAGAAACTTAATTAAAAATAAGGGAAAACAAGAAGAAGAATGGGGTGAGAAAACCACTTCGAGGGTGGGGAAGCTCCTCAAGTCTCAACTATTCTCATTATTTACTTTCATTAACCTTACAATTACCTTTTATTCTCCATCTCCTAGATAAGATCTCCTAAACTTAAGCACTCCAATTCAAATAACTTTGATTTCAAAAATAACTAACATCCTTATTTGGTAGCAATCTAAATGAGAGAATCAAGGAAATTCTCTTTATTTAAATAAGCATGATGATTACATGCATGTGTATGCATGAACCTCAATGCAGTTTATTGGGTACCCACCAGGGTTCGTCACGCCGCATTTGCTAACTTAGGGATGCAAGAGTGGAGATGCTCTTTTAGGATGCCAGGTCGCGAATCTCCCTAATGATATAAGCAACTCACCATGGCCCTTGATCAGATTGTTTAACACTTTATTTTCTTAAGCACAAGAATGAAATTACAAAAAAAAAAAAAAAAACTTTTCGGGTTTGTTCCTTTTGCAACAGGTTGAACGCTTAAAAATCTCCAATTGTCGAGAGTTCGAACGCTCGAGATTGGAAAAATTCATTATTTAAAAAAAAAATCAATAATCCAAGCAAATATATATATAAAGGAAACATCGAAACAAGCTACAATGGCGAATATAGTTAGAAGTTCACAAAGTTGTGAACCAACAAAAAAAAAAAATGTAAGTCAACGAGAAAACCATGGTAGCCCTGTTGCGGGGTCTCAGCTGCGAAAACAAAATCAGGCAAGAAGTGAATCCATGTTCACCCCCCCGTCTAGAGGATACCCATACCAACACTATTGAAACAATGCGGAACAAATTCTATGGATAGATGAGTACGAGTTGTCAAAGACTCTCTTGTTCCTCTCTTTCCATATGAACCATGCTATAGCAATGTTACGTGGTTCGTCGGTTCGCTCGGTTCGAATTTGGGTTTGCAATTCGCAATTCGCCAATATAGAGTGATTCTGGTTCGTTAGGGGTAGGATGAGATAATTTGTTTTTCGGTTTGCTTAGGTTTTTTGTTTGGTTCGCTAGCTTAAATCGCTTATATATATATATATGTATCATAATTTTAATAAATTCTAATTCATATAAACAAAAATATAGGCTTAATTTATGCAAATATTATGAACATTCAATTAAAAATAAAGTGATTAATGGACTTATGGGTTCGCTACCTAACTTAGCTGTGTCCTTGTGTCCCTTTTAACACCCCTTTAACAATAGTTAAGCTTAACTAAATTAAAGTTGAGATTTTGATTTTTTTTTTTGAAAAACTAAGGTTGGATTACTTAACCCCATGGGTGAGTGAATATTAATCACAATTTGTGATTTAAAAGTAGGGCGTAAACTTATGAGGACCGGGCATTTCGTTAAATAATGGAGTTAAGTGTTTTCCATTAAAAATGAGTATAAGAGAGAGAGAGGAGGGGTTACCCGAACATGATCAAACCAAGTAATCTTTTTTGTTGTTTGGTTAAAGGTATCTAATGAACTAATCAAGTTCAAATTAAAAAGAGGTGCAGGAGATAGGGTACTTTCTCAGACTACTTTTCTTTTTTCATAAGACTTTCCAGAGTACTTTGATTTTCTCGTGTGTTTTTATTATTTACATGAACTTAGAGAGAGAGTACTTGCTCAGGGTACGAGAGAGAGTACTTTCACAGTGTATTTTTTTTTGGTCATTTTCACATAGTACTTTGAATTTCTCATGTTTGTTTTTATTATTTAATGACATTTGTGCCCGCCCCATATGGATTATGTGAACTGGGTAACAGTGACGTATAAAGGCCTTTATACCCGGTTCGCTCAAAAGTACCGAACTGGACCGAACCGAATCGCAAACTGGTTCGAAGCGAACCAGTTCGCGGTTCATACTAGTACCCTGCGAACTAGGTAACACTGTGCTATAGCACCCGACAAGACCCACCAAATAGTCATTTTTAAGCCATTCCCACTAACCCAGTCCTAGCAGGATAAGAAGTTGTAAAAGGAAAAGGGAAAGACCCACTCCACACCTAGTTCGGAAAGAAAGAAACTCAAAATCTCACAAGCAATAGGAAAATGCATGAGAAAGTGATCTACCGATTCTTCCGCATGGAGACACATGAAGCATTTGTTAGCCAACCTCCACCATCTACTTTTCAAGTGATCACATGTGAGAATTTTATTCCAACCCGCATTCCATATAAAGAAGGATACTTTAGAAGGAATACCTGGATTTCACACTGTCCTATGAGGAAAGGGGATATCCTATGAGGAAAGGGGATAGATGGACCAGACCCGAGCATTTGCACTAAAGATCTCACTGAAAAACAACCCTTGTTGCCTCTAGACCATGATCTATTATCTGGCCACGACCCTTGTGGCAAGGAGCAAGGAATTGAAAAAATAATAAAAAATAATAATTCCTGCCCCTTAAACTCAAAATAGAAACAAATTGAACATCTGCAATGGTTTTGCTCAATCTCGTTTGAGAAGCTTCAGACCTATGTGGCTATTTTATTCAATCCATGGTTTAAAAATTCGGCGAAACCGTTACGTATCGCCCCAATACGTAACGGTTTCGGTTACCCTCGTTACCTGATACTGAGCTTTTACACTGTTTTTCCTAAAAAAATGTGTATCGCCTGATGACAACTTCGATTGGGCCAAAACCATTCGTAACAGTGTTACGTATCGGTTCCATTCTGTCAACTTCGATTTATTTTAGTAAACTTCTACTAAATTTGAATTCTGTAGTAGAAAAAAATACAAAAAATTGGTTAAAACATGCAAATATTTAGGAAAACACACCTCAAATCTTTCTTTGATGAATGCAACCTATGATGGAAAGCGCCAATTGGAGAGCACCTTATGTCAGTTACCTAGAAAGGGGACTTTTCCAAATGACAAAAAAACAGGTTTTCAAGCCAAAACAAAAGGCAATTCAATTCTTTCTAAAGAATGGAACACTATACAAAAGATGTTTTAGCAGCATCTTGTTGAAATGTTTGGCTGGAAGGGAAACTGACTCGACGCTGTATGAAGCTCACTCGGGCGACTGTGGGAGGCTGGGAGCCATCAGGAAAAGAAGTTGTTCCACCATATTATCAAACTTGGATAATACTGACCTACAGTGGAGACTGATAACGCTAAGTTCGTTGAAGTGTAATGTCAAGTCCAATGAGCTGTCATCCATGCCCAAACACTTCTATTTTTTACCTCGGGGTTCCTCATTATGGATTTTCACTATAACTGGATGCGGTTGGAATACTCCAAGTTCAAGTTTAGCAAATCAACAGTGCACTTAAATAGTACTATGGAGGTTATAGTACTTTAATTGGGGATGGAAAATTATGTATCTCTGAAGATTAAGTCTCCTCCGCCACTTCCCATAAGTATAATTTCCCGGTGCTTCAATTGGTCTCATAGTTCCATTACATTAATGTGTTAATTTTAGAGTATGTCCATGAGTTATGTACTCTCACAAATTTTAGATATATATTTGAAATCTTACAATACTTCCCAAGATTCTCGACAATGCCAGCAATTTAATTATGGTGGGAACAATGTTACCTAGTTCGCTGGGTACTAGTATGAACCGCGAACTGGTTCGAAGCGTGCCAGTTCATGTTTCGGTTCGGTCCAGTTCGGTGCTTTTGAGCGAACCGGGTATAAATGTTTTTATACGGCACTGTTACCTAGTTCACAAAATGCATATGGGGAGGGCACAAATGTTATTAAATAATAAAAACAAACATGAGAAAGTCAAAGTACGATGTGAAAGTGACCAAAAAAAAAAGTACTCTGTGAACTGTCTCTCTCGTACTCTGAGAAAGTAATCTCTCTAATTTCATATAAATAATAAAAACAAATGAGAAAGTCAAAGTACTCTAGAAAGTCTTATCAAAAAAGAAAAGTAGTCTGAGAAAGTACTCTCTCTCATCAAGTTTTTCAATTTGAACTTGATTACTTCATTAGATACCTTTAACCAAAAACCAAATTAGATTACTTAGTTAGATCACGTTTGGGCTACCCCTCCTCTCTCTCTCATACTCATTTTTAATGGAAAACACTTAACTCCATTATTTAACGAAATGTCCGCTCCTCTTTAGTTTGCGCCCCACTTTTAAATATTCACCAACTGTGGTTAATATTCACTCACCCAAAGGGTTAAGTAATCCAACCTTAGTTTTTCAAAAAAAAGAAATCAAAATCTTAACTATAATTTAGTTAAGCTTAACTAGGGTTAAAAAGGGTGTTAGAAGGGACACGGGTAAGTTAGGTAGCGAACCCATGAGTCCTCTAATCACTCTATTTTTAATTGAATGTTCAAAATATTTGCATAAATTAAGCCTATATTTTTGTTTATTTGAGTTAGAATTTATTAAAATTATGATATATATATATATATATATATATATATTATTATATTATTATATTATATATATAAAATCGAATTAATCTAGCGAACCAAACAAAAAACCTAAGCGAACCGAAAAACGAATTATCTCATCCTACTCCTAGCAAACTGGGTTCACTCTAGAGTGGCGAATTGCAAATCCGAATTCGAACCAACGAACCAGGTAACATTGGGTGGGAAAATAGATATCTTTCACAAGCACACGTCTCTCCTTACTGTGTTATGGGCATCCTAGGCTTCTTAGCCTCACTTTCTAACTAGTTGCTAGCAATGTAGTCAAAATGTCACCTATGCCACCACCTCGCCTAACCCAGGCCCCTATTGTGTTATCAAGTTCTAGGAAGGCACTCGTTAGGACGAGGTTGCCTAGGCATCGTCTCTCATCAAATTAGATATTATTTACAAAAACATATATATATATATATATATATGTACAAAATAATTTTATATCTGAAATAAAAATTTACAGAACAGATTTGTCTAGGATTTTTTCCATTTGGCTCTCTATAACCTCTTTTATCCAAACTGCTCTTGATTTTTTTATATTGAAATTTTTTATCGTATGTATGATTTATTTCTATTTTTTAAATCTTTATATATTGATATAAATTGTTCATGGGGATAAGATTGAATTTGATGTGGATGAACCCGAAAAATTAGCCATTTCAATTTCGTAGGATGTGAACAAAACCTAACTTTGACAAATTTAAACGAGATTTGGAACCATGATGTTTATGATTTTAGAGGTAACAATAGGTTGTCGATGGACAACAAAAACTTTCCTTTTCTTATGTTTATGGTTTGAAGATTCCATAGATTGCCTATGGACGATGGAAGCATTTTAGTATTAATGCGTTCTGTTCCCAAGTACCTCAAATGAATTAAGTCACCAACTTGTTTTGGTAATATCTAAGTAGACACCTTATTAAGAATGCTTAAAATAAGGTCATTTACATCTTGTGTTTAACATTATTCATTTTGGTTTTAACATTATTTCTTTTAGTTTTATATATGGTGCACAATGTTTTGTTGTGATTGTTATATTTGTTTTATTTATATTTGCAGTATAGACCTAGTTGATGGATGAATTCATTGTTTGTTCAAAGTTATATGATTTTGGATGAAGGCGTGAAAAGTGATGAAATTGGACCATTATTACCTCAAAACAAGAACATTGATTTAGGTGATAATTCGACTCCAAATAAGAATGCAAAAAAAGTTAATGCGCCATATGTGGGGATGCTCTTCGATTCAAGTGAAGAAGCAAAGAGATACCATGAAGACCATAGTTGCTATAAGGGGTTTTCAATTCAAGTTCAATCTTCAGACAAGACTCGAGGACGTGTAGATGAAGTGACCGGAATCAAATTTGTATGTTCACGTGAAGGGCATCACAATAAGATGATTGTAGAAGTTGATGCCGAGAGCACAAGAAAAAGTTATTCTACGTTAAAATGTGGATGTAGGACTACTATGCGGATTGTGAATTTAAATGAGACCACTAAGTGGAAAGTTACAAGATTTTCTAACGAACACAATCACTAGTTTGTCACTCCGCGAAAGAGGGTGCAATTGAGGTGTAATAGACATTGCTTGATGCGGTGAATGATTTGACAAAGACTTTTAGTAGAGAGAACTTGCAAGCACTGTTATCAATACCGGACCGGACCGGATCAGCCGGTCGAACCGGAATAATCGGGAACCGGTCCCCTCGCCAGTTCCCAAAATCTCCAAAATTGGAACTCTTTAAGCGAGAAAATTGAAAGAAAATTGAAAAAAATTATTATTTTTATACAAAAAGTACATTGTAGAACCGGACCGGTTGAACCGGTCGAACCAGTCGAACTGGTAGAACTGAGAACCAGCCACTCCACCGGTTCGACGCCCGGTCCAGTTATGAAAATAGTGTTTGCAAGTATGCAAAGTTACATTAATTTTTTGTAGAGATAAGATTAGATGTGACGGTAGAGACTGGTAGAACCATTTGCGGGTATTCAGACATGGAGCCTTAGAAGTGGGTGATGCATGACTAGTTCTCCATTATTTTAGAAAGAAGCAAACAGAGAATCCTCAACTCTTTTATAAAATCTAATGTGATGAAAATGGGAGAGCAACAAACTTTTTTGGGTGGATGCACGGTCACGCGTGACATATCAGCACTTTGGAGACGTCATTACATTTCACATGACATATAGTACCAAGTATGATATGCCATTTGCACATTTTATTGGCGTGAACAATCACTATCAGTCCATTCAGTTTGGGTGTGTGCACTTTTGCAAGATGAAACCAATGTAACATTTTCATGGTTGTTTGAGACTTAAAGCAATGAGAGGTAAGTCTCTAATATCTATTATCACTGACCAAGACTTGGCCATGGGAGTAGCTATATGTAAGGTATATCCTAATACACATCATCTTCTATGTCTTTGGCATATCAATAAAAGTTTTGTTGAGAAATTATCGAACGTATATTATACAAAGTCAAATTTCAAGATTGTGATGAAAAAATGCGTAAGCTAGACATGCAGTGTCGAAGAATTCGAAGAGTGGTGGAAGGCCTTGATGATAGAATACGATTTGGTATAAAATGATTGTCTGCAACATCTTTATGAGATACGTCGATCATGGGTACCTGTTTACAACCAAAGTACATTTTTTGCTGGCATGAACATCACTGGTCGTCGTGAGAGCGTTAATGCTTTCGTTGATAGTTTTGTCTCATTCAATACCAATCTAAGTGACTTTATGCTTAAGTATGACCAGACATTAAAGAAGAAAGTGAAGATTATATATAACACAAGAATAAAATTATTGATAACAATAATTTGATATTGAAACATGCGGTAAAAATCTGTACAAGAAATATCTTTGAAAGGTATTACGAAGAAGTCATCTGGTACAAAATGCAGATGATTTCTTCCTATAGAGATTATATCAATTGCGGATGATGTTCATATATCATAACACAAGAATAAAATTATTGATAACAATAATTTGATATTAAAACATGCGGCAAAAATTTACCCAAGAAATATCTTTGAAAGGTATTATGAAGACATCTGGTTAAAAATACAGATGATGTTCTTCCTATAGAGATTCTATCAATCACGGATGATGTTCTTCCTATTTATGCTTATAGGAAAGAAGGTGAAAGGGGACGTTAACATGGAGGGAGGGAGGGAGGGAGGGAGGCTTTATAGGAACGTTACATAGAGGGAGTGAAAAAGATTGGTTGAGAGGCTTTACAACCCCGAAAAGGATGATCTTTTATCTTATGACCACTTATTTTTTTTACGCGCTTGACCTTTTACAACCATTCCTCTCCTGTTTTATCCCAGGAAAAATGGTCTCTTATACACCACATATTTATTATACAATTTAGAGTATTTTGAGAGGAGTTCTTAGATTTTGGTAACCACTCTTTTTCTTTCTCCCTATATATATGTGTTGCACGTCCCATTCTCACTTCGAATCAAACTACTACCTTTTTTCTTTCTTCTTAAGTGTTATCCGTCCCCTTTCTAACTCATTTCAAATCAAACTTGTAACCCAAAACCTCTCTTCCTCCCAAAACAACCAATGGTCAATGCTCAAGTTCCTCAATAGGCAACAAGGTACCTTGATAGTGCAGAACTGTGGATTTACGAAATGCGAAACATGTTATTCTTGGTGGCTTCAATGATTGGGGCCTTATCTTTTGCACTAATTGTTAACCCTCCTGGGGTGTTTGAGAAGATGATGCCCCCACCCTAGTTGGTTTCGATGGCAAAGGCACACATGTTGCCGGATCTTTCATCTTGGCGAACAAAAACCCAGAAGTCCTTATCAGACTATTCTGTTACAACGGAGCCCGCATTCTTATCCCTTGAACAATAATCTTGCTCTTCCTAAGCAGCTTACACATGAAAATGTGAGGTTTCATGTGGTTTCTAATGCCGTTCATGTTTGCGACGCTCAGAATGTTTGTACAAATTGTTCGTGTGATTTCTTTCTCCTACAAACATTCCGAGCGCCGTAAACATAAACAACATCAGAAACCACATGAAACATCGCCTCTTCTTGTGTAAGCCGCTTAGAAAGAGAAAATTATAGCACAAGAGATAAGAAAGTTGGTTGCGTTGTAACAAAATAGTCTAATAAGGACTTCTGGGTTTTTGTCCCCCAAAATGGAAGACCCGGAAACATGTGCGCCTTTGCCATCAAAACCAGCTGAGGCGGAGGCATCATCTAGCCAAACCCCCTAGGAGGGTTAACAATTAGTGCGAAAGATGAGGCCCCAATCATTGAAGCCACTAAGAACAACATGTTTTGCATTTCATCAATCCGCAGTTGTGTGCTACCAATGTGCCTTGTTGCCCATTGAGAAACTTGAGCATTGGCCATTGGTTGTTTTGGGAGGGAGGTTTTGGGTTACGAGTTTGATTTAAAATGAGTTAGAATTTAGAAAGGGGCCGGGCGACACTTGGGAATAAAGAGAAAAGAGGTTATTTGATTTGAAGTGAGTTTGAAATGGGACGGACGACACATATATAGGGAGAAAGAAAATTGATGGTTACCGAAATCTAAGGAGCTCCTCTCAAAACTCTCGAAATTGTATATTAAACATGTGGTGTTTAAGAGAGACCATTTTTTCGAGGCTAAAACAGGAGATGAATGGTTGTAAAAGGTCAAACACGTATAATAATAAGTGGTCATAAGAGAGAAGACCTCAATCCATCCCTTTCTCTCCCTCCATATAATGTCCCTGTAAAGCCTCTCATCCCATCCCTTTCTCTCTCCCCCTCAATGTTAGCGTCCCCTTCTTTCCTATAAGCATAATTAGGAAGAACATCATCCGCCACTGATAGAATCTCTATAGGAAGAATATCATTCGTATTTTGTATCAGATGACTTCTTCATAATCTTCAAAGATATTTCTTGTGAGATTTTTGCCGCATGTTTCAATATCAAATTATTGTTATTGATAATTTTATTATTGTAACTTCTTTCCCAAGCAGGTAAAATGACTCTAATCAAGTCTGTTACAGCAGCCATTCAACAAGACCTAATGTCCTGCTTCAGACTTCCAAAACGCATTCTTTATGATGTAGACAAATTGCACAAGGATTTTCTATGGTCTAATCCTGAAGGTAGCAAGAAAATAAATTTAGTGGGGTGGCATCCCTATTTGCTATAATGCTGCAAAAAATGAAGGAGGACGGAAGCCCGGGCCAGGGTCAGCATAGAATGAAGGGGACGACCCTAATGTTGTGTTGGCAAAGCCAACTTCTTGGGTTGCGGGCGGAGAAAAGCGGACGTGGGGACTCGGGTCGGGGCGCAGCGTAACTAAGAGAGCCATTCCATTTAGGGCGAGACAGAATGGGGGGGCATGAGCGGTCTGGTGTCCGAGCCGATTGGTCAGACGATGACTACTTCACTTATTAGATTAGTATTAGCTGCCTATCCCAGAATGGAATGGGATGGAATAGAAAGAACGCGAAGCGCTAGCACTATAGGGTCGGTATTTTTTTTTTTGGGGGGCGGGGATAAGCTTGTGAAGAAGCAAGCTTATCCCCCCCGACCGGCAGCTGCTGGGTCTCCCCATCTCTCCTAAACTTCCCCCGGTCTTCGGCCCGAGCTGTATGAGGCAGAAACTCGTCCCACGTACGGTTCGGAGGCCGAGCCCCACCCCACCTCCGGGTAGTCGTTCGTTCATGGTCAAAAATGAGTATCCCCTTCCTTTTCTTTTCCCCTCCTTTGCCCTATCAAAACCCAGCCCATCCATCTGCCGGCTTTCGTAGCAAATTCTATTTGTTCTTCGCCGCTTTGGGTTGTGGGGCTTACTTCCTAGCCGCTTGCCGATCCCCGATTCGCCCAGAGCTCGAGGTCTACTTCCTTTGCCGGAGAAAGGGAGCAAATACCCTTCTCCACTCTCTCTGGCGGAGAAAGCTCTTTGAGCTTACGGGTGAGCTTACGCTTACTCTCAGCCTCTTTGATTGGTAGGCGTCCTTGAGAGTCATACTCGAAAGGACTTGGTGGCGTAGCCGGAATGTACTCTAGCGAGGCCGGAGTGTAACTCGGAGAGGCTGGAGTATATTCCGGCGAGGCTGTCGTCTGGCACTGTCCTGAATTCATAACCGGCTGATCCATCCGGTCCGGCTGAATGAATCTTGGGGAAGGAAGAAGAACAAGAGCTACAACGGTGGAGGAACAAGCCTTCGTGGCTGCACCTGTAAGGTTACAGTCTCTTTCTGTTTGCTCTAACTTTATTCCCGAACGATTCTCTAATTTGAGATAGATTGTATTGCCGAGTATAACATTGTCCACACCGTTTCCGCAGTGGTTGTCTTTACTCAGCTGTCACAGCAGTTTCGGAATCCACACCTCCGAAGGGTGCGGCACGCCATCCGACTTACCGCAACAGATGACAGCCTTCTTGTACTAATGGCATCGTTTGTTTTGGCGGGGCGTACTAAACCCATTACGTACCACACCACCGGGCGGCTCGCCTGAATGCCGAGTCTTCCTCCGCTGCCAACTTGACTTTCATAATGAAGCTCGGCTGGAAATTGTAGCAGGGTAAATCAATGTGGGCAACGTTCCTTTTAAACCAATAGTTTCATGGGTCACATCCATGGCCATATTCTGGATGACAGCTCGACCGATTAAAGCCATCGATGAGCTAAACAGAGGATCCCTACTTGATACGAAACAGAACAGGAACTTCACTCATACTTAAATACTTCAATCGATGAACTCCTTGTTTAGTAGAAGTAATAGGGTGGTCGACTTTCTTCTTTATTGATTATCTTCTTTAATGCCCGGTCATACTTAAGCATAAAGTCGCGTAAATTGGTATTGGATGAGACAAAACTATCAAAGAAAGCATTAACGCCCTTACTATAACCCGTAGTGTTCATGCCAACAAAAAATGTACTTCGGTTGTAAACATGTACCCATGATCACCGTATCTCATAAAGATGTCGAAATCAATCTTCTACCAAATCGTATTTTAATCATCAAGGCCTTTCACCTCTTTTCGAATTCTTCGACACTGTATGTCTAACTTATGTACTTTTCCATCACAATCTTGAAATTTGACTTTTTATAATATATGTGCCATAATTTCTCAACAAATGTTTTATTGATATGTCAAAGACATAGACGATGATGTGTGTTGGGAAATACCTTACTTATACCTGCTCTCATTGCCAAGTCTTGGTCAGTGATAATAGATATTAGAGGCTTACCTCTCATTGCTTTAAGCCAAGTCTCAAACAACCAAGAAAATGTTACATCGGTTTTGTCACGCCCTAAAATCCCCCCTATGAGAATTGACAAAATTTGGCATGTGACTTACTTGACTTAATCCATTTAATGAGCTTTAAAGGCATACAAAAATCTGAATCGAAAAATTTCTCCAATTGAATAATATTTAATACATCAATTAAGACTACAATTAAACTGAACCTACACAATCTGAATCATCCTCGTGACTCTCAACTCTTTAATAAAACATATCAAATCTAAATATCTCAATTTAAAAACTAAAACATAATAAACTAATTACAATCCCTCTGGAATTTAAACAATTTCTAATAAACTAAAATCGAAATCATGTTCCTCTTCGGGATGATCACCTGTAAGATCTTCCTTACGTACTCCTCTTCAACTCAGGGCTCCTGCGTACAATTATTAAATCTCGAACCTGCCGACAACAACAGTCATCGGCGATGAGTAACAAGTTACCCCGCGTATATATAAATTTTTAGCTAACAATATAACAATATTTAATATAAAATGTAATTTGGAATTTAACATGACAAGTAATCATATAAATAATTCAGAGTGCGGAAGCATAATTCAATTTCGATTCTTTCATGTGCTCACTTGTACTTATCTTGCTTGTCTTATTACTTGAATTTTTCTTTCTTGATTTGACTTATCTTTCTTGTCTTATTTTTCTTACTTGTCTTACTTTTCTTTGAGATCTTTCTTGAAGCCAGATAACTAGTACCCTTGAAAATTTGTCTTGAAGCCATACACTAGCATCCTTGTTTTATTTACTTTTTCGTGAATAAATCAAACAGCATACACTATGCAATAACTTAAAATAACTCTACCCCATATATTGGGTAGAGATTAACATATACCCTACTTTTCGAGATACCACACGATTTACACATTATTTGGTGCATACGGTTTGTCTACACATTATCCGGTGTATACGGCTTGTCTACACATTACCTAGTGTATCGGCTTGTCTACACATTCGTCGGTGTATACGGTTGGTCTTGCCTTGATTTTAGGCTTGTGGGTACTCGAGCAGTGCAAAACTCAATCATGCGGTCATGTCCGTGTTCTTGTGTACTTGTATAATACTTATCATCTTGTTTATTCTTATGCTTGTACATGTTTAATTTCATGAATAAGTATGAGTGAAATAATGATAAATACGAATCATGCACCAATTTAAATATGCAGAATCTATCATAATTGATCAACATAAAATATAGGTCTATCAAGTTTTCGAGAATACAATGAGAGACAATTTTATTTATCATCTCTCAATATATATAATTGTAATCAAATTAATGTCATAGAACCTTAATTTATAACATATCATAATTTCAAGACAAATTCATAATCATTCCATCAAATCCAACCATCACTCATTCCTCCATTCTCTGTCATATATAACCATGAATTCATTCCCCTTCCCCTTGTTGAATATGAATAATAAAAATTATAATAATATCTTTAACATCATCAATATATTTCACAAGAAAAACCATAAACACTTCCTAAGCATCATATATATATATATTCTATAAGAAAGTCATCATTTAAATTACTTTCTAAACATCAGGTATATTTTCCACAAGAAAATCATGATCTAAAACACTCTCAAATCATCATATGTATTTTTATTTATTTATAAGAGATTCATGATTCAAAACACTCTCTAACATCATGTGTGCTTTTCATAAAGGATTAAACATCCAAATCACGCTTAATCTTGTTTGTTCTTGTTTAGATCTATCTATTTTACAATGTTTATATCAAAAATCTCTATATTGATAGGAAGGAAGTTATATTTATCTCTCACGATCGCTTCCCTACGATCAACCGCTTGCGAATGGGATGGATCTAAGCTTTTTTGTCCTTTTTTCTTACAACACCTTTGATCTCTCTTCTTGGATTTCTCCAAAACCCCTTTCTCTCACTCTCTTTTAGGTTTAGAAGGCCTTAGAAAACCTAATTCACGAGTATAAGAAGTATTTATAATGTTGGGAACCCTATGGAAGGTAAAAAAATTAAAAAATCATATTTTCTAGGAAAAAATCCCGTTCTGGGCAATCGAGCGCCGGTGGTGGGCGATCGGTTGCCCTCCTTTTTTTTTTTTGAAACCCTTTTGGCCATAACTTTTGACTCGGTTATCGAAATTGGATGATTCAACTTGCGTTGGAACCGTCATTCGAAGGGGAACAACTTTCATGTTTTGCAAAATTTCTAATTCTTCTTTATTCATAGACCAAAATGCCCCTAAAGCTGACTGGTTTGCAATGGGTTGCGACAGCTTAGATTTGCAGCAGACCCGGTTTTAGAAATCTAACTTTTAACCTAATTACGACTAAGAATCTAGAAAAATGGTAAACATGAACCTTGAAGAGGATTCTAATACCTTTCCAAAAATTCAAGAATCACTCTATTCCGATTTGCGGCGATAAAACTATGGCTTCTTCAAGTTGAGGTCATGTTAAGGTATCCCTTTTATTCATCTTTTAGGAACGTATGCATTTAAAATCGGGCACATATTTCAAGAAATTCATATCAATGGCACGAAAGTCGATAAACTAAATTTTGGGTCTCTACAGGTTTCATCTTGCAAAAGTGCACACCCAAACTGAATGGATTGATAGTTGTTCGCTCTAGTAATAGGTGTAAATGACATATCATACATGTCGTGTCAACTGTAACGACGTCTCCAAAGTGCTGATATGTCATACGTGATCGTGCATCTACTTAGAAAGTTTGTTGCTCTCCCATTTTCATCACATTGGATTTTACATAAACGAATTGAGGATTATTTGTTTGCTTTGTAACAAAAAACTCCGTTTTTTTCCAAAAATTCGCGCATTTTTATTTTGATGAATCATTCTCTGAATTATTCGCGAATTCTTGGATTCGCGAATTTTCCGAATTATTCGCGAATTTTTCGGATTATACTCGAATTATTATCTCAAACTTGGTAAAAAACTACTTATTTTTTTATATTTTTTAATTAAATTGTTCCATATACATTTTTTATTTTTTATTTGTTGCGAATTTTTCCCAAAATTTTCCGAACTTGACTTCTGCCGAATTATTCCCGAACCTCGACTTTGTCACTATGTCTGTTTGTTTCTTTCTAAAATGATGGAGAACTGGTTGTGCATCACCCACTTCTATGCCTGAGTGCCCGCAAATGGTTCAAACAGTCTATATCGTCAAATCCAATCTTATCCCCACGAAAAATTAGTGCGATTTTGCATACTTGCAAGTTCTCTCAACTAAAAGTCTCTATCATATCATTCGTTGTATCAGACATATGTCTATTACACCTCATTCGCACCCTCTTTCGCGGAGTGACAAACTTGTGATTATGTTCGTCAGAAAATATTATGACTTTCCACTTAGTGGTCTCTTTTAAATTCATAATCCACATAACAGCCTTACATCCACATTTTAACGTAGATCAACTTTTTCTTTTGCTTTCAGTATTAACTTCTACAATCATCTTCTTGTGATGCCCTTCACAGGAGCATACAAATTTGACTAGTAACTTCATCTACACGTCCTCGAGTCTTGTCTGAAGATCGAACTCGAGTTGAAAATCCCTTATAGCGTCCATACTCTTCATAGTATCTCTTTGCATCTTCAATTGAATCGAAGAGCATCCCCATATATGGCGCATTAACTTTTTTTGCATCCTTATTTGGAGTCGAACTATCACCTAAATCGATGTTCTCGTCTTGTGGGGATAATGGTCCAATCTCATCACTTTTCTCGCCTTCATCCAAAATCATATAACTTTCAAAAACAATGTATTCATCCCTCAACTAGGTCTACACTGTAAATATAAATAAAACAAATATAACAATTGTGACAAAAAACTTTACACCATATAAGATACAAAAAGAAATAATGTTAAAATAAAATAAATAATGTTAAGCACCAGATGCAAATGACCTTATTTTAAGCATTCTTAATAAGGTGTATACTTAGATTACTAAAAGAAGTTGGTGACTTGAATCATTTGAGGTACTTAGAAATGGAACACATTAATACTAAAATGCTTCCGTTGTCCATAGGCAACCTATGAAATCTTCAAACTATAAACATAAGAAAAGATTTTGTTGTCCATAGGCAACCTATTGTTTCCTCATATCATAAACATTGTTCGAAATCTCGTTTAAATTTGTGGTAGTTAGGTTTTGTTCACATCCTACGAAACTGAAATGGCTACTATTTCGAGTTCATCCACGCTAAATTCAATCTTATCCCAATGAACAATTTATATAAATATATTAAAATTTTTAAGAATATTCTTTCGGCCGAGATTTCAAAAATTTTGAAGCTGAAATATTGTGAAATTTTGATTTATATCATTAAAATATTTATTTTTAATGAAATTTCACCAAAAAATCTGAAATTTTTTGAAAATTTGATTTTGTTTGGAGGGTCGAAATTGCCAACATAAACAATATTTCAAAACTTGATAAACATTATAAGGAATCACATCCGAAATTTGATCGAAAAATCTGAAAATTTTGACTTAAATAGGATTTCAAAACTTGATAAACATGAGAAAGAATCAGATCTGTGTACCCAATTTATTTTGGAAGGTCCAACAGTACTTAAGAAATATACAATCTAAAAAATCTAGGGCATCTTCACTCAGTGGACCATCAAATCATAAACATGTAGAAGCAGTGATTCAAGTTTTTGGGTGTCCTTTGATGGACCGTCTAAAAAGTCTCCAAACGCTAACCATAGTAACTGTTGGAGACGAATAAGTCATGGCTTCCATAAGTGATTCCTATTGCATCCCCTTCATGATATCATAGTCGATCGTATACCCGTCTGTCTTGTGCCACAGCCTCTAGTATGGCTTGATTAGCCGTGAAATAAATGAACTTCACGTAGTGTGACATGTCTTTTATGAGCTGAAACACAGCGAGGACGCTCTTGCTCTATGGTCAAACAAGAGCATCTTCACTCTTTGAAACTGAGAGGGGATGATAGAGAAACAATGCCAACATCCAACTTCGTCCCAGACTCCCTATTATTGAATCCATCGCATACTTAAATTGAATGGATTGAGCACTATTAATATGGCACCTCAATAAAATTACAGATGAACATCAACATTAGTGCACAACAGCAGCGAGGCTAAGGTAGATTCATGGCCGGAAATCACTGGAGAAGACCAAAGAAAAAACACAATATACCTGTCTTGGCCGAAAGTTGCCGGATAAGAAGCTTTATACCCGCCTGATTCTCTCTTTTGAGCTGTTTGCCAAGGTGGATTGAGATTGGGATGTAATCCGCCAAAATCCTTGTTGCCAGAGAGAGAGGGAGATTTGCAAACTCTTATACTTCTAGAATAGTTTTGTGCAAGATCTACCATTTTTTTTATTTGAGATTTCTTGGTGGGATGATGTCTTTGAGTTCAAAGACCCACAACCAACCCAACTAGTACCCCAATCAAATGCAGAAAGCTTTTCTTGATTCGAAAGCATGGAGGATGCCTCCCTTATGATACCGAGATTTAATGTCAAGAGTCATTGCAGACTGTGGGAGAGAGATGTCGTAGATAAATGAGAAGAAGTGTTTTGAGGATAAAAAGAAGAGAGAGACGTGATATAAAAAATAACATTTCCTTAAATACCTTTTTCCCACTTAAAAGGGTTAGGTAATTTGGAACCGTTAAATCTTTCGATCCTACGGTTGTGTGTATGTGTAAACATATATGTCATATTCCATGTCTCTGGATCCCTTTCCTATATATATATTTGTGTGCGTCCGCATCCCTTTTTTCAACCTCTGTGTGTGTGTGTGTGTGTGTGTGTGTCCTATTATTCATTATTTTACTTGCTTTTGTGTGTTCAGATTTCCATACGCATGTTTTGTTTTTTTTACCCTGTTTATATCCATCTGATTATGTTTCTCATTTATTGGGTAGAAGAGCAGGTTTCTTGACTTTGATCTTGAGCAGCCATGAAAGTGAGGTCATCAGTGAAGAAGATGTGTGAGTTCTGTAGGACGGTTAAGCGTCGTGGGCGAGTATATATATTATGCACGGCCAATCCAAAGCATAAGCAACGGCAAGGCATGTCAACATTTGCGTTTGAAGGCCCTCTGCCTCCTTTGTATGTATTTTTAATCGTATATAAATTGTAGTATAAGATGGGGAATGAAAGATTTAGTTTTATCACTTTATGTTTTAGGAGTGCAGATAAGGTTCAAGAAATGGCTCACATTTGAACCAATCTGATTCAAACAATTGCTGATCTACTTATTCGCACTCCTAAGATTCCCAACAAATTCAGTGTACTCTTATTTTTTCCGCCCATCTAATCCATTTCCTTTCACCTGTTCAAGTTTCTGCGGATGTTTGCTTTGAACGACATATAAGATAACTGATCCTAGCAAATTTCTTTGGTATGGTCCAGCCAATAGGTGACTAACAGTCGAGAGGTCCAGATTAGTTGATAGGTGGCCTTCTATATTATCTCAAGGACATGGAACTTATGCTTTTCTAATAGACATCAATGTCTGTCCTTTATATGAAGAACTGAACTAGTACCTAGACTCATTAAGCCTGGGATGGAGAAGACTCAATTGAGCGCATTTTGATTTCTGAAGCATATAATATTGCCTGACCTTTTGATTTTTAAGTTCTTGGTCAAGCTTCTAGTTAACTGTCAAATCAAGTTTTTGAATTCATGATTGAACTTTATTTCTAAAATGAATTTGAGTTTCCTTGGATTCTAAAAGACACTAAGTCACGCCCTTACCATTTGGGCTGCCTGGATTATAGTTAGCAAATACATGTATAGTTAGTAGTTACACGAATTGACTGAATTGTTAAAAATATATATTTTTCAACAGATTTTTCAAACATAATGAAAAATATGCAAATTTTTTTATTGCATTCGAATAATGCACGTATTATACATGTATCCGAATTATGGGCCTTAAAAAAATTCCTTTATAGCATTTTAGTTGTTTTTTTTCTTCTTCATCATCTTGATTTTTCTATCCTTCCTCGAATACATCGGGTGTGAGTCTTGACTTTATTCAGCTCCTCTTCATATTTTCCACTTGTTAGTTGTTGCCATACTGATCACGGCCTTTTGTCGCCGTTTCGAGTTTGCCATGGGTGGTAAGCTCATCCTCTATATTCTTTAAGGGCTCGATTTTATCTCGTTGTTGAATTCTAGGTTTTCCTTCTTTCTCGCATCCGTAGTATTAGAGAACAAAAAGAAAATAGAACTCGTATTCTCTTGTCCATCTACAAAACCCTACAAATCTTCTCCAACCACACATTTTTCTCTCTAGACTCTCTAAGAAACCATTTCTTTACCCCAACATCATTTTTATTTCTTCAAATGCCCCGATGAAAAACTCTCTGTAAAATGCATGTTCTAATTTCTATTTCCATTTGTTATATTAATGTTTAATTTATTAGGATCCTATAATTGTTTATTTAGTGTCTAAAGCTCTGATTTATTTATTTCTATAATTGCAACTTTGCGGTCAAGGGTTGTCATTTGATATACAAAGAGAAGGTGCAGCTCAAGTAGCAAAATCAAGAGACTGAAATGAGATACAATCTCATTATTTTATGTGTTCATAATTGATGATATTTATATATATATATATATATATATCTGAATTATTAGTCCCAAAATTTTCTCTCAAATACGTAGTATACCTGAACATATCTGCATCCGATTGTTTGCTGCCTTCCTTTTTAATGGCTGAATATTTCATCATTGTTTTCCATGCCAAACCTGAATAATATCTATACGTATCCCATAGCATATTTTTACCGTCCCTGAATTTGCTAACTATGGTATGGATTGATGAGCATTGTGCTGTCTATAGCCCCACCTCCCAAATACAGCTTTGCTGTTTTTGGGTTCTTCTATTAAAGACTTTCTCTGGAAATACATTATATGGCATCCTTCCCTTCAGTAATGTGTTCGTTGGGTATTGATCTCAGGTCCTCAGAGACGAGTTCCAAACAGGATATTTTGCTGAGTCATAGCCTGCGGGGTGGTCTGGCATCTCTTCTACCCAAAAAGCAAGAGCCGTCGCTGATCTATGGGTGGAGGGTTGGTCTGGCATCACTCCTTCCCAAACAGGACAATTAGTTAACAGAAAATCAAAGAAGGGAGAAATGGGAACTCATTAATTAAGTAAAAGCTGCTTCAGCTCTCCTGGAAATGTTCTTGCTCGGCTGCTGTAGCTCATGATGCTTACTGATTTCTCAGATTTTGTCACTCCTATTGGGCTGGCCATCGATAAAAGGGGTGTTGCTACCGAGTGGTTAGCTAAACACTTTCCTATGTTTTTTTAAATTATATTGTGTATCGAGACTCATATCGAGCTCTATAATTGTTGGTAGATACATCGGTCGCAGGCCTTTTAGAAGAATGACATCGTTATACTATAAAAGGCAGATGATTTGATTAAGTGTGAATTTGATTAAGTGCGAAGAGCAACAAACAAACAGGGGCGGAGCCCCCCAAATTTTTTTGTAAATGCTTAGTGTTGTAGTATGAATAATGGCCCCTCAATTAAATTTTTTTTGTCCTATAGACCCCCAATTTTTTGTCATATATATGGTGGCTTCCAGTGGAGTCCCCTTATGCCCTTGAGGTTGCCACATGTCCCTATTGACACCCCTTAACTATGGTTAAAATTAATCAAATCTCAGGATTCACCTAATTATACTTGCTTTTTAGAAAAAATTATTTAAATCATTTTAACCTTAGGAATTAGTGATGGAAATTCCTAAACTACCCTTGCATACAAACTTTACAAATCTTCATTCATTTAATGTTTTACTTTAATTTTCAAATTACCCCTTTTTCATATACAATCTACCAAATTACCCCTTTCTCAAACCATAGCCTGATTTTTGATAAATTTTCAAACTATCCTTTTCTCATCTACAATCTATTTTTCTCATCTACAATATATTTGAAGTTATAAATTCTCAAACTATCCTTAAGACGAAACCTTGTTTTAATGTTTTACTTAATTCCCAAACTAGCATTTTCTCATCTACACCTTTTGACACTTCTTAATTGTGGTTAAAATTCACCTACCTTAAATTACCCCTTTCTCATCAATTGCACCCATAGTTAACACGTGTCCCTTTTGACACTCTTTAACAGTGGTTAAAATTCATTCACCTCTAGGGTTCCCCAGTCGCTCTCCCCCCCACCCATCTCTCTCACATGCATCGGACTGTACACACGTGCAATGCGCGTGCCTTCCACTAGTATAATATAATATAAATATATATGCCACTTAAAGTATACTATATAAAATGGGATCTTTTAAGACCAATGCTTCGTTTCTTTCGCTCTTAAATCCCACATCCACTCTTCTTCCTACTTTGTTTAGCTAAGGCTACTAAGTTTAGGAGCTCCACTAAGAGATGATGTCTTGAAACAAATATCTTCTATTTGTAGAAGGGATGCTGGTGGTGGTGGGGTGATGGTTTGGCTAGACTCCTAACCCCCCTTAAAAAAGCAAAAGAAGCACTATCTCAAGTTGATTAAACCTGCCCTATCTAAAAGCAAGGCTTTATTACTGTATCATGAAATAGGCTATATCATTTTCTTCTAGAGTAAATTGCTTGATCCTCATTCAAGTTCAACTTACAACCCAAGTTCACTACGTGGATAGGCTGTGATTTCGTGATTTTTCATCCCAAAAAATCATTTTGGCCCAACACATGTATAATTTAGTATGCTCTTACATAGTGTATCACTATAAGTCTGTATTTACCCTCAACTAAATAAAATACTTATTTAAAGTGCTTGTATGAAATTGACTTTCTTAAATTCACAAATCTTCTAATCTGCAGTCAGATCTCTTTCTTTCAGCAATTATAGTAAAAAAAATTCATCTTTTGAATTTTTTTTAAAAAAAGGAAGGGAAAAGGAAGGATGCCATTTATGAGACTATGCGTGATAAAATTATTAAACGAAGGAAAGCTGGACGGGAATAGTACTAAAAAATGATGTAGTATTTGGAAAAGTAGTTTGATTCAAGTTTCTAAATAAAGTAGATAATTGGTACAGATGCGTTTTTTTTATTGCTATTCACCATTTTAATGGTTATACTGGTATTTATTTTCCTCAATCAATCAATAATTGTAAATCTTATCCTTACAAAATAAAATTGTACTAGAAAAACGATCAAAACATTATAACAGTTCTCAATAATGGTATCAGTCGTTATAATGGTTTAACAATAGATAACAATGTTATGTGGCCAATATATAAATATACTATGTTGTGCAGACTCTTTGTGTGGAGACGGATATGGACAATAACTTAGCTATTGTCTATTCGAACAATTAGTGTCAATACCTCTGGACTTGGATCCAAACATGGACTCATCTATTATCCATAAATATAAGTGTTTATATACAATGCAATGTATTGTCTTGTCTAACACACATACAAATCTGTGTTATTAAATTTTTTTATTGATAATCTACTTGTTAAACCACCTTGTCTAACACACATACAAATCTGTGTTATTAAATATTTAAATTGATAATCTAATTGTTAAACCACCTTTCAGATTTGACATGCATGAATAAATGCATTCAAATTATTGAACTTATGCAATGCTTATTTAGGCAATTTTCCAAGTACTGGCATTAATTAATCGAAGGAGCGACTTTAGATTACGCTGATCTTGATCAATAAGCATGTGACCATGTGTATGGCATCCACACCATTATTCTTTGAAGATATTGACATGCTATAATTTATTATGTATTGATTTCCTATATTTTACAGTGTAGTCAAGGCATCGCCTGGGCGTTGCCTAGGCGGTCACCTAGGCAGTTTTGGACTGTCACAGCCTAGGCACTCTCTAGACGGGTAGTGGTTACTTGGATCATTTAACAGTTAGCTTGGTTCTACAACTTATTTACATATAAATACCATTTAAGTCAATGATTTTATATTTACTTTCAATTACTTAAGATAGTTATATGTCAATAAGATTATACCCTCATTTGAATTCAATAAAAATTATATTAGAGTCAGATTCCTAAAGAATAAAAAGTCAACTTTTAAGTTCAAAAACAAAATCCCTTTTTTTTAGCGCCTTTGCCAAAATTTTAACTTGCTAATGCCAAGTTATTTCTCAAAATTTAAATTTTCATAAATTCTGTTATAATAAAATATACTAAAACCTAAAGTCCAGTAAAAAAATGTGTCATATTTTAATTTTTAAAAATATTTCCATTTACAAGGTCAAAAAGTCAACTAATAATTTAGTAAAAAAGACTTACATTTAAGCGTTACAACATTAAATATTAATTTGCCTAGATTATTGTCAACTTTAGGAGGTTTGCTTTGTTGTGTATAATGTATATGTTAATATTATATATATGAATATTTAATATATATAGAATATTTAATATGTATATATATATATATACTTTAATTATTTTTATCACCTAGGTAGTGCCTCACCTAGCCAGGCCTAATCACCTAGGCATCGCCTAGACGCCTTCACTACACTGATATTTTATTATGTATACTCATGTTTAGTTGTTACATGGTTTGTGCTACAATTTCAACAAAAAAAGAGCGTTTTAAATGGAATGTCACTTAACAAGTAGTATTTACCTACACTACAATGTATTATTCTTGTGTGTGTCAAATACAAATATACGTCATTAGTTTTATCATCTAAGTTTGAAGACCTCCTTTAATGTTTGATAAGCATGAAACTCACATTTAGTTGAAAATTACAACTGTTTTAAATACATGAATTTATGCAACACATATTTAGATTATTCCCATGTTAAACCGTTTTTTTTTACTACTTTTCAAACTAATTGTGTTAAATTAATTGTTGTTATTTATTTGTTGAATATATATTCTATTTGACATCTGAGTATATCATCTTCATTGATAGATTTTTGATATGTTTAGTGTGTTTGGAATAGTTTCTAATTCATATATAATTTGTATCATTTGCAAATTTCTTATACTTTTCCTCATAGAATTACAAATATAATAATTTCCTTTTTAAAAAATTGAAAGTTTCCTATGTCCCCAAATCCTTTTTTTTTGGGGTTTGCCAAATTTGATATGAAACGGGAGATATGTATGGGTATCAGCAGTCCCCAATACAGTCCCCAATACGATATTTATACTGATATGAAATGGGCGATATATATCGTTTATTAGTTATTCATGTTTTAATTCATTGTGTAATTATAATTTTGTTTACTACTTTGGTTTTGAGTCGTTTCTCATGACTTTATATTTGGTTCTTATAACTCATTGATTTTTTTAAAAATTTAATTCGATTTAAAAAAAAAAAATTCATAAAAACAAATTTTTATATGTATCGCTCAAAACCGATACATATAGGTTTCGGTTGGGATTGATACATCCCCCAAAACCGTATTTTTAATCCTTGGTTATATAACATCATAGAGATTAGAGATGACAAAAATCATTATAGAACTATTATATTGGCAGCTTAACAGCCATAATTTAAAAAATCGTCTCTAATTGAATTGTGGTGAATGTTTGACCTCCAGCTGATTTATTTATTTTATAACCTCTGCTAGTTGAGTTTTCAAAATTTTATATATTTTGTGGTTAATAAATAATAATTTACCTTATTTGATAGGATAAATTTTAGAGGTTCTAGTCTATGCACCGTTCTGCAGTATGCCCCATAGAACTCAATTTAAATAGTTTGATATGACTCCTAAGCCTTTTTTGTTTTATACGGGGAAAATATTTTCCCCCAGATTATTATTGTAAATTCCTTCTTTCTTCATAAAACTCTGGTCATTTACTAAGAAAAAAGAAGTATGTCTTATGAGGTAGTAGCATCATGGATGTTCACATATGATAGAGACACTAATACAACTTACATGGAGTGACAATACGATCGGGAATGAGCACGTACAAGGTGTTCGGCCTAACACACTGAAACACCGTTAGATGTAACATTTTGTCTCATGCTATGTTTAGGTGAATTTTTGAACTTATAGTCTGTGCACTTGTGCAGTGAAAGTCCACAAAGTTCTACTTATAAGTTTTTCATTACAAACAAATAAGATATTGGTAGGAGCCATATTCTGAAGATTACAAGTAATGCAATAGGTGCTATGTTATTAAATTGTAGAGTCTGGAGTAAATTCTTCGCAGAATGCTATTTATAGTTATTTTATTACAAACAAAAATTATGACTGAGGGAATTGTGCAAGAGCTTTGGGGTGCCCCTACGGAGTGGAAAGTCATACCATCGATAGGTGATGCAAGGGGCATCCTAATCGTTTGGGACAAGTAAATTGTAGAGATTCTTGAATCGGAGGAGGGCGCACTCTCTTGTTGTAAGTTCTAGGTAGATTATTGGTCTAATAGATTACCTAAAGATGAAGAATTTTTGTTAGAATTTGAAAATTTGAGCGTCTAATGGAATGCTTTCTGGTGTCTATGAGGAGATTTTCAACAATGTAAGGTTCCGACATGAAAGGATTAGGAGGTGGTCCAGCGGCTAGGAAAATTAGGACTTTTGAAGAGTTCATATTTGGACAGTCTTATAGATTAACAATTATCATCTAAAAGGCGCAAGGTGCTGGCTGCTAGACAAAACGATAATGGGCACAATCATCTCCCCTCGTAAGGTGCATTTGTGAGCGGGAGGCGAATCCTAGATGGGGTATTAATTGCAAATGAGTGGGTGGATGATAGATTAAAAACAAGGAGAACCAATTATCTTGAGCAGAGATATTGGGCAATGTTCAAGTTCAGAAAATAACAAATAATTGAATGCAATAGGATTAAATTGTATGTCATAAGTAGTTTTTGAATTTTTTTTTTTTGGATAGGTAACATGAGTATTTTGTTAGAAAAAGAAGGAAGAATGAACAAGAAATTAAGAAGAAAAACAAAAGAAAAAAAGTGCCCACAGCCTCTCCCTCAAGCTTCAGGGAAGCCCTGGAACTAAGTGTACAATTTTTCCTTGTTCTGAATCCTTAGAAGTGAGCATTACTTATAATATGAAATTTTGAGGTTTTGACATATATCAAATTGAAATTACTTGAGTTTTGATTGCATTTGTAGCTTCTTCCTTCACAAACATCAATTTCTTGTTTTTTCTGCAGGTTATCAATGATGACGGTGCTGTATCCTTCATGGTTATGCTGTTCCATTTGATTAACTTCTAGTATGTTCGGTAAAATTGATAGAATTTCCATTTGCGCGTCTCCTGTACTTCTATTCTCTTGAAGTTATGATGCTTTTGGTAAATTGATGGAAGTTCTATTGCATTTACTGAACTTGTTCTCTCATTATTTGCTTCAAGAGTCATACTTTTAGCTCTTCAGTAGACATCCATTACCTCTATAAGGTACAGGATGTTAAGAGTCATCACCAAACTCTAACTTATCCACAAGATAAGTAGAGTCTAGTTGGATAGGGTTAAAATAGTTTATTTTGATAAGAGTCTTTTGTAGTTATCTTTTAGAAGTCTTTATCTTTACTTTATCTTTATTTTATCTTAAGAGTTTTGTCCTATATATATAGTGAGAGAGGTGAAAACGTGAATAACAAGTGTGGCTGTTTTTGTTTATATTTCCTTTATCAATAAATCCCTTACTTCTTCTCTCTTCTATATAGTGAAACCTTGTTGCTTGGTATGTATGCTTTGTGTTTTGGTAATTGAAGTGCTTAGTATTTTGGCTGCTACATCTTTAACAAGTGGTATCAGAGCTTGGTTCAGGGAACGGGCGTGAAGACCTCAAAACGGTGAGTCTGAAGATCTCATTAAATACCTTATATTCCTCAACTCAGATCAATGGAGCATGCAAATTCTGTAAGCGGTATAGAGAAGTTGAACAATACTAACTATGAGTATTGGAGATCCTGTTTGGAATCGTATTTACAGGGTCAAGATCTTTGGGAGGTGATGAATGGCGAAGATATCATCGCACCACCCCAAACTGAAGAGAATGCTGAGAAATTAAGGAAGTGGAAGATAAGGGCAGGCAAAGCTTTGTTCGTGTTGAAAGCTACAATTCAGAAAGAATTGCTCGAACATATTCGAGAGGCCAAGTCTTCGAATGAAACGTGGGATGCGATATCCACACTTTTCACCAGATCTAATGATGCAAGGTTGCAATTGCTGGATAACGAGATCAGTTCGGTATCTCAAGGAAGCATGTCGATTTCTCAATACTTTATGAAAGCAAAAGGAATCTGTCTTGAGATATCGCAACTTGATGATGAGTCGAAAATTACAGATGCTTGTATGAGAAGAATTATCATTCGAGGTCTAAAGCCTGAGTACCATGGGTTCATGACAGCAATTCATGGATGACCGACTCAACCAACACTCTTGGAGCTTGAAAGCCTTCTAGCAAACCAGGAGAGTCTAGCAAAGTAGATGGCTGGTCTTTCTACGAATGAGAAAGAAGAAGCCTTGTACACTGGTAAAAGTAAAAGGTCTTTTAATGACAGGAGAAAACAAAAGAATTCGAAGTATCAATCGAACTCGAATTCAAGGAAGAACGAGAATAGTTTCAAGGAACGTGATTCTCAGGATCCTAGAACCAGAACATGCTATAATTGCGGCAAGCCAGGTTACTTTGCCAGAAATTGTCGAGCACCCAAGAAGAAGAAAGATGAAAGGAATGCAGCAACTTCAGAAGACTTACTACAGAAAATTGATGGTGAGGAAGAGGAGTGGAGTGCTTATTTGTCAATCACTGAAGAACAATCCGATGCATTCGGATTGACTACTACAGTTACCATGCCTATGAGCAATAATAATCGAATAGACTATTCTACTGATTGGATAGTTGATTCAGGTTTCTCAAATCACATGACTGGAGATGATCAAAAGTTTCTTTCAAAGAAACAATATAATGGCCAACGAGTAGTAGTGACAGCAAATAATGCGAGGCTGCCAATCACTCATGTAGGCAGTGCTGTATGTATACCAAAAGGAAGTGAGGATTCAACCATGCTTCAAGGCGTATTCCATGTCCCAATGATGAAGAAGAACCTGGTGTCTGTCTCTCAATTGGCGACATCTGGAAACACCGTAGTGTTCGGACCCGATGATGTGAAGATCTACAAAGAGATGCAGAACGAAGATACTCCCATCATGCAAGGCAAAAGAATTGAATCCATCTATGTTATGTCAGCTGAGGCTGCTTATGTAGACAAGACTCGAAAGAGTGAAACAGCTGATTCGTGGCATGCTCGGCTTGCTCATGTTGGATTTGTCTAGTTAAAGGCTATGATGAAGAAGAACATGTTGAAAGAGCTTCCTGATCTAGAGATCTGAGATGATTCAGTATGTGCAGGACGTCAGTATGGCAAGGCACATCAGCTTCCCTATACTGAGTTGAAGTTTTAAGCCAAGAAACCTCTTGAATTGGTGCATTCAGATGTGTTCGGTCCAGTGAAAGATGTTTCACTTGGAGGTATGAAATACATGCTCACATTCATCGACAATTACTCACGATACACTTGGATTTACTTCCTAAAGGAGAAAGGGAAAATACTCAACAAATTCAAGGATCTTAAGAGTAAGGTGGAAAATGAGCTTGGACATAAGATAACATGTCTAAGATCGGATAACGGGGGAGAGTATACTTCAGAAGAGTTCAACAAGTATCTACAAGAGCATGGTATCCGAAGAAAACTGACTTGTCCCTATACGCCACAACAGAATGGGGTTTCGGAGAGGAAGAACAGGCATCTAGCCGAGACATGCAGGAGCCTGTTACATTCGAAAAATGTGCCAGCTCGTTTTTGGGCTGAATGCATGATGACTGCAAATCATGTTATTAATTGCCTACCACAACCAAAGCTCGAGTACCTTTCACCCTTCCAGAAGCTATAAGAGATGAAGGCTACAGTAAGTGACTTTCGATTATTTGGTTGTGTATGTTATGTATTTGTGCCTAACCATCTTCACAGCAAGTTTGATAAGAAGGCGATCCGATGTATCTTTGTGGGATATGATTCGGAAAGGAAAGGCTGGAGGTGTATTGATCCAACCTCAGATCGAGTACATGTGTCGAGAAACGTTGTGTTCAATGAGTCATCATCATGGTGGTCGGTTGATCATGTCGATCTTCCAGTTGATCAAAAGTTTGAAGAGGAACTAGAAGAGGAGATGATACTTAAGTGTCCTTCCAATCAGAAGACACTTGAACCAAATGTACAGGTTGATGAGGATGTGTCACAGGTGACATCTAGTGCAAGCCCTTGGAAAACTGTAACTTATCAACAGACTGTTATAAAAGAAAATCGGCCTTCACAACTTGAAGAGTTTGAACAAGAAGATGAGCATGTCTTAAGGAGGTCACAACGAGTACCAAAGCCAAATCCAAAGTATACAACTGAAAAGGTGAAACTGAAGAATGTGAATGCAGATCTAGCGCAAGTAATGATTGGCAAAGATTTGGTGATTGAAAAACCAAAGTCATTTGAAGAAGCTCGAGGGGTTCCTGAATGGGAGGAAGCTATGGCAGATGAGATTCAAGCCTTAAAGCAGAATGAGACTTGGAATCTAATGCCAAAACCAGATGATGTAAAACCTATTTCTTGCAAATGGGTATATAAGATCAAGACCCGAGCAGATGGTTCAGTGGAGAGATTCAAGGCTCGATTAGTTGCCCGGGGTTTTTCACAACAGTATGAAATAAACTATGATGAGACTTTCAGTCCTGTGGCTAAGATAACAACAGTACGGGTTCTGATTGCTATCGTTGCTAGCAAGGATTGAAGGTTGTGGCAAATGGATGTGAAGAATGCATTTCTTCATGGTGAAATAGACCGGGAAATCTATATGAAGCAACCCAAGGGATTTGAAAATCCTCATTATCCTCAATATGTTTGCAAATTGAGAAAGGCTCTATATGGGTTGAAGCAGGCTCCGAGAGCATGGTATGGAAAGATTGCCGAGTTTCTCACAATCAGTGGTTATATTCTAGCCCCAACTGATTTAAGTTTGTTTGTAAAATTTGTAACAGACAAAGTTGCAGTTGTACTAGTCTATGTTGATGATTTGATTATTACTGGAGATGATCTAGAAGAAATTAAAAGAATCCACATGAATCTTGGAATTCGATTTCAGATGAAGAAACTTGGAGAGCTGAAGCACTTTCTCGGATTTGAGATAGATCGAAATAAATATAGAATATTTTTATGTCAACAAAAATATTCCAGTGATCTGTTGAAGCGGTTTGGAATGTTTGATTGCAAACTAATGGCTACGCCGATGGATGTCAACACTAAAGTTCGTATAGATGAAGTTGAAGAACTTGAAGATTCTTGCATGTACAGACAGTTAGTAGAAAGTTTGATCTACTTAACTCTAACTCGTCCTGATATCTCTCAAGCAGTAGGGGTCGTGAGCAGATTTATGCATAGTCCAAGAAAGCCACATCTTGAGATTGTTCGAAGAATTCTAAGATATGTAAAAGGAACAATGGATCATGGTGTTTGGTATGGAAGAACTGTTGAATGCAAAATTGTAGGATACTGTGATGCAGACTACGCAGGTGATCTCTCGACTCGAAGATCAACTACAGGCTATATGTTTAGTCTTGGTTCGGGTGTTATTTCTTGGTGCAGCAAAAGACAACCAACTGTGTCTTTGTCAACAACGGAAGCAGAATATCGGGCTGCAGCTATGGCAGCGCAAGAAAGTGCGTGGTTAATGCAATTAATGTTTGATTTGCATCAAACCACAAATTATGAGATCAAACTATATTGCGACAATGAAAGCGCAATTCGACTGGCAGAAAATCCAGTATTTCACGCTAGAACGAAACATGTTGAAGTTCATCATCATTTTATTCGAGAAAAAGTGCTTCGAGGAGAAATTGATCTTATGCCAGTTAATACAAATGATCAGTTGGTGGACATATTCACGAAAGGGCTTTGTTCGTCAAAATTTACAAAGTTCAGAGATGCACTTGGCGTCATTAGTAGAGATTTGGCGTTGAGGGGGAGTGTTAAGAGTCATCACCAAACTCTAACTTATCCACAAGATAAGTAGAGTCTAGTTGGATAGGGTTAAAATAGTTTATTTTGATAAGAGTCTTTTGTAGTTATCTTTTAGGAGTCTTTATCTTTACTTTATCTTTATCTTATCTTAAGAGTTTTGTCCTATATATAGAGTGAGAGGTGAAAACGTGAATAACAAGTGTGGCTGTTTTTGTTTATATTTCCTTTATCAATAAATCCCTTACTTCTTCTCTCTTCTATATAGTGAAACCTTGTTGCTTGGTATGTATGCTTTGTGCTTTGGTAATTGAAGTGCTTAGTATTTTGGCTGCTACATCTTTAACATAGGATATGTCTGTCTTGTAAAGTTTATGGAAACTTCCTTGACCGAAACCTTGTCTAGCTTCTCCCATGCTCCATAAATGCAGCCTGTGCTGCCCTTGTAGATGCTGGAATTCTCTTAACACATCTTGCTGGTAAGCATGTCCTATGGCAATTCTTCCATGTTCTCATGATATCACATATCCCTGCACGTTTCTTGCTGGTTTGTGCAGTTGCAATTTATTGCGGTCTAGCAGAAAGTGGATCTGTGCTTCTAGATCCCACCAAGCTAGAAGAGCAGGTTATTCTTTTTATCATTCTGTTTTTCATATAGGTAGCAAAGTGTGCTGTTTATAACATCCCATCTGACTTGCAAGAAGTATAAGTAATTTGTCACTCTTTCATGATTATATCTATTTTCTTCTATTTGATGCACATTTGGATCAATGTGGACCATCATCCATGGGGAATGTTTTAGATTTTCTCCACATAACTACAAGGTTTCCCGTGGCCCAAAGGCATCATTTAGAATTTCTCTATGTATGCACATTTTGTAATTGTCTAGTATTTAAGAAAATGAATGCTTACCCATTCCTTTTGGTATCATCTGTAATTTAAACAAAAAGTACAGAAGTTGGATACACTGTTAGCCTATTCACATCCGTCTTTACTCTTTACCTCTTGGCAACATAGGTTGCCTGTTTTTGATAGGTAATGGTTATTAACATCCTTGTCTCATAAAATGACAGAAAATGCAGGCCTTCACTTATTTGGTCTTCCCAAACTCAATTATTTCAGTCCTTCCAGAATGATCATTACGCGTGGAAGGTGAACCGATGGAACAAGGGATCATCACTTCGGTTACCCATGGTGTGATGTCAGGTATTCAGCACACTTATCCCTTGTTCTATGTCTGTTATGTTTTATGTTTTTTACTTAGCTAGTTTGTAGTAAAGATTCTTATGCTGCTTATAGAAATATAAGTAACTACTGCAAATTATAGGAACCGTTCTTTTGCAGGCTAAAATGGGAAGGTGTGGTGTACTGACAAGAAATTAAAGCCACCAACACTTTCAGTATACGTGGGATGCAAGAGGGTGGTGCTCACCTTCCAGTTTGCCCTCCTAGTCCTAGAAGATCTCATACACTAGAACTATATCAAATAAGATAGTCCTAACTGAAGTTCTCATTCTTCTTAACAAAAAGATGAAATGAATCATAATTGGCTTAGTGCCTGGAACCTTCTTTACTAGTTACTGCTCCTACTTCCGCCGAACCTATATTCGGTGGTTTGGGACTTGATCATTCTCCGAACCTCGTTCCCATACATTGGAATCACAGTTCCAAACTACTTCTTCCCCACCCACAAATTAGTTTTTGGTTAAACAATAATAGATAGATTTTTGACATCTCATGTTTAGACACTAGATATGTATCATAAAATCAGTGTATACAAAATGGAGCCTAGGCCACCACCTCACCTAGCTAGGATCCTATTGCCTAATCATAATGTAGGCAGGCAGTTGCACGATTATTATAATCTTCAAAGAAGAAGAGCAAATTTTGGTTACCTAGGCAATGCCTGGGCAACACCTCGTGAACCCCAATTCCTTAAATGCTTTGACTACTCTGCATAATATGAGACCCCAATTCCTTAATGAGTTATTGCACAGAAAATTGATTATTGTATAGTTATGTTTCCTCAATTAACATATAAAGGGGAGAAACATAATCTTTGTATATATAGACCAGTGTTTTAAAAGACGTGTGAGGCTTATGCCTCGAGGTGAGGCTTAAAGAAAGCGTCCTGAGGCTCAACCATGAGACTTAAATCTCATGAGCTCACATAAGGAACACACATCACGCCTTGAGGCTCACTTTATGTCTATGACGTATACCTTATACATTAACTGAAATTAGGGTTATAGGCACTTAATTGAGATTTAAATGCTGGTTTTTATTATATTTTTAAAGTTATTTATTTCAACTAATAGCAAATAACACTTTATTTATTTCAGATATGACAATTGAAATTGATGCTGATATTAGTTTCAAATTTATTATGTTTAACGTATTTAGGCTTTTAAAACCCTTGAGTCTAATTCACACTAATTTCCTTAGTAGACATTGCAAAAATTTGAAGTCACTTCCCTACAATATAGTTCATGACTTCTTTGTAAATTCTTACTAAAATTCTAAATGCACCACATAAATTGATGATTGAACATCATCTTCAATATGTATATGAACGAAAAAGTAAATCTTAATTTCAGCATTTGTTTGCACTTATATTTATCTTTTTAATAGTTAAATAATTTATATAGTATTTCCTATGGGTATGCACACACTCACATGCCCACACACAATGTGCACGAATACAAATATATGTATGCAACTATGCATTCATCTCTCTCTCTCTCTCTCTCTATATATATATATACACACTATAATCTTTCATTAACTCTTTGAATCTTTTTACAAATTATTTAAATTTTACTTATTAAAATGAAAGAGCATGAGACTTTCTTGTGAGGCTTAATGATGTAGTACGGAGCAATGTAGTCAAGGTGTTTAGGCGATGCTCGGGCATCGCGATAAAAATAATATATATATATATATATATATATATATATACACTGTAATTTAAACCTCTTAGGGTTGACAATATTCTAGACAAATTAACATAGAATGTTGTAAATCTTGAATGTAAGTCTTTTTCTATTGAACTATTAGTTGACTTTTGATCTTGTAGATGAAAATAGTTTTGAGAACTAAAATATGAGACTTTTTTTATCAGACTTCTGAGTTTACTAATATTTTTATATAGTAAAATTTATCAAATTTTAAGATTTGAAAAATACTTGATAACATTTGCAAGTTGAAATTTTGACTTAATCCCTGAAAAGTGAATTTTGTTTTTAAAATGGAAAGTTAACTTTATATTCTTTAGGAATTTGGATTAGGATAATTTTTATTAAATTCAAATGGGGGTATAACCTTATTTACATATAAATATCTTAAGTAAATGGAAGTAAAATTTTAAAGCATTTACTTAAATGATTTATATGTAAATAAGTTGTTGAAGCTATAAAACAAGCTAATAGAGAGAGGGCAGATGACTATCGCCTACCTAGAGAGGTGCCTAGGCGCTTAGGGTCCAGTGCCCTATACTGGTACGAAGAAAGAATAATACTAGATTTTTTTATTTTTTTTAAAGGTAAAAAAAAAAGAATACAAGATTTTAATAAAGGGAATATGAAGTTTAGTGAGAAATGAAATAAGGGGAAAGAGAGAAAAGAAGTAGAGTCTTATTACTTTTATGGATTACCTCGAGTTGGAGTCTCACCAACTTAGGCGTCCGAAGATGGAGTCACACCACCAATGTAAGGAGTCACACCTTACTTAAAGAAGAACTTTTTATTCACTTCAATTTTGAATTCTTTACATTGCCATAAAATCCTCTATTTATAGGCATTTATAAAACACTCTACATAAATGCTAAGACATTAAATGACTTAAGGTTCTAGGACCAACTAAGACTCTTGAACTTTCTAGACTCTTAAAGCTTTCTAAAATATTCTTAAGGACTCTTGATTTTCTAGAGAATTTTAAAGACTCGTTTTCTAGAAAACTTTTTAAAGACTTGACTGTCTAGAAAATTCTTGACATTCTAGAGATTCCTAGACTTTTTTGACTTTCTAGAGAATTCTAACAACTCCAAAAAAGATTATTGGTCTTTGTAGGAGACCCCTTTAATCCATTGCTGGATTTTTAGATTCAGGGGCCCATTTCATGGGCTTTATGGATAGTTATGGGTTTTCTTGAGCCTACGGTTATACACTTTGAGGCCCACGGGAACATCACTTAAGCTTCACGCGTCAAGGCTTACGTCTCACGCATCTTGAGGTCGTAACGCCTTGCCTTCCGTCTTCACTTTTTAAAACATTGATATAGATAGAAGTTTCTCGAGGCACTCTGGACCTTGTGGTATTTCTGAATTTAGTTTTATTGCTTTCCGGTTCCCACTTCTGCTCCCCCTCTAGCTCCAGCTCCCAATTCTGTGCAATTAACTATTTGGGGTTGACTACACGAATCCTATTCTGCCTCTCCAATCTTTCTAAAAACATACCTTCAGTTAAAACATGTGTTTAATTTGTTTCGAACAAACTTTGTCCGTGCCATTTTTGGCCTTTGCCTTGCCATATTCAAGCATTCATATATATTTTTTTGGCACCAACTCACACTGATCTAGAAAACAAATTTGATTTGATAAATGGCTACAACTATTTGATGAGCCTGTGTTGGAGACTGTCTAGATTGGGTCTATGTATCCCACGTGTCTTGACACTTGACATCTCTTGAATAGACCGACTCTCCTTATAGTCTACTGTGTTGGAATTTAAATTTGCAAATTTCACAAACACCAGTAAGGGTGCGTTTGGATTTATGGAATTGGAATTGAGCCAAAGAATTGATTTCCATGGAATTAAAACATACTTAATTAAATTCCACGAAATTCAAAATTCTATCGTTTGGATTCACTATTAAATTCCTGGAGAAATGAAACATCAGGCTTCTTTTTTGTTTTTAAATTCCACAGCAGCGTGGATTTATCAAATAAGACCATTTTACTGTGGAATTGAATCTTATAAATTTGTCTTTAAAATCACTGCTTGAATTCTCTATGGAATTAGAAAATCTTAATTCCACCCTATTTATAATGTGTCCCAAACGATGAAATTAGAATTGTCTCATGGAATTGACAATTCCGTTCTTCAATTCCATAATTCCAAACGCACCCTTAAAGTAACTGGTCTTTGTGGATTAGATGATACATAACATTTTGGTGCTTCTCCTTTTGTCTTACTCATCTTAAGTTTTTAGTTTTCAGTGGTTTAGGCAGTGTGGTTCCTCACTTGTAAATACGTTATTGTTGTAATAGGTCTGCAGTGACTAAGGGTGACCAATATCTTGGCCTTGCAACTTTTTTCATAAATGTTCCTTTCCATCTTTATTGAGGTAGGTAAAATGGACTGTTACCCCACACTCAATGTTGTAAACTGCCAGTGCACACGAGTCCAACCCATAGCTTACAATTTGCCTGCAAACAGAGAGTAGCCATAAATAACATGAAAAAACTGTATATATTGATGACTACGGCTGGTGTAAATTGAGTTTATCTGTTCAGGTTTGTTATTTCCATTTAATTCCTTTAGATATCTATAATGTTGGTAAAATTATTTTTCCATCATTATTGAAAATTTCCATCACTATAATATATTTGGGGCGAAGACGGAAGGGGAGCTTATTTGGTTCTCAAAATGAAATAAAGGTATATTTTCTTTTATATTTTTATGATATGTAACTAATTTCTAGTTTGGTTCTTGTTTAAATTTGTTCAGTGGATGACTATCTTCACTGCCTAGAACGAGGGTGGTCTACAAGTGCAAAAATCTCCGATTTTCTCAGGAGAAGCTTGCAACCGCAAACCCGCCAAAGGCCCCGTAATTTCTGACATGTATATTGATGAAAATGGCAAAAATCGTACTAGATAAATAGAGGTGGTGGGGGGAGGTGTTGGTGCATATTTGTGTGCTGATCCACGCTTAGTATTGGTGGCAGATGTGAAACCCATTTGGAAGAGTTCATGTGATAGCGAAATGATTGTGCTTTATTTATTAGTGTGCACATCTGTTGGTGTTTATGTACTCTGATTTTTCTAGTAAAACTAAAATAGTTATTCAATTTAGATGAGATATACATGGTTTTGTGGGTGTTGAGATGAAACTAAAACCATACTAATTTAGTTTTCTTTGATACAGGGTATCTTCTTTCAGGAGAATGTAATGTTTCTGTGAGATTCACCCCTAATTGCTCCTATATGACATTTTCTATATGAAGTTCCAGCACAATTAGATGCTTATAATGGCCTTGATTATATATTTTTCAATCGTTCGGCAACTTTGATGATATACTATATTTTATGAAGTTCCAGCATATTTCATGTAAATATACTATATTTTAGAATAAAGCTAGGGAGCCTTCAAGATTCTTTTCTATCCTCGATCTGCAAATTCTTATGCTAATCATTTGGCTTCCCATGGACTGGTTGAGCCATCGGAATTCTATTGTGTCCTGGGATTTAGATCCAAGGGGTTGTAGGCGTTTGTTGGCCTCCCAGGAGCCTCGCCCCCCTTAATGTTCTGAAATTTGGATTTCTTATAATATTAAAAATAACTCTTATCCCATTGTGCATGAAGGGAAATTTCCCAACAAGTAAGCATTAGCCTCTCTGGATTTATAAACCAGTTTTTTTTTTTTTTTAAAGGTATTAGTAGGGGTGGCAATGTTGCTGGGCTGGCCGGAAGCTTAGGTGGGCTAAGCCTTCCTTACTTTGGGCTCTGAGTTTGGACAAGAATATAGGCCGTAAGTTAATATTGGGCTGAGCTTGGGCTGTCCTTAGCTCAGCTCGGCCAAATTAAAATATTTAATATTTTATAAATAATATATATATATATATATATATATATAGAGAGAGAGAGAGAGAGAGAGAGAGAGAAGATGCCCACGGTTCATCTCTTTCACTCTTCTTCTCTTATCTAATTTTTATTCCCATTTCTTCTCCTTCCCTTTTCAATCTTAATAGCATACATTGCATAGAGCGTAATTGTTGCATGGAAGCAACCAAAACTTTACATTTTTCATTTGTTTGAAGTAGGGGTGTCAACGAGATGAGCTGAGACAAGCTGGGCACTGCTCGAGCTCTGCTCTTTGGAATTTTACAGAGGCTCGAGCTTGACTCGGCTCGTTGGAACTTTTATAGAGGCTCGAGCTCGGCTCGGCTCGTTGGAATTTTACAGAGGCTCGAGCTTGGCTCGGCTCGGCTCGTCTCTTCCACAGATCATTGAGCTCGAGCTCGGCTCGGCTCGATAATTTTTTTTTTTTTTTTAAATACATTGATAAGCACTAAATTCAATTAAAAAAAATTAAAAGGACATTTTTTTCTTTGGGATGTCTTCTGACTCACGTGAAAGCCTGAGTTAAAACTTAAACAAAAATAATTATGTTAATGTATACTATATAAATTTTACCAAAAAAAGGTATACTAAATATATAATATAAATTTAATTTTTAAAGGGTATTATTATAAAATTAATCGAGCCGAGCTGAGCCACCTATTGTTCAGGCTCGGCTCGTTTATTTTTCGAGCTCACTTTTAAGGTTCGGCTTGGCTCAACGAGCCCTAAGTAAAAGCTCAAGCTCGTTTTTTTTTTTAGTCGAGTCAAGCTGGCTCGGCTCATTGACACCCCTAGTTGGAAGCGACCAAAACTTTACATTTTTCATTTGTTGTATCACACCGCGAGTAAGAAGAGCAGTTGGGGCAGTCTTAGCTTAAGTAGGCAGTCCAAAAGGAAAGACCTCATTTTTAAGCACACTTTGAGCCTGAACTCATTCTACTTTGCACTAGTCCGAACTCAACCCGAACTTAGTCTTACTTTGGGCCAGCCCGAACTCGGCCCAAACCCCGATATTATTTGTGAGCTGAGATTGGGTTGGGGTGATTGGGCTGGGCGGAGCTTGGGCTAAGGTTTTGAACTTTGGGCTGAGCTTGGGCTAACCCCAGCCCGGCCTGATTGCCACCCCTACTTATTAGGGTTGTTAAATCTTCACACATTTATAATAGAATTGCTAACTACCAAATGGTCCATAAAAGAAATTCAATCTTTATTAGCTCTTTTTATCTTAGGGAGTGCAAAAAGATATTCAAAGGTCTTATATAGCCTAATCCAGTAGCACCTCCTATCCCAAGAGATGAACCAATTCCAGTTCCTATTGATCCTAAATAAGACCCAGTCAAGTCAGCACTTGGGGGTGTAGCCTAATGGTCGAAGGATGAATCATAAACCAGGAGGTTCGAGATCGAATCTGGGCTCCCTTGAATATCAAACGTATGGGTTGGGGGTTTACCTATAGATCACGTGGGGCTAGTCTAAGTCTAGCCCAGAATACCTAAGTTTACCAAAAAAAAGGTCAACACTTGGAGCTCCACCTTTAGAACCTGCGAATAAAGAAGAAAGTTTGTGATATTGCATTCAATTAGGAGTGAATTCAATCTCCTATTGCCCTATCTTGACGTGATAGCCTTAGCCTCGACTTGAACTATCAAACCCTTTGTAAGCACCCTATTTTTGCACCCCCTATCCCTCTTCCTACTTCTTCAAATGCTCCAAGGTTTACCCAAGGCCCAAGCCCATTTGGCCAAACTTGTACCTAAACAACTCAATCAAGCCCAATTACTTAATTCCATTACCCAAGCCCAAATAGCCAAGCCTAATTACCCAATTGTCTTAGGCAAAACTCAATTGCTTTAGTGAAAGCCTAATTACCATAGCCCAAGCCCAATTGCCATAGTTAAAGTCCAATAACCAAAACCCATGACCCATCTACTAACAACCCATGATCCATAAGGTCTAGTCCACATACCCACATCCATTCAACTCATATCCAAGACCCACTAACCCAAGTCCACTTTCCTACAAAAGTCCTTTTATTTTTTCTTCAAACCCCAAATAGCCCCATTTTTATGTTTACACACATTTTTGACCACCCAATCATCTTTCACCAAGTACACACCTTTTTGACTAACCAATCACCTCCCTTACTCTCTTACACCTCTTACACTCATTCTTACACCTCTTACAAAACAATTAATTCTCTTACACTCCTTTTGACCACTCAATCACCTCTCATCAAGTACATACTTTTTGATTACCCAATCACCAACCACATCAATTTTGACCAACCAATCACCTCCATTCTTCTCACTCAACCCTCTATTAATCACCAAATTGCCACAACCCCTTGAAACCTCTATAAATACAAGACCCTCACAAGCCATTTCTTCCACCTCCAAAATCCCAAGTGGAAACCCTAGCTCTTCCTCCTCTCACCCATTTTATTTCTTTTTAGCCTTGAAGAAAGTTAGAAGAAGCCAAGGTTTAGAGTGTGTAGAGAATTCTAGGAGTAAAAGCCTAGAGTTCTTCACTAACTCTCTTCCTTTGTGGACTCTAAAAACTCATCACCTCTTGGAGCATTGGAGAAGTAGTCTTGGAGGAGTAGGCACTCCTCCTTTTATTCTTTATCTTCTTCTTTACTTCATTTTTTTTTTATTTGTAGTCTTCTTCTAGAATAATTTGGGAAGACCTTTATTTTCTCAAGTTTAGTTGGGTCTCTCTACACCAATCTAATGGTGTAGAGGGACCCCACCTCAAAAGAAAGGAGATGTCTTATTTTTTCTCTCGTGTAAATATTTCTTTCTTTCATATGTACCCACTAGTGTGGATATGGGTAGGCCCATAGAGAGTAGAAGCTAAAGCTATACCTCTCTTTTTATTTTGTTTCTTCATTTTGATTCTAGTCATTCTTCTAGAATCATTTGGGAAACTCATCATCACTCTAATTTTCATAGTTGAATCTCATTACATCATTCATAATGGTGTAAAGGGATTACATTAGAGAGGAGATGATAGGTTTTCATTTTCTTCACTTGTCACTTTTTTATTTTTTTCTTCATGTTCTATTTTGAATGAATAAATGATGACTTAAGGACCTAAGGGCTTAAAGAAGACTTTATCCAAAATGCCTCATATCAAAGACAATGGTATTTGATTTATTATCAACACCAATCCAACAAAATAGGTGTTGGCAATAGATCATTTACTATTCACAATGCACACCCCTCTTTATGTCCTAAATATAATCTTTTAGCCTAACTTTTCCTTAGTCTTTCTCTTGAATTAAATTTGACATTAGTTAAGTTTGCCAAAATCTCACCTATATGAAAATCCAAAAAAAAAAGAACATGATAAAATCTCAAAATACCAAAAACATTATAAAATCTCAAAATACCAAAAAAATCTAAAATACCAAAAGACCAAAAACATGCTTGCTAAATCTTGCTTAGCCTACTCAACCATGATTAACACCCTTCTAACTGCGGTTAGACCTAGACCTTGCACTTGACCAACCCGATCAACTAAACCCTAGCCCCTAGGCTAGACCCTTGACCACCTTATGCACACACACACGCACCCTTAGCCTTGGCATGGGTTCATGTGCCAGAACTACGCTCGGTCTGATCTCACCCCAATATGAGTACGTAGGCAACCCAACCCGGGTTCGGCCCTAGCCCATCTAGCTTTCTTTCTTTCTTGGATTAACATTTGATTGAACATTTAGACATTTTAATTAATATTGAGATTAAATTTGGCTTAAATTTAGGGAGTAGGTAACCATTGCAAAATGGGGGTCTTGGGGTGCCTAACACCTTCCCCAGGACTTAATCGAACCGCTTACTCTAACTCTAATAGACCATTTGCTTTATCCAAATCAATTCGGGACCTATTCCTAAGAATGAATAGGTGGCGACTCTTAGTCAAACCACAAATGTGAAAGTGGGTAGAAAAATCCATGCTCACACCCTTCATTTACAAAATAAAAAAATTCCCTTGTTGGAGTTGAGTTAGGAGATCATGCTCCGACTTGGAAATTGATCTCACGATTAAGATTATCTTTCTGGGGTTTAGGGGTACTTTGGTACTTTTATATTTTGTTATGTGGCTCTAATACTATTAAGCATAGGGATGGGTGGCTACTGTTGTTTGGATTGCAATTTTGTAATTCTCTTTTGTTCCAGATCATAGTGAAATCTCGGCAACTATGTGGATGTACCTCAACTTGAGGGAACCACGTAAATTTGATGTTTTTGTGTGTGTTTGTTCTTGTTCTATTTCTGTATATTTTTCGTTTCTCACAGATCTTGTTTAGTGTTTATTTCCTAACAAGTTTAACGGCAATTATTTTACCAACAATTATAAACGATAGTTCAATTGGGATGATAAATGATGAGTTAATTTGTAAATCTTTTGTCTATAACAGTATATTTACAAATTAGGATAAATATAGCAGCTGATATGCAAAAACTCAATTAAAAAGGATCAAAGTATGGATCGTACATAATTCCGTGTTGTCGGGGGTACTTATTCTCTCTCTTTTCTTTTACTTTTTTGTTTTGTTTTAAAAGAATTTTGGGAGAAAAAGGATACATTTTTTTAATATGCTTTCAATCCAATATATATATAGAGAATTCCTAACTAAATAAGGATAGAACGAAAATAGGAAACTAATTAAGGGCTAAATATACTGCTAAAAATACTCCTAATTCCAACACTCCCCCTCAAGCTGAAGCGAATATATTGACGAGCCCAAGCTTGACAAGAGATGATTGCAGTAATGAGGGACCAACAGACTTTGGTGAACATATCGGCAATCTGATCGGATGAGGGAACAAAGCTCGGAGAAATGACACCTGAATGAACTTTTTCCCGAATGAGGTGAATATCAACTTCTATGTGTTTTGTCCTTTCATGAAGTACAGAGTCAGAGGATAACATAGTGACAGACTTATTATCACAGAACAAAGAAGATGAGTCCATCACTAAGAAGCCAAGCTCAGTCATAAGGGAACGTAGCCAGAGAAGCTCACACGTGCCCTGAGCCATGACACGATATTCAACCTCAGTAGAAGGTTGAGAAACAACCGTTTGTTTCTTACTTTTCCAGGATATGAGATGACTACCACAAAAAGTACATATGCCAAAGTAGAGCGCCTATCACTCTTAGACCATGCATAATCAGCATTTGTAAAACAGGATAGACTTGATTGTGCTCCTGCTGTATATAAAAGCCCAAGACCAGGACAGGTCTTAAGTTACTGGAGAATATGATAAATTGTATCCAAATGAGAGGTACGTAGAGAGTGCATAAATTGACTCACAACACTAACAACAAAAGTGAGATCCGATCTTGTGTTCGTTAAGTAAATAAAACGACTCATAAGATGCTGATAAACGGATGAATCTGATAGTAACTCCCCCGATTATGTTGACAATTTAAGGTTTGGATCTATAAGAGTAAAAGCAGGCCTACACCCAAGCATACCTGTATCCTGAAGAAGGTCAAGAATATACTTTCGCTGAGATAGGGATATGCCATGACGAGACCTAGCAACCTTAATGCCAAGGAAATACCACAGAGGACCCAAGTCCTTAATGTCAAAGGACACCCTAAGATCACACTTCACCTTAGCAATACCAAGTGCATCATCTTCAATAATAATGATGTCATAGGTAAACTGAGATGATAATACACCGTCCATTTGACTATTGCCGAATAAAGCATGTATGATCAAAGTGGCACCTAACAAACCCCATATTCAGAACTACATCACTGAAGCGACTAAACCATGCTTGAGGAGACTACTTAAGCCCATAGAGGGATTTTCGGAGACAACAAATTTTTCCTAAATACTCTCCCTGAGTCTGAAACCCGGTGGCGGATCCATGTAGATAATCTCTGAAAGATTACCATTAAGGAAAGCATTCTTGACATCCAGCTGATGAAGAGACCAATAATAGGAAGCAGCAAGTTAGACAAGAAGATAGACCGTAGTCAACTTAGCCACAGGAGCAAAGGTAGCACCAAAGTATTTACCTAGAACCTAAGTGAAGCCTTTAGCAACAAGGCGAGCCTTATACCTCTCAGTAGTGCGATCTGCAAAATATTTCACACTGTAGATCCACTTACAGCCAACTGTATGCTCATCAGCAGGCAGATCAACAAGGTCCCATGTCTGATTTTGCTGAAGAGCATCCATTTATGCTTTCATGGCAGCCACCTACTTAGGATATTGAAGAGCCTCAGAGACTAACCGGGGAATAGACACTAAATCAACCTGACCAAGAAAATACTGATAGGAAGCTGAAAGACCCTGATAAGAGATAAACTTGACAATAAGATGATCAGTACTACAAGAAAAACCTAAACGGGTGGGGGGGTGACGATCATGGGGAGGGTACCGGGGAGGTGCAGTATCAGAAACCAAGGGAAGAGGTGAAGTACCTGAGTTCGGAGAAGAGTCTGGTGGAGGAACTTGAGAGCACAGACGATGAGGAACATTAAGACAACGAGGAACATAAGGGAAGAGATCAGTAGTGATTATCGGAGGGAGGGACCTACTAGTGAGTAAAAGAGAGGACACCGGAGGAAACTCAAGAATGGGTGCAGAATAAGGAAGCAAGGAAGTGTCCTCTGGAGGAGTCTCCTCAATAGGTTCCGACAAGGAAGGAGTACATGAAAAGAAAGGAACAGTTTCCAAAAAAGTAGCATCCAATGAATGATAAATGTGACAAGTAACTGGATCATAACAATGATACCCCTTTGACATACTAGAATACCCCAAGAAGATACACCGAATAACCTTATCATCAAGTTTGGTACAAGAAGGAACAAAGCATGTACACCCAAACACATGAGATATGATAGGAAAAATGTGCTATCAGGTTGAAGGGCATTCATAGGGGCCCTGCCTTGCAGGACCCGATTGGGAGTGCGATTTATAAGATATGTGGCAGTGAGGACAGCCATATACTAGAAATATTTGGGTACTCCCATACCACATAAGAGACACCGAACAACAGATATAATGTGACGATTTTTACGCTCCACCACACCATTTTGCTCAGGAGTGTAAGGACAAGTAAGCTACTGGAGAATACCACTTTTGTTAAGTTCACTCCGGAATTCATTTGTGATATATTCCCAAACATTATCAGATCGAATTTTCCATACAACAATATTATTTTGGGTTTTGATCATTTGCAGTAAATTAATAAAGTGAGAAAACACCTCAAATTTTTTCTTCATAAGATAGACTCAAGCGCAATGAGTGTGATCATCTATGAAAGTGACATAATAACGATGTTGAGATAAGGCAGTCACTGGAGAAGGTGTCATATCCTGACAAAAAAAAAGGGTCTAAGGTGGAAAACCCATGGACCAAAAGCCCACCATTTGTTTTAAATTTAAATTAAGGAGATAGAGATTAGTTTAGATAAGGTTAGCTTAGATTAGATCTCTTTTAAATCTCTTTAAATTTTAAAAGAACTAAATACAACAGAGAGAGAGATCGTAGGAAAAAGAGAAAGAAATGAGAAATAAGAATTATGGAGAGGCATGGATCAAGCCCGAGAAAACGAGTGAAAAGTTAGAGTCGAAAGTTTTTGGGAGGAAATCAATAATTGAGAAAAATCCAGGTAGGTTTTTGCCATTCTTTTTTTTTTATATAATTAATTTGTAGTAAAAAATCAAATAAATGTTTTATAGTGATGATATTGTTACTAAAAATTCTAAGTAGACGATGACATGTTATTTGAGATTTTCAGAATTATATTAGCATGCAATAATTTTTATTTGTTTATTATTGCGCAAATAATGTAGAAATATATAACATAAGATTTATGAATAGATGAAAAATATGTGATACACTAATTGTTATGTTGTAAATAGCATGTTATGCATGATTGATGCATTAAGGACGGTTATATGATACCGTGGGCGAGAGCCCCTAAAATGATGAGCAAGTCAGGATCGTGGATCCTTGGGTGAAGGGCCCTAAAGCCCTCGAGGAAGATCTCTTGCTTGGGATAGTCAGTTGAACTGGTACTGAAATCGATGATGATAGTATGGCCGAGCTGGTGCAAAAATCGAGTCATCATACTTGCATGAATCATAATGTTAATTTATATATTTTTCAATGTATTTATATTGCATGCCTTTTTATTGTAAATTGATTGTAAGAAAGGGAGTGAATTTTTCCTATTGGGCTTCATAGCTCATTAGATCATCATGTCAATATTTTCAGGTATGGAGTAATTGATGCTTGAAAGTGAAGAAGAAATATGAAGACTTCTCTCATGATTTAGAATTAATTACAAAATTAATGGACCATGTTTTAGTGGATATTTTTAATATTTTTGTTTATTTAATTGAAATTAGTGAATGATGTATGAACTTTGGAAGTAAATTTATTTTCTGGAATATGGATTAGTTTCATTTATATATCTTAGGAAGACATGATAGGTATAGAGACCAAATTTTAGTTTTAAATATTTTAAATAAAAGTAATGCGACATTGTTGTTTTCTTGAAATTTTAAGTTTAGTTTTGGAAAAATATTTACAGAATATTTTCCTATTATCAGAAAATTCTGAAATTTTATACGTAGTTCATAGACTTATAGAAGCATGTCCTTGTAAAATTGCAGACCAAAATAAATTCACTTACTATTTCTTTCATAATATTTTTTTGTAATATGAACCTTCAGAAAAATCTAGAATCCGGAAAAATCTTTATTATACAATAGTGATAAGACTAATATTATATAGTAAAAATTTAGATTATTCCAAATTATATTTTTTTCCTAAAATTTTATTGTATTAGCTTTCTTGAAAGTTATAATTCATTAAATTTGAAGTTAAGTTTTGTGTGATTCAAATTTTTTTGTATTTACTAGTATCTTAAGTTTTGTCAGTTCGCAGAATTTCAGAAACAGAACACTTGGATTGGGCCCCATTTCTTTCTTTTTTTCTCAAAAATTGTTATAAAGTGAAACTTATAAAAGTATTTTCAGATCGTTTATTGAATCTAGTTTCTACATTTATGACATGATCAATTTCGATAACATTTAAATTAAATAAAAATCTGAGAGCACTGATTGGTCAGTTTTTAAACCGAATTACAATACATTGAATTAGAAATAAATAATTTAGAAAAATTAGAAATAGAAGGTATTAAATGTAGATTGAAAAAATTTCTTATAAGTATGTTAAGTCTATATTCCAGAAGATCAAATATCACGATAACCGATATGCAATCCCCAAGATTTAAAAATTCGAGCAAATAATTGTCAAGCTGTGACACTTTTAGGCATAAACCTTTTGAGTACTAATTTGATCAAAAAGAAACTAAATTAATATATTTAAAATACCAATTATTAATAATCCACACCCCCGAATTTTAGATCTCAGGCCGGACCATAGATAATGGGCTGAGTTGTGAGTTTTTAGAAATCGGGGTGTGACAAAGGACCTCACATATCAGAGTGTATAAGATCAAAGGCACTAGGTGCACGGTGCATGCGAGGGATATAAGTAGTGTGAATATGTTTCGACAATTCACATGCCACAAATTTAAATTTAAAGTTATTGCATGCTTTATTCAAAGGCGGAAAAAGCCAACATAAATATTGAAAGTTTGCATGCCTTAAACGAGCATGCCACAAATCAAGAGTCTGACTAGAAAAACAGAAGAGTCAAAAACAGGCAGAACAGACACCTGAAGACTAGATGACGACACTTTGGAAGATAGAGGATCTCCAAAGTAGTAGAGTCCATCGTGCTCATATCCCCTGTCAAAAATCTTCTTTGAAGTCAAGTCCGACAAAAGACAACAATCGGGTAAGAAAATAACAGCATATTGAAGGTTTTCTACAAGCAGACTAACTGAGAGAAGATTATAAGCAAAGTTAGGAATATAGAAAACAGAGGGAAGATTGATGTCTGAAGACAAAAGTGCATCACCCTGACTACTAATTTTGATAGAGGACCCATCAACAATATGAATAGACTGAGTAACATGGGTAACTAGAGATGATAAAATGGACAACTCACCAATCATGTGATTATTGGCTCCGGAATCCAGAATCCAAGTGGGATTGCCTGACTTAACATGAAGAGCAATAGGTATACCTGTAGTAAGAGTAGTCGTGAGAGTGGCAGACGAGATGGCCGCCGAAGAAGTAGGACCCAAGCCCAAGTGTGACTGAAGCTGAGCAATCTGTAACTAAAGCTGACTATAATCTGAAATAGATGGAGCAGGTGCTACCTCGGCAATGATGCCCGGGGAGCCCATTTCCCTCGGTCTTTGTTCCTTTGGTCTCGGTTCCGAGAATAACGTCGCTTCAACTCAGAATGGAGATCAAAGCAACGATCAATGACATGACCAGGCTAGCGCAAATGCTGACAATAAGGGTGATTACTAGCCGGATGAGAGCCTGAAGGAGCAGCAAAGCCCATCTGATCAGGAACTGGTGGAGACAACTAAGGTGACGGAGTCGGTGAAAGAAGACGACGCCGATGTTCATCTCCATCCACAGTAGCAAATGCCTCGTAAAGAGAAGGCATAGGAGAGGTGTTTAAAATCTGAGCTCGAAGAGCCTCAAACTTAGGTTTCAAACCCATTAGAAATTGGTACGTATGCCTAAGATCAAGACGTTTGAACTCAACAGCAGCATCAGTAGGGAAGTCACTAAGGGGCTTATGCTAAGCCAACTCCTCCCATCTAGTATGAAGGTAGCCAAAAAGGTCTGTAACTGAGAGTCTCAAGGCAGCTTGGGAGGCATGAGAAATATCCCGATAAAGCTCGAAGATCCGAGAGTCACAGTGTGCATGAGCATACATCTTAGTCAAGGCACTCCACAGACCATGGACAATATCGTGATATATGAACATGTTGTAGATCCTGTCTTCCATTGAGTTGAACATCTAACTCATAATAATATAGTTGTGCATGTCCCACTGTTCAGCATTAGGATCAAATGCAGTCGGCCTAGGCTACTTTCCAAAAATCCACCCAGTCTTGTGTTTTCCACCAAGATAGAGGCGGAAGGAGCGAGACCAAATATGAAAATTCTGTCCAATCAACAACACGCTTGTGACACATTGAGCCGGTGTGGGATGAGAGATCTGTCCGAGGAACCAAGAAAGCTAGAGTGGCAGTAGGGGCAACTTCTTTTTCAGGTTTAGTCATGATGCAAGTAGTCCAACAACACAAAAATGGACAGGCAAAGAACAAAAGGCCGGATAACGATCGACAACAATAGAACCACAGCCGAAAAAAAAAAGGCTAAATAGATAGGGGTAACTTGACACGCAACAACCCGACCAATAGACAAAGAGTTCGGGAGGACTCTAACACATCACAGACAGGCTGAGAAGGCCAAAGGTGGCAGCATAGAGGCTACGCAAGGGACTAGTAGGCCGCTGGTGGCCTGTGGTGGTCGGCCTGGCCGGTGGTGGTGGTGGTTGGCGGGTAGGGTTTTGTCTCTTAGGTTAACACTGATACCAAACTTTTTTTTTTATTATTATGCTTTCAATCCAATATATATATACAGAATTCCTAACTAAATAAGGATATAACAAAAACTAGCAAACACCCCGTGTGATGCACAGGACCCAAATCGAGATTAAATTAGCTATAAAAAAATTGAAATAGCAGGATAAGAAATTTAAAAATACATAAAAAATTTTAAAACCCGTTGCAAGCACGGTATGAAAAATGGTCATCTACGTACACTAAAGAACCTTTAAGCTAATGTATAAGGATATTACAGAGCTTCCAAATCATAATATATGAAATATCATCCAAAAATTTAATTCATTGCCAATACAATACACCGAACAAATAGAAGGAAAAATGGGATGGGGCTAGTAATAACCCATCACCTAATTACAACCCATGGCCATAACCTATCTCTTATCAACCAATTTATCCAAAGACATATACTAAAAACCTAAGGCCTAAACTTGTAGGCCCTAATGCATTACAATGACCCAACCAACCTAAAGTTTAAAGGAAAAAAAACTCCACCTTTTTTTTGTGTAATCAGAATAGATGGAATCAAATTTACAAATAAATTAGAGAGTTATGTTTGATATAAATTCAATCTTGGGAATGCATTGTTGCATCCTTTTTCTTTTCTCATTGTAGAGGCCACTCCGGACCAAGAGCAGCTCATAGAGGTAGTATCCCAGTCCGAATTTTGATTGATCCAATCCCCATCATCATCGCTCTAGGTCGGGTCAATCATCATCTCCTTGTCATCTAAAGAAGTGATGTACAAAATAGTATCGGTTCATGGAAGTAGTATGCCAGTCCGAAGCTTGGCCCATCTGATTGTGGCAAGACCACACACAGCCCTTGGTGGTTGCCTTCATTGGAAGATAGATCCAGTCAAATCACCTCTCTATAGATAGGTGTTGTGTCGAATAAAATATTATAACCAAAAAAATATTATTGAAGGGTCACGTTTTTAAGAAACAACAGAGCACATTGAATTTCTAAGCTTTTGTAACCTCTTTCTAATAAAGGAAGATTGAATCAACATTATTGTTGGAAAACGTCTCAAACCTTCAAATGTAGAGCACATCTCTAAGACATGGCACACAAGTGCTTAGTAACCTCTCTCTCTCTCAAACCTTCTAATTAGTATTGATTAGTGATGAAAAATATGGGGAACACATAATAAAATGTTAGACGATTAATTCTTTGGGAAATGAAAAGGTGGTAGAAACAATTGCTTTTAGTTTGATGACGTGGCCTCACAAATGAAGGGTAAGATTCATGAATATGAGAGAAAAAATTAAATAATGATTGCCACGTTAGCTGCCACATGGCGAGAGATGCCAAGTGGAACCAACCGGCATATAGTATTAGTATATTTACAAATAAATTAGAGAGTTATGTTTGCTGTACATTCAATCTTGGGAATGCCTTGTTGCATCCTCTTTCTTTTCTCATTGTAGAGGCCACTCCAGACCAAGAGCAACTCACGGAGGTAGTATCCCAGTCCAAATTTTGATTGATTCAATTCCCATCATTATCGCTCTAGGTCGAGTCAGTCGTCATTTCCTTGTCATCTGAAGAAGTGATGTACAAAATAGTATCGGTTCATGGAAGTAGTATGCCAATCTGATGCTTGGCTCATCTGATTGTGACAAGACCACACACAACCCTTGGTGGTTGCCTTCATTGGAAGACAGATCTAGTAAAATCACCTCTCTATAAATAGGTGTTGTGTGCGCATAATATAGAGAGAGTGTTGTGTTGAGTAAAATATTATAACCGAAAAAATATTATTGGAGGGTCACGTTTTTAAGAAACAACAGAGCACATTGAATTTCTAAGCTTTTCTAACCTCTCTCTAATAAAGGAAGATTGAATCAGCATTATTGTTGGAACATGTCTCAACCCTTCTAATGGCAGAGCACATCTTTAAGACATGGCACACAAGTGCTTAGTAACTTCTCTCTCTCAAACCTTCTAATTAGTATTGATTAGTAGTAATTAATGAAAAATATGGGGCACACAAAATAAAATGTTAGACGTTTAATTATTTGGGAAATGAAAAGGTGGTAGAAATTTTTTTTTTAGTTTGATGATGTGGCCTTACAAATGAAGAGTATGATTCATGAATATGAGAGAGAAAATAAAATAATGATTGCCACATTAGCTGCCATATGGCGTCAACCTGAAGATAGAATGGAGGATGTTTAGAGATGCCAGGTGGAACCAACCGGCATATAGTATTAGTATATTTACAAATAAATTAGAGAGTTATGTTTGCTATATATTCAATCTTGGGAATGCCTTGTTTCATCCTCTTTCTTTCCTCATTGTAGAGGCCACTCCAGATCAAGAGCAGCTCATGGAGGTAGTATCTCAGTCCGAATTTTGATTGATCCAATCCCCATCATCATCGCTGTCGGTCGGGTCAGTCGTCATCTCCTTGTCATCTGAAGAAGTGATGTACGAAATAGTATCGGTTCATGGAAGTAGTATGCCAGTCCGATGCTTGGCCCATCTAATTGTGGCAAGACCACACACAACCCTTCGTGTTTTCCTTCATTGGAAGACGGATCCAATAAAATCACCTCTCTATAAATAGGTGTTGAGTGCGCAGAATATAGAGAGAGTGTTGTGTTGGATAAAATATTATAACTGAAAATTTTTTAATGGAGGGTCATGGTTTTAAGAAACAGCAGAGCACATTGAATTTCTAAGCTTTTGTAACCTCTCTCTAATAAAGAAATATTGAATCAGCATTATTGTTGGAACACATCTCGACCCTTCTAATGGCAGAGCACATCTCTAAGACATGGCACACAAGTTCATAGTAACCTCTCTCTCTCTCTCTCAAAGCTTCTAATTAGTATTGATTAGTAGTAATTAATGAAAAATATGGGGCACACAAAATAAAATGTTAGACGTTTAATTATTTGGGAAATGAAAAGGTGGTAGAAAAAATTGTTTTTAGTTTGATGATGTGGTCTTACAAATGAAGGGTATGATTCATGAATATGAGAGAGAAAATTAAATAATGATTGCCACATTAGCTGTCATATGGCGTCAACCTAAAGATAGAATGGAGGATGTTTAGAGATGCCAGGTGGAACCAACCGGCATATAGTATTAGTATATTTACAAATAAATTAGAGAGTTATGTTTGCTATATATTCAATCTTGGGAATGCCTTGTTGCATCCTCTTTCTTTTCTCATTGTAGAGGCCACTCCGGACCAAGAGCAGCTCATGGAGGTAGTATCCCAGTCCGAATTTTGATTGATCCAATCCCCATCATCATCGCTCTAGGTCGGGTCAGTCGTCATCTCCTTGTCATCTGAAGAAGTGATGAAAAAATAGTATCGGTTCATGGAAGTAGTATGCCAGTCCGATGCTTGGCCCATCTGATTGTGGCAAGACCACACACAGCCCTTGGTGGTTGCCTTCATTGGAAGACAGATCCAGTAAAATCACCTCTCTATAAATAGGTGTTGTGTGCGCATAATATAGAGAGAGTGTTGTGTCGAATAAAATATTATAACCGAAAAAATATTATTGGAGGGTCACGTTTTTAAGAAACAGTAGAGCACATTGAATTTCTAAGCTTTTGTAACCTCTCTCTAATAAAGGAAGATTGAATCAGCATTATTGTTGGAACACGTCTCAACCCTTCTAATGGCAGAGCACATCTCTAAGACATGGCACACAAGTGCTTAGTAACCCCTCTTTCTCAAACCTTCTAATTAGTATTGATTAGTAGTAATTAATGAAAAATATGGGGCACACATAATAAAATGTTAGACGTTTAATTCTTTGGGAAATGAAAAGGTGGTACAAACAATTGTTTTTAGTTTGATGATGTGGCCTCACAAATGAAGGGTAAGATTCATGAATATGAGAGAGAAAATTAAATAATGATTGCCACGTCAGCTGCCACATGGCGTCAACCTGAAGAGAGAATGGAGGATGTTTAGAGATGCCAGGTGGAACCAACCGGCATATAGTATTAGTATATTTACAAATAAATTAGAGAGTTATGTTTGCTATATATTCAATCTTGGGAATGCCTTGTTGCATCCTCTTTCTTTTCTCATTGTAGAGGCCACTCCGGATCAAGAGCAGCTCATGGAGGTAGTATCCCAGTCCGAATTTTGATTGATCCAATCCCCATCATCATCGCTCTAGGTCGGGTCAGTCGTCATCTCCTTGTCATCTGAAGAAGTGATGTACAAAATAGTATCGGTTCATGGAAGTAGTATGCCAGTCCGATGCTTGGCCCATCTGATTGTGGCAAGACCACACACAACCCTTGGTGGTTGCCTTCATTGGAAGACAGATCCAGTAAAATCACCTCTCTATAAATAGGTGTTATGTGCGCAGAATATAGAGAGAGTGTTGTGTCGATAAATATTATAACTGAAAATTTTTTAATGGAGGGTCATGGTTTTAAGAAACAGCAGAGCACATTGAATTTCTAAGCTTTTGTAACCTCTCTCTAATAAAGAAATATTGAATCAGCATTATTGTTGGAACACATCTCGACCCTTCTAATGGCAGAGCACATCTCTAAGACATGGCACACAAGTTCATAGTAACCTCTCTCTCTCTCTCTCAAAGCTTCTAATTAGTATTGATTAGTAGTAATTAATGAAAAATATGGGGCACACAAAATAAAATGTTAGACGTTTAATTATTTGGGAAATGAAAAGGTGGTAGAAAAAATTGTTTTTAGTTTGATGATGTGGTCTTACAAATGAAGGGTATGATTCATGAATATGAGAGAGAAAATTAAATAATGATTGCCACATTAGCTGTCATATGGCGTCAACCTAAAGATAGAATGGAGGATGTTTAGAGATGCCAGGTGGAACCAACCGACATATAGTATTAGTATATTTACAAATAAATTAGAGAGTTATGTTTGCTATATATTCAATCTTGAGAATGCCTTTTGCATCCTCTTTCTTTTCTCATTGTAGAGGCCACTCCGGACCAAGAGCAGCTCATGGAGGTAGTATCCCAGTCCGAATTTTGATTGATCCAATCCCCATCATCATCACTGTAGGTTGGGTCAGTCGTCATCTCCTTGTCATTGGAAGAAGTGATGAAAAAATAGTATCGGTTCATGAAAGTAGTATGTCAGTCCGATGCTTGGCCCTTCTGATTGTGGCAAGACCACACATAGCCCTTGGTGGTTTCCTTCATTGGAAGATAGATCCAGTCAAATCACCTCTCTATAGATAGGTGTTGTGTCGAATAAAATATTATAACCAAAAAAATATTATTGAAGGGTCACGTTTTTAAGAAACAAGAGAGCACATTGAATTTCTAAACTTTTGTAACCTCTCTCTAATAAAGGAAGATTGAATCAGCATTATTGTTGGAACACGTCTCAACCCTTCTACTGGCAAAGCACATCTCTAAGACATGGCACACAAGTGCTTAGTAACCTCTCTCTCAAACCTTCTAATTAGTATTGATTAGTAGTAATTAATGAAAAATATGGGGCATCCATAATAAATTGTTAGACGTTTAATTCTTTGGGAAATGAAAAGGTGGTAGAAACAATTGCTTTTAGTTTGATGACGTGGCCTCACAAATGAAGGGTAAGATTCATGAATATAAGAGAAAATTAAATAATGATTGCCACGTCAGCTACCACATGGCGTCAACCTGAAGAGAGAATGGAGGATGTTGAGAGATGTCATGTGGAACCAACCGGCATATAATATTAAGAGAGTTATGTTTGCTATATATTCAATCTTGGGAATCCCTTGTTGCATCCTCTTTCTTTTCTCATTGTAGAGGTCACTCCGGACCAAGAGCAGCTCATGGAGGTAGTATCCCAATCCTAATTTTGATTGATCCAATTCCCATCATCATCGCTTTAGGTCGGGTCAGTCGTCATCTCCTTGTCATCTGAAGAAGTGATGTACAAAATAGTATCAGTTCATGGAAGTAGTATGCCAGTCCGATGCTTGGCCCATCTGATTGTGGCAAGACCACACACAGCCCTTGTTGGTTGCCTTCATTGGAAGACAGATCTAATAAAATCACCTCTCTATAAATAGGTGTTGTGTGCGCAGAATATGGAGAGATTATTGTGTCGAATAAAATATTATAACCGAAAAAATATTATTGGAGGGTCACGTTTTTAAGAAACAACAGAGCACATTGAATTTCTAAGCTTTTGTAACCTCTCTCTAATAAAGGAAGATTGAATCAACATTATTGTTGTAACACGTCTCAACCCTTCTGATGGCAGAGCACATCTCTAAGACATTGCACACAAGTGCTTAGTAACCTCTCTCTCTCTCAAACCTTCTAATTAATATTGATTAGTAGTAATTAATGAAAAATATGGGGCACACATAATAAAATGTTAGACGTTTAATTCTTTGGGAAATGAAAAGGTGGTAGAAACAATTGCTTTTAGTTTGATGACGTGACCTCACAAATGAAGGGTAAGATTCATGAATATGAGAGAGAAAATTAAATAATGATTGCCACGTCAGCTGTCACATGGCGTCAGCCTGAAGAGAATGGAGAATGTTGAGAGATGCCACATGGAACCAACTGACATTTACTATTAGTACTAGCGGGTGTCACGTGCGATGCACGTGAAAGCAAGGGGAAGGAGTTAACCACAGCTAATAGGAGTTAAAAGTGTTAACCCGTTGGTGCGATTGAACTCTCCCCGAGTTCAATTGCGATTGGCTGTGATTCTATTCTTTAAATAGATAGATAAGCAAGGGGTAATTTGGGAATTAAAATAAAACATAAAATCAAAGTTTTGTTTATAAAGGGGTAATTTGGGAATTTTGGAAAAATCAGGCTACACCTGCCTCTCGCCTTATAATAGTAAAGATAATTACTAAAATACTACAACGAAACAACAAATTTCACTATATAGTAGTCTATTTCCCGTTTTATTGTCTTTTCTTTTCTTTTCTTTTTTTATATAAGGGAAGGGTCTGTTCCCGGAGAGTCTGCATAACTTCCCCTTTTTGTCATTGCTACTACATACTAAAGCATTGAGAGAAGGCCATTAAACCATTAAATCCCATCGTGCACTGACTATAGCAACAACAAATTTTTGATGTGTTAGAATGGTAGTCTCCGAGCACAAAAGTAATGAGATTAGAGTCTTCAAGCAGCAAACAAATGACTACATACTCCATACATGTAGCCCCTCCCAAAACAATAGACATTGTCTTCCCTATACTTTGTTGACCCAATGTCAAACACATCATACGTTGATGGTGAGAAATGCTAGACCCCGATGAAAGCTTTCAAATACTTATTGTGACATGTGTTGCTATTTTTTCCTATAACTTCTAGAATAGATTGAGGTCATAACTTCCTCATTTGCAAAAGAAATATATTTTTTAAACATGTTGAAGGGGTAGCAATTACAGGTGTTACACTCAATTAACTTTTTTGCACCCACTAACTTATAATTCAGACAAAATCCATCCTGACCATCTTGAGAGATAGAGATAGAGAGAGAAACCCACGGGTGTACCTTAAAACAAACCCATTTTGGTGTGAGAAAAAAAACAATTTAGTCATCCTTACACTAAAACAATGTTTTTTTATGTTTTGAAACAATAAGCACACACTATACTCGACACACACACCCAACACACACACACACGCCCAAGCACACTAAAACCATGTTGGGAGTGCGAAAATAAACCTTAATCCATATATGCTCAAATCCAACAATCTCATACCTTTTGCTAAACCCATATAGTTGAATCCGACTAAGTGGTTCGACATTTCATGGAATCTAATCTTATATACATTATCCAACATTTTACACCCAACCAACCCATAAAAAAACTAAAAGTAATTTAACATCGAATGTAACATTAACTAAATTTAATATTTCCAATTCAAATGCTTAAATTTCATATTTACCTCAAACTAAGTAGATGATTCATAAAGAGACAATCTGCAATATAAAAAAAATAGCCCATTAATTATTAGAATCAAAGGAATGGAGAGATTTCCATACAAAAAAAATGATAGAGAGGATATGAAAGAGATACATGGAGGGTGACTTATTAGTTGAAGACATTGGAACTATGTGCATAACATAATTCGAGCATGCCAAAATATTACATATATTCAGAAAAGTGAATGGGACAACAAAAAACATATCAACGAATGAATATCAACTAAATCATGAAATTGCTTAGACATATGACTAACCTTTAGATATTTTGATTGCCTGTAACTGTTAGTAGGATGCTTTTCCTAGGAAGAAGAGAAAAGCAAGACATATACAAAGAGATGGAGATGAGAGGAGAATACAAATAGGGTTTGTGGTATGAAAAGGTGAGGAGATGGAGAGACAGAATATGAAAAGGGTGTCAAACAGAGGGAGAGTGAAACTTGGAATTAATGGTCGTTGCAGTAAGGCTGGAACCAGCCAATTGGTTATTGACACATGGGAAAGCGCACATACACACATCCAAAAGTATTTATATAAATTTAATAATTAGAAATATATTGGTTGGTTGCACCTTTGGACTGCAACAACCATTGCTGCAAGGTAGAAGACAATGAAAGAATTGCATCTCAAAAAATGGTAACCGAAAAAAGAGGATATTTAAATACTGGAAAGATCATTAAAAAAAAAAATTGATCAAATTTCTTTAAATGCAGTTAGTGGAGGGAGATAAATTAGGAGAATTAAATGAGAGAATTATGAAAGGTGATAAAAATTATGGGTCCCACTCATATTCATTTGTTGTGAGGATGTAGCATCAGCCTCACAAATAAAAGGAGTCCTCTGTGGCATCAATAGAGATGCATATGTGTCATTCAAAGAGATATAGTTTTTGAGTGTTTTATAACAGTAGATAGATAGATAGATAGATACAAACTAATTAAGGGTTAAAGATTCTGCTAAAAATACTCCTGATTCCAACAGTTTTGTTTTGTTTTCCCCTTAATTACCACAGGAGAAGTGGGAGAGAGAGAAAACGAAGATGGAGTTTCAGAGGTCGGCTTCCGAAACCCTCGAAATCCAGGGATTTTTTTTTTATATAATAATAATGTTTTTATTTTGATTTTCGCATGTTTTGATGCTGATATAGCTTGGCTGATCTTCCGGATCTGCAGGATTTTGAGGTCTTTGGTTCCTTGATTCGATGTTTCGCGGCCAACATCTGTACTTCGACTGTGGAATTCGGGATAAATGCTACTCGGCAGATCTATTACTACTTGGTTCGGTCATTTTCTCGCATGCATGGGGTAAGTAATTCGATTTCCGCTTTAGATCGAGAAATTTTTGCTGATTTCAATTTCGATATATATATATTTTTGGATCGATTTCAATTTCGATTTTTAGGGTTTTTGTTTGTGTATGTATAATTATGCCTGTCTATGGGAATCTTGTTATGCTTGTTTTGCTAGCGAACTTGAATTACTAAACAGAAAATTGCTTTCCTTGAGGTCTTGAACGTTTATTCTTTTTTGTGGAATTTGCTTTTGTATCCAAACGGATTCAGATTTTGGAATCCTGGGTGCCTTTTGTTGTTTCAAATGTACAGGAGCTTAGCTGTACGGTTTGGTGTAGAGGGCTATTTTCAGTGTAAAATTAAATTTCATAGTTTGATTACTTTCCCTGTAAATTATAAAGAACTTACAAACTGGTGCTTTCTTATCCATCATCCACTTATATTTAATACTGATGTATTGTATAGTATTAGGATTGGATCATAAAGAGGAAAAGAAAGTGGTAAATTGATGCAAGATAGAGACCGAAAGTTTGAGATTTATTTGGCAGAGATGATTTCTAAGGTGTTTTGATGACTTTGGTCCATTTTCCAGGGAAATTCCTAAAACTGCATGTTCCATTTGTTTATTTAACAATGTATTAGGTGACTAAGGGTATTGCTAACGTTCACTCAGTTTGTGAACTTGTTAACCTTCACCAAGACATTTGTACCCTTGTATTAATTATCAAACTCACTAAAATTAAAGGGTAGTTTAGTCTTTTTACAGGGAGATCAGATAACAACCAATTGTGATTGAACTCAGGAGAGTTCACTCGCATATGTGATGCTTGATTATTGGAGGAGAAAAAAAGAAGCGGGAAAATGAAAATTCAAAAAAACATTTGTCTACAAATAGTCAAGCGCCGCATATGTGATTGAACTCTCTTGAGTTCAATCGGAATTGGCTGTGATCTGATCTCTTTCACAGGAGACCAATCATTAAATGCAGGATAGAGAAAATATAGTTTGACATTACTTGTACTTCTTCTCTTTCCTATTTAATTAATTTTTCTCTATGAAAATACCAAAATATAGTTACTTTAATAGAATGGTACTCAATAGAGTGGGGTAATAAAGACTAGTGAAGGTTAACAAGTTTTTTTTTTTTGACATTTTCATAGAGGACAATTCATTAAATAGGGGAGAGAAGAAGTACAAGAAAGTCAAACTGTTTTTTTCTCTCCTGCATTTAATGGATGGTCCCCTGTGAAAAGACTAAACTTCCCTTTAATTTTAGCGAGTTTCAAAATAAAATAGGGGGAAAAATGTCTTGGTGGTCGTTACCAAGTTCACCACTGAGTGAACGTTATATATATATATTCTAAATAGTCTTGAATTACTATCCTTTTGAATTGATCAAATGCAGTTAGAGTAATCATGGAATATCAGATACATTTAGTTATGTGAGGTTGACCGGTGTCCATCCCAACATGGGTTTGGCTTCAACTTCCCTTTTACCTTTGGTAGGGAAAAAAGAATACTGCACAGACCTACCTCTAAAAAATTCATTTTCTATGTGCTAATTTTCTTCAAAAATTTCTCTGGACAAATAATTTTCGAGCTCTAACTTGGTGACTATGCTTTAGTGGAAGATATGACATTGGATAGAGTGGAATGGCAAAACATGATTCATGTAGCTCACATGAAATACTTGGGCAAAGGCTTGGATGTTGATGATTTCAATAACAAGGGGGAAAAGATTTTAAAAAATAAACTCTATTGCATATGATATTCAAGGAAAAGTAAAAAAAGATGTTATGTTTTAGGCTTTTAGCCTTTTAGGTCATGTTCGGCACTTGTTGTTAGACTCATTTCTTGTGTACATATGTTTGTATATATTGCTGGTTTAGACTTATTTCTTAATGTAGAAAATAAAAACAAATGAAGACCTCTCATATTTTTCTGGTTTTTGAATTTTGTATTGGAGTGTTCTGCATAAATCATCTATTTGTCCAATGCTTGAATTTGTTTAATGAATGGTAATAGATCCAATAATGAACACGTAGCATTCTCCTTGTACACTAGATGAAATTCTTGTTATCATTGCTTTCAATGTGAATTAACAATTATAAGCCTGCGAGTATCTATTTATCTGGGGGGAAAGTGAAATTTACTGTTGTTAAATTCTCTTTTCTTTGCTTTTATTCTTGGGATTGCATGTCCTTGCCTTCTTATTTCTTACACTATGTTCTACACCTAAGGTCGTTGACATATTTTGTGCATCTAAGTTCGACGACATATTTGTTGCATTGTGGTTTAATTAAGCTTTATACCTGGTTGTATATAATTTTGTAGAACTTACGAATCATTTAACTTCATTTTAGCAGTTGTTACAAGTTTTTATTAAATACTCCTAGCTTGCATATTTTGGCCTGCTTACGAGTTCACATATGTTACAGCTAGTCTCGTTGGATACAATGAGTTTGATGATCCATAGGGTGTCTCACCTGTTGACATTTTGACATAAGTAGTTGACGATGGTTACCTGTACTACTATTGGAATTCAAGAGATACAGATTTTTTTCTCCTTTTATAAGTAGTAATGTTTTCTTTAACAATGTTTTGAATATAAAATATAATGTATTAGAACTCTATTTGGATTCCATGTTCATTAATATACCTATTTCCCACTGCAACTTTGCTATTTGTGTTTCTCTATTAATTGAATAAAAGTTCATTAGTTATTGCATTCACATGCACACGCAGAGAGACCTCATACACAGTCAGTGTTGGTAGTTCTGGCCGCAAGATTTGGGTGGCTGGTACTAATCATATATATGGTTCAACCTGATTTGTAACAGTGCAGAGGTTGTCTTGGATGCTGTAGTAAATCCACACCGATTATCGCTGTGGGTGAGCCTTCAAAAGGACTGCGAATTCAAGAGCAAACTGTGATGAAACCCAGCATATCAGAGGATTTCTGGAGCACCAGCACACGTGAGAAGGACAACAGTGCTGTTCAATCTCAGAGAAGCATCTCATCTATCAGCACATCAAATCAGACCCTTAATTACCACAGTGGCACTGGCAGCAGCAGCAACCCTTCTGAATTTGTAAATCATGGCAAGTTTTAATCTATTCCCTGGTACCCAAATATATATATATATATATATATATATTTTTTTTTTGATAGATAACGAGAGAATATTATTAAAGAGAAAAGAAAATACAAACGATGCAAGAATCATCTCCCAGAAAAAAAAACAAAAAAAAAAAGTCAAGCTAAGATACTTGACCAGCTGTACAGAAAATCAGACCAATGGACCTTCTCAAAATCAGCTAGAACAGACGACCAAGAGTATAACAACCACCCAACTTTGAGAATGACTTTGGGCATCGGCTCTTCTTTGTCTCCAAAAATTCTTCTATTTCATTCCCTCCACAAACCCCAACAAATCGCCACCGGTATCATCTTCTAAACCTCATTCCCTTTCCTACTGAACACACATTTTGGCCATCCCATTACCATTTGCCCCATACCCCCTTGCGAAGCCCAACTCATCCCAAACAAACCTAAATAATGATTCCACACTACCTGCGCTTGCGACCAATGAATGAAAAGATGCGGAACATTCTCCTCAGCTTGCTTACACATAATACATCTATTGGAAATCGTCATGCCCTTACGCTTCAAATGATCAACCGTGAGGACTTTGTTTAAAGAAGCAACCCATAGGAAAGCCTGCACCTTTGAGGGAATCTCAAGGGTCCAGATCTTCTTGAAAGCCTTGGTTTCCCTCCCCTCCTCCCCCCATCCTTCTTCCAAAGCACCGATTAACAATGAGATGTTGAAAATTCCTCCTCCGCTCCCCCTTTCCATCTTCTTCTATCTTCCAAATCTTGATGAATCACACACTCCGTAAGAAGTCTTTGTAGCTGCCCAGTTATATTTCTGACAATAACTAGGGCCGGGATATCCATGGATCCAAAAAAAAAATAAAGTCCATGGATTCTTTCTGGTGGTGTACATTTAGCGCACAAGGAGAGTCTCGTTGTGCACCATCTATGGGTCCTATTTAGGAGATTGTCTGGCCTAAGAACCAGACCAACTTGTTCTAACCAGTGTTTTAAAACCCGAAAAATCGACCCGACTCGAAACCTTGCCGAACATAGTCAACTCGAAAACTCGGGCAAAATTTGTCTAAGTAATGACAATTGACACCTAAAACTCAAACATATATAATATTTTTCTAATACTATATATATGGTATAAATTCAAAATTAATGATAAAACATGCCTAAAATGATATATATAATTCAATATATACTAAACACCCCCTTTTGTTTCGTATTTATATTAAGGGTGGGTGGGGTGTGTTAAAAAAAACATAATTTGGTCACTCGGGTAGACCGGTTTACTATTTTTTGTTATAACAAAAAAAAAAGTACAAAACTTGGGCGGTCGAGGTGAGTCACTCGATTTTCAGTGTCACCAAGTTTGACCTCAAACTCGACTCGAAACCTGGCCGAGTCGAGTCAACTTGGCCGAGTTTCGAGTTTTATTACTATGGTTCTAACTATTTTATCAATCACCCTCTCTCAAATAATCAGGCAAGATATGACAAATACTCCCAAAAAGTTTCGGTGGATGGTTAGGATCATCCAATCCTGTGTTTTTTTTCCCTACCGGATCTCCTTTGGGCTGAAATACAACCAACGGTGGATCTCTAGTCATCAATGTGTGTCATGCCCATAGAATAATAGGTTTAAGGGTGACATTTCATGTGATACCTGCCTAATTTATTGTTGCTAGTTATGGTGGTGCTTTATCATCTCCCCTAAAAAATTTCTTGTTCTTGTATTTGTATAACTATGTTATCTAATGTTGAAAATATGTTGGTTGTAGGTCTTCTTCTCTGGAATCAAACTAGGCAGCAGTGGATTGGAAATAGGTGGTCTGAAAATCGGTCACAACAGATTCGGGAACCCAGATTAAGGTGTGTAACTTGCAGTTTTCCTGGGCTTATTAAACTATACAAAGCATGAACCTTGCTGAACCCTGGCGCCTACTTCTTGTTTACTAAATTCAACCTGTCACTCTAGTCGTTAACACACTGATTGAATTACAAAACGTCTTCTGCTGATTTTCAGTCCAATCTTAACTGGCCCTGGTAAATTCAGTGACTTGATATAATCGTTTGGGTGTATTTTCTGTTTGAGGATGTGGGGAGAAGTCATAAACTGGAAATCAGTAGAACATATGTGTTCTATATTAGGAAGCGTTATTTAGTGAACTCTGCAACTTCCCTAGTCACCGTAACTTTTTACTTTGTTTCCTATCAAGTAATATCCAAACTATTTGGTGCAATCAACACAAATCTTGTTTCATCATTCAAAGTATACAGGAAACATGTTCCTGCTTTTTTTTGCCTTTCCTCCTTTTGAAGTAAGCTTTGGTTATTTGGTCAGCACTTCATATCTCTCAATGGTTAAATCCTTCTGGCTTTGCAGCTGGAATGCGACTTACGATAGTTTTCTTGGGACCAACAAGGCTTTTCCCCAACCCATCCCTCTATCTGTAAGTATGCGCTGGCAATCTGGATCAATCTTGGATGATTGTCCGGAAACCCACTGTTGCTGACTGCTCCTTGGCTCAACTGACAGGAAATGGTAGATTTTCTAGTGGACATCTGGGAGCTGGGGATGTATGATTGAGCGGGCAAAACCTAAACAACATTTTAAGTTTTTCTTTTCAGGAATCAGGACCCCTTACTCTTCGTAATTTTTAAAGGGCTTTGGTATACAAAAGAAATCAAGCAAAGGGCTTAGGTATCAACTGCAATATTTGTCACTATTGTCCATCCATTCTTTTTCTCTTTTACACTACTCCATGCAGTTCAATGTAAAGAAATGGATTTCCATTATAGTTCTAATCTGTTAGGGTCTGTTTTGATCGCAGGAATTAGAACACGTGAAAATTCTAATGTATAGGAATTGTAATATCTATGAATTGAAAAGCCTATGTATTAGGTTCTACTATTTGACTGAAACATTGGATTTCGATGATAATATGTTGACTGTTTGGGTGCTTAAAATTCATTTGGTAATTGATATGTTTGTTTAGACTTTAGATATATGAGATAAATCATTAATTTTTTTAGATAATCATATAAATGGATTGCGCCAAATAGTGAGTCTCAATAGATACAAATTTATTGCATAGTGAGTCCCAAAACTTCTTAATTCAACTAATTAGACTCTTATTATATTATAGACTCTATTTATATGAAACATTATAAATACATTTTTATTTTTAATGGACATTTAATGAGAAATATATATAGATATATATATATATACACTAGTAAATGTGCACGTGCTTTGCACGTATTACTTTTTTTTTTTATTAAAACATAGTTATTTATTATAAAAACAATAATTATATATAAGAGTGTTAAGATCCCAAAAATTAAAACAAAAATAAAAGAAAAAGAAAAAAAAAATGTATATATACAGTTCATGCACCATATCATGCGGCCACGGGACTTCGGAATGTAGCTTAGTCTCTCCATTCCCAGATCAACTTGGATGTGATCTCGTCATATTCCGGGACATTATCATGATATACAAGAGAAGAAAATACCCATAAAGGACTGCTCTCACCAAACTTGTTATCAAATCATTAAAAGCAGACACATCTTTATCTTCTTCCCCGATCCCTTCCTGCTCTCACCAAACCTATTATCAAATCATTAAAACCAGACACATCTTTATCTTCTTCCCTGATCCCTTCCTGCTCTCACCAAACCTATTATCAAATCATTAAAACCAGACACATCTTTATCTTCTTCCCTGATCCCTTCCTGCTCGAACTCTTTAATTCCATATTGGTATTACCGAAATTTCCAATAAGTTCGTCGTATGGAGCTCTCTATTTTGGGGGCGAGGAAAAAACATCATCGCACTTGATAGAAGATGAGCTTTTAATTCTCAGAATCTTTAAAAGCAATCGTCACCATAAATAGGCTTCAATAGGAGGAAGATGACTTTCACTTAAAAGTCTTCCATAGAATATGAAGACCGCCTAGCTAGTTAAGAGACGTTTGGGAACAACAAACCTTCTAAACTCACATATGTATATCTAAAGACTAAATAGATTGAATTTTTCTCGTCACATGTGTATGCGTAAATAGAATTCTAATTTAAATAGAATACTGTTAATAAAAGGGTGCTGTTATGAGCACACCAATATTTACTGATTATACACCAAACTTAAAACTACTAACTACACACCATTAATTAAAACATCATCTTCATCCAATATTCTCTCATACCAGCAGCAACCCCACCACTTCAACTCCTACGGACAAACAACCCAAAAGCTGCCCATCTAGTTGCCCCCCTCCCCACCCAAATAATAATAATAATAATAATAACAAAAGCTGCATGAGTTCTTGAGCAAGATGGGGATGTTGAGCTTTTTTTTTTTTTTGGCTTTAACCAGTTTTTCCAAAATGTATGCTTTCATCTAACCATGAGGTTTAGTTTCATAGACACCTGTATGGTTATTGTACTCAAACACGCATCACTTCCATATAGAGGGATTTTATTCCTGTCACCACTACTGTGACTGATCGTTATCTCTTCATTGATTGATAAAACTTCTTCACCTGCAATACCCAGATACACAAAATCAACCAGAAGAAGGAAATTGATAACCAGATCTTGATTATTCCTTTATTAAATTAAAGAAAACAGAGCCAAAGGTTATTGTTGCTTATGGTGTCACTGCCTAGTGTGAGTTAAGAGTAGAAGAGAATCATCTAATGACTCAGAACTCTTTTACATGACTGTTTGCGAATTCTAGTTGCTCGTACTGTTAGGTTGCCGAAGACAAAGGAGGTTACGGTAATAGGGGTTGCTGTTTTGAAGGAACTTTAGGAAGAGGAAGAAGATGTGTTTTAATTAATGGTGTTTTGTTAGTAATTTTGAGTTTGGTGTATAATCGGTAAATATTGGTGTGCTCGTAGCAGCACCCTAATAGAATTCTAATTTAAATAGGATTTCTTAAATTTATTAGCTCATTATTTACATAGAATGCCATTAAATAAATTCATAATGGCCATACTGTCCCTATGAACCTATAAAAATTAGTCCTAAACTTCTCTATTTATTTATTAGTATAATGTTTACTTTATCAACAATAAAGTAAAGAAGGTTAATTTTGTCTACATAAAGTTTAGGTTACTCCTTGTACTTTTATTAGTAGAATGATATATATATATTTATATATAAAAGATATTATTTTGATTGTGTCCTCTAATATCGTTTCTAAGTTCAACTTGGGGGCCTTTTAGTTATGACCTATGATGTATTTTGGGCCCCCCTTCGGATTAGAGACTTTTGAATTTCTCTTTTGATTTTCTTTTGTGTTTTGCTCTGTTAAATTTGGAGTAATTAGAGAAAAAGCTGGACTGATTTGGACTCCGAGACCAAGTTATGGCCCAGACAAGTTTTAGGCTCTATAACAAAAAATTCCATTTAAAAAAAAAAATTACGAATTATTCGAGCATTTTTGGGTTGACGAATTTTCTCAATTATTCATGTTATTTTTTCAAATTTGACAAAAAAATTACTTATTTTGTATATTTTTTAATCAAATTGTTTCGGTATATTTTTATATTTATTTTTTTTTCGAATTTTTCCGAACTTGACCCCTGCCGAATTATTCCCGAACCCTGACTTTGTCACTATGGTTTTAGGTAGTAGCTTACTCCGTTGTGCTTAGACTATAGCTGGCACTACTATTTGGAGCGCTGACATTATTGATTGCACTCTTGTTACTTTGAACCCTGACAACTCTGTTTTGATTATATTTCATGATGTCTCTAGTTTGAGTGCCAACAGTCAATGCCCCGACCTATCTTAATCTAATAGCACTGAGATCACTACTAGTATGTTTTTCTTTTTTTTCTCAGTTCTATTGTCTTGGAATTTTTTGGTTAACACAACACCACAAGGCAAAGCTGTAGGCAACGAAAGGAGGAAACACACTCACTCACTCACTCTCTCTCTCTCTCTCACACACACTCACCTCATGAAGTTTCACACCACAAGACACCTCAAAACGAAACAGGTACCAACCTTATGAGGGCCTTTGGAACTTTATGAGGGTGAGTGGCCAGATGTAAACATGTGATGTGAGACTAAACACTTCAAATGCAACAAAATGAATGATTTCAAATCTCATAAAAAATTATAAGACTTAAGAAATCTCATGATGGTAAGAATTAAATATTGTTAAAAAACCTTAACAAACCAGACTTTACAAGTCTCCGCAAAAGAATGTACCCTAAGCAACTTGGTTTTGGCTTAGAATTAATCTAAGCTTACCCTCATCATGCTCCATCCCTACATGAAATTAAACTATTTAGGCCATGAAAAAAACATAATGCAAAAATCTAAAATTTTGATCAGTTAGCATGCTTTTAACTACATTTGCTCAATTTCATTCAAATCTTAAGCGGATTCAGCTGCCAAGGGTTATATATTTAGGTTAGTTCCTATTCTTATTATTTGTGGTTATTATCAGCACCTCATTTTTGCACCTTTATATTACACTTGTGGAGGGCCTATAGAACCTTCCGTGGCCTGAAGACTTTTTCAAGATTTGAGTAGGCTTGAGAGAGATTCCTAAAATGCCTTTTTTTTTTTAAATTTTAACTTCCCAAAATACTATTCTTTTCAAAATTACAAAAATATCTTTTTCACTGTGACCAAAATATCCTTTGATTTTCTAACCAAAATGCCCTTACCCTTCCTTTAAACATACACCGTAACACACCATACATCCTCTTATACCCAAACATACCCTAATACGGATGAGGATTGGTCAACACATTGTCAGCACCCCATTTTTACACCCTCTTTTTAACCATGGTTAATCAACTTAACCATGGTTAGCTCTAACCCAACCCTAGGAAAAATCCCAAACCCTAGGTGAGCCCTTATTATGACCGTAGCCGAGCCCTAGTCTAACCCCTAGACTAAAGCCCCATGGGCTCAAGGCCTATCTCAAGTCTAAAACTCCAAAAAACATGGATAACTGTTTGGGCCCAACCAAGGGCCCACGAGGCCCAATCCAAGTGGAGCCCACTTCCTTCTCAAAATTCAAAATTTTTAAGGCAAAATACTTTTTGCCTTCCCCACACATGTGGTGGTTGGACCCAAAAAAGGTTAAAAAAAAAAATTTGAAAAAAAAATATATATATATAGAAGAAAGGGGATTTGATTGGGCACCAACCCCATGTGGCAAGGCCCACATGCGTCCCTGTCAATGGGACAAGTGTGCAGACTGTCCCACCCTGGATCTCCTGCCCCTCCTCCAGTCCGTGTCCCCCATGCGTCCCTCATCCTTATCCAATCTCCCTATCCTTATTCCTCTCCTATAAAAACCCTACCAAAGGCACTGTTCCAGGAGAGAATTTTGAGAGAGAAACCCAGCTCCACCCACTTCAGCCAGCCTATCCACTTGCTTCCACTCTCTTAGATCAAACCTGAGTAACCCTGAGACCTCCGAATCTACCTTAGCCCCTAACATCCATCAAAAAACCACCGTATACCACCACCCCATTTCATAACACCCACACCTAAGCACTGTCCACTTCGGCCAGCCCTTCCACACTCCACCTAATACCTTTGTAGGACACCCAGAAGCTTGCCAAGAACTTCCTTGACCTCTCACCCCTGTTACCTTGCATCACCATCGTCCATCACTACATTTGCAAAACCGACGCCCCAAGTGCTGTAGCACTTCGAGCAATCTCATTCCAAACCTCCCAAGCCATGTAAACACCAACCTTGGCACCCTTTTAATCCATTCCAGGAGGTTATCTTAACCTATGAGAGTTGCCTATGAGAGAAGCTGAGGTTATCTTATAAATGGTGGAAGCTCTGCTAAACAAATCTGGATAACCCCTTTTTGAGGTTACACACACTTTATCTTGGAGTCCCTTTAAAGGGAAGTGAGATTGTAGGTTCTCTCCCCTCTCATAGTTTCTATTATTTTCTGTCTTGTCTTTCAAGGAAAGACCCCTCTCCCCTCTGTAAGATCATCTGGAGCCTCCCGTACTGCATCTTGTGATATGGGAGGTCCCCTACCAAAGAGAAGTATTCCCTAATATTGTAATTTTCCTCGTCTGCATTTCTCTTCTTGTAAACCACCCTAGCCGAAACCTCACACACACACACTTGACACTTCACACACATACTGTCTAGTTAGAAACCTCACACACACACTTCACATGCATACTGTTAATGTTAGTAGGTAGCTATAATACACACTGCACATACTGTTTGGGTAATGTTAACATGTAGCTAACACACACACACACACCACGCATACTGTTTAGGTAATGTTAACATATAGATAACACACACACACTGCTCACATATACGGTCTAGTTAATGTTAGTCTAGTTAATGTTAGCATGCAGTTATAACACACATACTGTTTGGGTAATGTTAACATGTAGCTAACCACATGAGCACATAACATACACACTGTTTTAGGAATTAATGTTAGTATGTAACTAATGCGCACACGCACACATCACATACATAATGTCTAGGACATGGTAGCATGTGGCTATTACACACACACATGCTATTTAGGTAATATTAGCATTTAGCCAAAACAAACACACACACACACACATCATGTACATAGTGTTTTAGGAAAGGTTAGCATGTAAGCTACACACACATCACACACGTACTGTTTTAGGATTGTTGGCATGTGACTAATACATACACACATCACACAAACATGCTGTTTTAGTAATGCTAGCACGCAACTGACATGCACATATCACACATGCATGTACACACAAAAAAACCAAAAATAGAGTTTTTGACTTTCTTAACTGTGGTTAGGTCCTCCAATTGTAGTTAACTCTTGTCTAACTGCGGTTAGACTTAAACCTTGCACTTGACCAACCCGGTCAACAAAACCCTAACCTACGGGCTAGACCCTTGGCTACCTTATGCGCGTACACACCCTCCTAGCCTTGGCACGGACTCATGTGCCAAAACTACGCTCGGTTTGATGTCACCCCAATGTGAGTACGTAGGCAACCCTACTCGGATTCGACCCTAGCCCATCTAGCTTTCTATATTTCTTGGATTAGCACTTGATTGAATACTTTGACATTTTAATTAAATTTTGAGATTAAATTTAGCTTAAGTTTAGGGAGTAGGTTACCATTGTAAAATGGGGGTCGTAGGGTGCGTAACACCTTCCCTAGGGCTTAATCGAACCGTTTATCCTAATCTCTATTTAGACCATTTGTCTTATCCAACCAAATCCGGGGACCTATCCCTAAAGACTCTTAGTCAAACCATAAATGTGAAAGTGAGTAGGAAAATCCCATACTCGTACACATCATATACTATATACCTCCAAACCCTTATTCATTGCCATCATTTACATCTCGGTTAGTAAATCTGGTGTTGGCTGGACTCATCTTGATGGGTGGATGATTTTAGAATGCTTTGCTCACGATATGCTTTGAAGTTTAAAAAAAAAAATGGATGGGGATCAGAGAGATTTAATTGGTCATTATTGAAGGATCTCAATAATCAAGATGCACCAATTTTTTTTTTTTTTTTTTGTGAAAGGTAAGATGGGGTTAGGCAGACCCTGATTAGATATATTAAATTGCTAAATAAAAAATTACATCTATGATAAAGGAGATAAAGGAGCGGAGATAGTTAGGAGCTCTTGCGGGAACTCCCACGGGAATTGGGAATTACAAAACGTAAGTTAGAAGGACATAGTTTCGCCAATCTCTCGCCCGTCATGTTAGTTTCTTTAGAAACATGCACAATGTCACTCGTAATGGGACATTGAACACCCCGCCTCTTGCTTCAATGGTGTCTCAATTGAGAGGTCTCGGGATCTAATTCCACCGAGCTATGAGTTGCAAGAACTCCAATCCTTAAGCTAACCACTAACCGTAGGTAGATAATATCCGAATCAAGAAAAAGGAAAAAAAAAGTTGGGACATTGAACATAACGAAACGGTAAAATAAAAGGAAAAAACTACAAACCACTCACCGCTACTAATATGAGCAGCTCTCCCCGAGTGATGTGGTTGTTGGCCTCGTCCAATTTCAATTGCCTGGACAATTATCCAAAATAGGTATTCGGTGAAATGAATTCAAAAAGTACTTTTACTATCTGTTTATAATAATCCGATACGAATTTTGATCCCGTAAGAATACTCCATTTCACTATCGGGCGATTATTTGAATTCAAATAGTTGGATATGTAAATCTGCTTCAAATTCGATCCACCATTTTCCCACAGCTCAATTGGTAAGGCCCAAGCTCAGCCTAAGATCAGGCTTTCAACATTCATTAAAACTAAGTACAAATATTGCTAAAGATTATTAATCGGTAACATTTAGTCCGATTAAAACACTTTTTAGTTATAAACACAAGGAAAATGTGTACATCCGCCCTCCACAAGGATGGTTCATGTGTGCTCACCTTAAAGGGATATCATAGATTGATTCGAGTCCCAAATGGACTTCGAGATTGTTTTTAGGTTGATGTGGCATACATATGACCCACTATCTGGCCAATCAATCTATAAGTCCATGGCAGGTTTTTTGTTTTTTTTGAGATTCGAGCCCCAAATGGACTTCGAGATTGTTTTTAGGTTGATGTGGCATACATATGACCCACTATCTGGCCAATTATTCTAGAAGTCCATGGCAGGTTTTTTGTTTTTTGTTTTTTGTTTTTTTTGAGACCCCGGGGTGTCCCCAACCCTTCGGATTTGGACTAATCCCAGGGGGTGTGATGAGGGCCCGCAACTCGCCACACCAAGTAAGGCTGGAAAACCAGGCGGGACTAGCCCCAGAGGGGGAGTGAGGAATGGAGCCCAGGACCTCCCACTTGGCGAGAGACCAAGGAACCATTGGTCCACCACTAGCCTAAAAAGGCAAAGAATGGTGTTAAAAAAAAATTGCCTTCGTTTATAAAGAAAAGACATACAAGCCATTAACACATTGCTGTCGAAACTAGCCCAACAAACTTAGGCTCGTCCTTGAGCTAGGAGTTTTGTACATAAGCCTAGGGCTGTAAACAGGCCAATTTTGGTCCGGGCCAGGCCCAATTCGGCCAAGTTATTATTAGATAGGGCCAGGCTGGATCGATATAATACTCTGGCAGGAGAGACCGGGTAGCCCAGTTAGCCCAACTATTTAATCAGACCGGGTAGCCCAGTTAGCCCTGTTTTTTTTTTTTTTTTTTCACACTCGTGCATAAGTTTAATCCTAGCCGTATATGAATGGTCCATAAAGGCTACAAACAAAGCCATGGAAAAGTTCAAGCAATAATTATATTTTTATACTCAGTTAGGGTGCCAATGGTCTGAATTCCGGCCACAAGAACCTCTTGTAAATAGGCCGGGCTCAACCTAGGAATATTCAAAAATCACAAATTCAAGCCCAAGCACGACCCATTGACACCCCCACTCATAATATCGGCTCAGTATTTTTATTTTTTATTTTTTAAAAAGAAAAAAGACCAAAGTCGTCGAAGACTTTGTCTACAATGTATCTAATTTTCCAAATGCCATAATTTCAACAAACCCCTTTGACTAAAAACCATGTGTTTCACATTTATTTTTCAAGGTAGATTCAATGTCACCCCACTCCATTTTTATTAACTTAAGCTTTTGAATAGTATATGAATGTGTTTGTCACCTACGTTTTTATATTACGTAAATGAATGAATGTGAAACCGTGTTGACTTTCAACCTCTTTTGGCTGTGTGGCCTATGTAAAGTGCATACTTGGCCAGACTCTCTCCACATGCCCTTCCCTCACAATACATGGTCCTTGTGGATGGTATTGCCAATGGGCTGGCCCGATTTTAAATGGGCTTGATAATTATAAGCCCAAGTCTGGTCCCCTTTTTATTCGGGCAGGCTTCGCTCGGGCAGCCCATCTCTAGTCAATAGCTAGTGTGATGTTAACCTTCACTAGACTAAGTGAATTTGATAAGCTTCACGGGTCATTTTTACTGCATATTAATTATAAAACTCACTAAATTTAATTATGGTTTAACCTTTTCACATGAGATCAATCATTAAAGAGTTAATCTATGGATACTCTCAAATATACTATCGAATTCTAATCATTTATGGCTAATCACTAAAGGTCAGGATTTTGTTTGACTTATTTTTCTAATGACATATCAACTGCTCAACTCTTTTATAATATAATTAAAAGATTAGGATTTGAGAATATCTTTGGAAGTACCAATAGATTTACACATTATTAAATACACGAGACAAATGTACTTCATATCTCTTCATCTTATATCTTTAATAAAATGTTATTTAATACATGTTTTTAAATGGCTAGTGAAAGGTTATTAAGTTCACTGTGACTTTATGGATACATACATAGGGTTTAAAAAGACAAGTGGGTTTAAATGTTTCGTTGCGTTTTTTTTCTATTTTCTTTAAATTCAGTTGAGACCATGCTATTTCTTTTGTAAATAATTCATTCGTCTCTTGCGTGGATGGTAGGGGTGTGGCTTTCTATGGGGAAGGGTTGGGATCCAATCCCCCATACAAGCAACAAGAGCTCCACTGCCATGCTAACTTCTAATAGGTTGACTTTACTAACATAGGTAAATGATATTAACTATTGAAAAAAAAAAAAAAAAAAGTATTAAGGACAAGTTATGCAAGAGTTTGAAAATAAATTGAAATATGCCTCCTTGACTAGTCTCTCTTTTATTCATTTGAAGGAAGTGGATTTGGCAGGGGTGTCTAAGATGCCATCGACCCTCCTTAAGACAACCCCTTTTAGAGTAATTGCTTGAACTTACTCTTATGACACCTTAGCGGCTAGGTTGTGTGTGAATTTAGAGTGTTAGTTACATGATAATATTTCCGCCCCCAAAAAAAAATAAAAAATATCCCTAATACAAATGAGGCTGTGAGCCTGCCCCTCTATAAACCTCTATTTGCCACGTTTTCTTCTTACGGTTAAACAAAACCTGCACCTTACACGTGCAAGGCTCATTGATAATCTTGCAAAATTGGGTTTTAATTAGATAAAGAACTCTCATTTTCAACGTGATATTTTTTGTAATTATTTATTATAATACGTAGGGCTAGTTATTAGAATGTGGTCGTGGCATGCCCATGTATTTGACACGTAGAAACAACAGCTCCACCATTTAACTAGTCTTGTTCATATTCAATGAATTCGATCCTTCGGCTTTAATGACGCAGTACAACGTATGCTGCGAGCCCAGACGTGTACTTCCAAATTCTCACCCAGTACAATCTCACACCTGTATTGCTGCGGATCAGGATATTTACTTAGGAAAATAGTTAACGCACCCATAAATTCCATTAGTAAACCTAAGGCATTCATCCTATTGATAGATATCCCCTTCTTAAATGCTTATCATATTTGGTGAGTATTTAAAAGAGGGACATTAGTGAGCATTTAAGAGAAGAGGGATCCATCAATAGATGGATACCTTAGATTTACTAATGGGATTTATGGATACGCTAATCACTACTCATTTGCTTAGAGCCTAGACACTCACAATAATGCAACTGTCCCATTAATCTCTATTTAAATTAATTTAATCTTAAAATTGAGGGTATTGGACCAATTTTCTCTGATTTAATAGGAACTAATTTAATAAGAGCTCCTTATCTTATATTTTAAATCTTTTCATATTAAAAAAAATAAAAAAGAGCAGTGATTAGCCACCATGCATGTGATTATGACGTTAAATGCAGTGTCTACGTGTCATTTTTAACACCCCTTTAATTATGGATAAGCTTAAAAAAATTAAGGTTAATATTTTTTATTTTTAAAATTAAGGTTAGATTGCTTAATCGTAGGAATGAGTGAATCTTAACCACAGTTGATGGATGTTAAAAAAGGTGCCGTTGAGGACTGCACATTTGACTACATAGACAAATGTTACGGTTAAGTTAAACATTTCCCATTAAAAAAACTAAAAATAAGTTCTTATTTTCGAAAGGCTTTTGATAATAAATACAAATAAGTACTTATTTGAGAGACATTTGCTTCTTTTTTAAAAAATAACAGGTAACATAAAACTCAATCCAGAAATAAGGGTATGATAGAAAATAATGAATTTATAAAGAGCAAAATTATTTTTAAAAAATTGACTTAAATGATGATAAAACCAATTTCAGGGCACCTTCCTTCGCTTCACTAACGAGGAGGTGATTATTTTCCTTTTAGAATAAGCCTAATAAGCTCTATTTTTTTTAGACTTGTCAAACACTACTTATTCTAACCCAAATACGATTTTTGAAAAAAATTGATTTAAAAAAAATGAGAATATGTGTTTATGTGAGGTTCATCCAGATTCAAACCTAAAACCCTGATGAAGATCGTAACAATCATATGACAAAATTAGGTTGATGCATTAGACTTCAATAACTTCTCCTTTTTATGTTTTTTTTTTTTTTTGTTGAGTAGACAAGCAAGGCTTGTGGTTAGTGAATCAAGAGATGTAATTGGGTCGAACCTAGATATATTGTATCAATACTCAAACACTTTACAAACTTACCAGGCACTCTGGATGCTAAGCAAATAACTCAGCAAGAACATGACGACTATGGTAAACTTATGTTCTACAAAACATAAGCTGGCAAGGAAATTGACACTATGCCATGCTGGATTTTCTTGTCCAATACGCGAAATTGCGATTTAATCACAAATGCCAACTAGCCACGTATCGATCTTTCTTGGGTAATTTTTGTTGATTACAATTATCGAATGACGAGCCATATATCTCGATCGGTTCTAACGCTGATACGATACGTAATTTGATCGCCATTGTTTTTCTTATCGCAAAACTGGTGGACATGAATCCCATCTTCGAGAGGAAAGGACATGAATATTCAAGTAGATCGGTTGAAACATATATTATAGTAATTCAAGTTGTGAGTGTAAGTTGATGACTGAATTAGGAGATGAAGGGGTGGACATGGGTTCGAGTCTTATGGTGTGACGGTTGATAGTCCACATTTGTTTTAACATAACTCATAACCTTCCCCTCCCCCCCTCCTAAAAAAAAAAAAAAGTTAACTATAAATATGAGGAAGAGATAGCATAAACAACCTAAAATATCTTATGGATGGAGTAGTTTGAAAATTACAAATATAAAAGCAGTGTTTCTGATAATTAAAACTTTTTATGTAATTCTTAAAATATCCTTGTCAAATCATATTTTGGGTTGTTGCTGTTATTTGTTCAACCAGAGCTCATGTTTATAATTAATTTATGACAAAAACACAAGGTCAGATACAGATGCACATTTAAGATGAGTTTAAATCTTAGAAAAATGTCAAGTTGAGAGAGAGAGAGCTAAGTGTATGTGTGGGGAAACCATGAACATGGAGAGAAGGTTTGTATGACCCTCAATATGCAGAAAATGAATGGAAGTTTTTGGCCAAGTCTACCGTAGAGACTTCAACTCCTTCATATCCATTGATTCTAGCTCCACCTCTCTCTATCTCCATCTCTCATTTTCTTCATATACGTCCTTGTGCCTCTACATAGCCTCCATGAGGCACTCCGCAATCCATTGTCCAAGAGGCAAGAACCTAAAAGGTCTTTTATGGACCACATATGACATGTGTCCCTTTCTCTCATGAAATTTCTTTTATGGGTCCCACAGGACATGAAGTTCCATGGATCATAATATATAACCCGCATGGATAGTTGAGTTGGTTCGGGCCTTGGGAGAGATCCCCATACCCCAAGGTCTCGAGTTCAACTCCTATTGGGCTCACTCGATACACGTGCTTTGCGGGTGATTGTGTGCATTTGAAGGGACTAATACTTTTTTTTATTAGAGTTGGAACACCGTCCATTCCCGAAAAAAATGATAATTTAGATTCATTTTTCTTCTATCTCCACATCTTCTCTAGTGTTGAGGTCATGCGGCGCTCTAAGTCGTCTTACGGCGCTCTAAGTCTTAGACCAATTAATAACTTTTATCCTTAATACAAGATTTTCTAACCCCTAACTATGCCCTAAAAGTAACCTCTAATCATGCGTCTTAATCTTCTTTTTTTTCCCTTAAAGTGAACTTGTATGGTGAAATGTGGCACACATGTAGCCGCAATAGCAATAGAACTAAGGAAAATATACAAATTACTCAATTCTTCTTTTTTTTTTGGTTATATCAATATTATTTAGTTATCCCTCTTGGGGAATTTTTTTTCCTCTCTATGAATTGTTGGCATTAGTCTTACATTTTGTCTCTAAAAATCAAGGGATACAGAGCACCATTCAATGAAATCCATGATGAAGATCACTTTTGCTAAAAGCTAAGTTGATCGGATAGATGATCGTAGTTATCCTATGATCTCTTTTCCTAACTTTCAAAAATCTTGTGATCAATCGGACAATATAGCTAGTTGAATTTCGATACAAAAAATTACAAGGTAAAATGAAATAGTACAAGTTCAAGCTTCTAAAATAGCTAGGTGAATGCCAAAAAATGATAACATTTAATAACACACGATTTAATCAAAATTCTAACTTTTAATGGAACAAAATAACAAAACAAGATTCATGTAACCTACCTCAAACTTTTGGGATAAGGCATCTACAACCCTAATTTTTAGATAATGGCGTATTCTATTATGATTCACGACCCAACACAAAACCTGTAGAGTCCCGGAACCTTTTTCCTTGTTTTTATCTTGTGTAGTAAGGGTTTTATTGTCATTTTGGTGTCCTATGCATGTGTGTGTAAAGTGAAGCAAGTTGGAGGGTCAAAAGCTATGAAAAATCCTAAATTTAGGACTACCGATCGATTGGGCCTCACAGGCCAATTAATCGGAGGATTATAGAAGATCAGCCTAGACATTCTGTCCTGGGCCGATCGATCGGCCCTCCCAGACCGATCGATCGGCCGGCAACAGAAAAAAAAATGCCTAGTTTTCCTTGTATAAGCCCCGATCGATCGGCGGTTAGTTCCGATCGATCGGAGCGCGCGTTTTAGGTTTTCAAAAAACCCCACATTACATATTTTAAGATTTTTAACCCATGAGAATATAAATAGAGGTTCTATTTCGAGATTTTTGAGTGTTCTAACCATTTCTAACCTAATTTGGAAAATGAAGAAAGAAAACCTAGAGTTCTAAGAGAGATTTACCTTAGAGGAGAAAAGTTTTGCTTGAAGAATAAGAAGTTTAGCTTGAAGATCAACCCCAAAGCTTCAAGGAGCTTCATCTTGCGATTTGGATCTAAGGGAGGATCCCAAAGGTCGATATGCCTTCTAACTTACTCTATTAAGTAATCTCTAAGCTTAAGTATATTTGATTAAAAGCTTGCTTACATGATTTTTATGATAAATAGGTATATAATGATGATTGAGAGATTCTATTCATGAAATAGGGATTTTGGAATGTGTTTTAGATAATGAGAATTAGTAGTTTATGCTCTATGCATTGTTAATTGATGAATTATTGGAAATTGTGGAAGGGAAATGATGATGGATTGAGATCAGGGCCGGCCCATCCATTAGGCCATCAAAGCCTTTGCTTTAGGCCTCATTAAAAAAAATAAAAAAATAAAATAAAAAAGGGCCCCGTTTAGTATATTAAAAAAATAAAAGATCCATTTAGAATAATAAAAAGGCTTCATTTATAGTTAATTTTAAAAAAATAATATTACAAATTTTTCAAAAAAGCCCTATTTAGAACTTTCGCTTTAGGCCTCCAAATGGCTCGGGCCGGCCCTGATTAAGATGTAAACTTCTGATGATATATATTCTTAATGGAAGATGAGTTATATGAATTGGAGGAAGGGAGTTTGTGTTTATGTATGAATGGACATGAAATGAAATTAATGTTATGAAATATAATATGGAAATGAGTGAATTATGCCAAAAATGCTGACCATGATTCTTATACTAAATTATGTTAAAATATTAAGTATGATTCTTATGCTAAATCATGCTAAAATGTTAATTATGAATCTTAAGTTAAATTATGCCCTATGTATATTGATTAGTGGTTGGTATTCGGATAAGCCAAAACTTAGAGGGAAGTTTTCGAGACTGAGAATTCTCTAACCATTCAGTATGGGGCGTTATAGTGGAGTTTCCATGATGGGAGATCGAAATCTAAGTGATGACCTACTCGAATGTCAATTACGACACTCAAACACACGTTCACTTGAATGGTAAGTCTATTCATAAGTCTCACATGTCTCACAAGCATGCATGCATGCATAACTCGAATATCTCACAAGCTCATAAGTATTGGTCCACGGAAGTGACATGAAATCTCATAAGAAATATCTCGCATGCTCATAAGAATTATCTTCAAACTCATAAGAACATGCATCATGTAAGATCAAGTATAAGAGTCTCATGCTCACAAGTCCACACGAATCAAGATGAAAATATGATATTTCTCGTATGCTCTTACATACTTTGATTATAGTTTTACGAAATGATTATATTATTGAATATGTTCTAATGATATCATATTGTGGGTTAGACTGCTTATCCGCTGAGTGTTTTCAATATTCAGTTGACCTGTTATTGTCCGTATATTTAGAGGCGGAGTTGATTACCGAGCCTTGGATAGAAGAGACGTACGAAGTTGAAGGAGAAGGTGATCTCTTTACCGAGGAAGTGAGGGACCTTGACTGGTTTTCTTATTATTAGATTGTTCTTTCGTCTTAAGAGAATTGTAATAGACTTTAGATGATGTTGCTTAGTTGGTCACTTTATACTTGATTATCAAATTACCTTGATATATGAGGGGTCATGTTTATATTGGTGGTAGACATGTGCAGAATGGTTTAGTTTATATATCGAATTTTTATTATTATCATTTTTAGAGACTCATGTTATATACCTTATATGTTATGGGATTGAAGTAGGTATAAGAAATTTAACGGGCTCAAAGTCCTAGTATGTCCAATGTGGGGTTTTGGGATCGTTACAAAGCCTAACCATATGTTAAATCAATTTAACCACTGCCAAAACAACATGTTGTACGGCAAAAAGCAATTAAGGAAAATTACAAAGCTAGCACCAATTGCACAACTTATTATAAATCTCATTACTTAAAAGAGCTTGTTCCTCGAAAAGAAAGTTATTGGTTTCAAGTATACGGCAATCACTCCTCTTACCCTATGTGTAGTTGGCTAGAAAATAAGTGAAAATATCGAAAAGAAAAGAAAAATGGACAAAACACAACCAAGAATTGTATTGGAAATCCAAAACAAAATTCCATGTCTTCCTCTATTTTCTTGGCAACCAAACATAAGGTTAGAGAAAATAACCTTACAAATTTGTTTGAGTTTTAAATGTGATATGGAACTCTCATATTCAACGAGACATTTTTTGTAAATATTTATTATAATACATGGTTAGATACGTGGCTAGATATTAAAATGTGGTCGTGGCATGTCATTTGACACGTCGCAACAACAGCTCAGCCATTTTAACTATTCTTGTTCATATGACAATGATATTTATCTCACCACGCATTTGACTATATAGTCATGTCGTGTTGACTTATCCTTTTAACACTCCTTGAACTATGGTACTTAAGCTTAAAAAAATTACGGTTAATGTTTTTTTCTTTTTAAAAATTAAGGTTAAATTGCTTAACCCTAAGAATGAGAAAATCTTAACCATAGTTGATGGGTGTTAAAACCGGTGGCATGGAAGAATGAGGACAACACATTCCACTACATAATGAAATGCAGTACTGATACTAACACCTAACCGGCGTTGCGGCCTAAACGTAAATCTCGAACCAAAAAAAAAAAAAATTGCGGCACCAAGTGTGATGTTTTCATATTCAACTCCTAGCAGCTTCGGTCATTTGTGTGGTGTTTTTTTGTTCGGAGGAGTGCTAGCCCTTTTCATCCTATAATCTCACAAGCACCTTGTGTTGCTGCAAAGGAAATTTGCTCACAATGCTCACAGTAATGTAATATCTTTACTATTATAATGCAAGAGGCATGCGTAGATGAATTTTTTGAAATTCTCAAACTACCCTCTTATGAAACAAAATGTTTGATTTAATATTTTACTTTAATTCTCAAACTAGCCCTTGCCTTTGATTTAACGTTTTACTTTAATTCCCAAAACTAACCCTTGCTCATCTATCTATTTAGAATTACAGCCAATCGCAATTGAACTAGGGGAGAGTTCAATCAGACCTGTGGGTTAATACGTGTCCCTTTTAACTCCTATTAACTGTGGTTAACTCCTTCCCCTCGTTCTCACATGCATCACACGTGTCACTAGCGAGCTCAATCGCACCCGCTGGTTAACTCATGTCCTTTTTAACTCTTATTAACTGTGGTTAACTCCTTCCCCTCGCTCTCACGTGCATCGCACGTGCCACCCGCTGGTCTCTAATTAAATGAGCATCAATCTTAAAGTTGGAATATTTGACAAATTTTAATTGATTTAAGGAACTAATTTAATAAGGCTCACTTATTAGATGTTATATTTTAAGTCTTTTCATACAATATTTGATTTAAAAAAAAATTAAAAGTAAGCTCTTATTTTCAAATAAGTTTTTTGGTAATAAATACAAATAAGTACTTATTTGCCAGACATTTGCATTTTTTTAAAAAAAACATAACAATTAACATGAAACTCAACCTAAAAATAGGAGTATAATAGATAATAATAAATTTAAAAGAGCAGAACTATCTAAAACCAATTTCAGGACACCTCCTTCGCTCCACCAGCGAAGAGGTAATCATTTTTTTTAATTTTAGAATAAGCCAATTAAGTTCTATTTTTTTATACTTATCAAACTCTACTTATTTTTAGAAAAATAAATTGATAGAAGAAATGAGAATCCTTGTTTCTGTGAGGTTCATCCAGACTCTAACCTAAAACCCTGATGAAGATCGTAGCAATCATAGGGCAAAATTAGGTTGATGCACTAGATTTCAATTACTTTTTTCTTTTGAGTAGAAAAAACAAGGTTTTTGGTTAGTGAACCAACGGATGTAAACGGGTCGAACTCATTACCCATATATATGTGTGTGATATCAACACTCACTTTACAAACTTACCATGCAAGCTGGCTGCTAAGCAAATAACTTAGCAAGGACACTATGGAAAACTTATGTTATACGAAACCCTATTGAGGGTTTTATCCCTGGGATTGTCTCTAATGAGAATAATCTAGTTGGCAAGGACATGGCACTATGCCATGTTGGATCTGCTTGTCCAATGCGAGAAGAGTAATAGTTCGCTCCACTGATGAGAGCGAACTATTGCTCCTCGTCTCACAAAACCGGCTCTTCAACTGGCATGAACTCCGGTTAAGTGTTTTTAACCTTGGGGTTTTTTTTTACTAAAAACTAAAGGTAGATGAGTGAACACTAAGGGTGAATGAATCTTAAGCAGGGTTAAAGGGAGTTATAAGAGGGACACTTGGTAAGAAAATGAGAGCCAAGACGCACCTCCTTGCGTCACCGACTGAAGAGGTGATTATTTTCCATGCGCGAAATTGTGATCTAATCACAAATGTCAGCTAGTTATGTTTTTGATCATTCTTCGGTAATTAATATTGATTATAATTATGTAATGGCGAGCCATCTTGCAAATAGGGGAGAGGGAGGGACATGGATGTTCAAGTGGATCTGTTGAAGCATATATTATAGTAATTCAAGTTGTGAGTGTAAGTTGATTATTCAATTATGAGAGGAACCGGTAAAGAAATAAGAACTTTGGATGTGTAAATGAAAAATATGCATAGAAACAACTTGCTGATAATAGTAATACGTACAAAATCAAATGCACTCCTATTAGGTTCCTCATTGGTATCAAAATGCATCCCGAGAAGGTATGGAGACAGGTTCAAGTCCTGTAGTGTGGTGGTTGATAGCCCACATTTGTTCTAACCCAACTCCTAACTTACTCATCAAGATAAATGATGTCATAGATTGATATACCAAAAAAACAATTTAACAAATAACAAGAGAAGCTGCAATTGTACAACCCAAAATATGCTTGGGGGGGGGGGGGGGGGGTTTGAAATTACAAATATAAAAGAATGATATTTTTGTCAATTAAAACTTTTTATGTAATTTCTAAAATACCATTATGCCGGGGGGTAGTTTGAAATTACAAATATAAAAGAATGATATTTTTGTTAATTAAAACTTTTTGTGTAATTTCTAAAATACCATTATTAATGCATATTTTGGGTTGCTTTAGTTATCCATTGAACCGGAGCTCTTGTTCATAGCTAGTCTCAAAAAAAAAATTACAAAATCAGATACATGCATTTACACATTCGTATAGGATGAGTTTGAACCTTAGAAAATTGTCAAATTAAGTTGAGAGAGAAGGAGAGATGGGCATGAAATGTTATAGTAACCAAGTGGATGTCTTGGGAAACCATGAACATGGAGAGAAGGTTTGTATGACACTCTTTATTAAGAAAATGAATGGAAATTTTTGGCTAAGTCTACCCTAGATGCTTCAACTCATTGATATCCATTGATTCTAACCCCCATTCTCTACCTCTATCTCTATCTCTATCTCTATCTCTATCTCTTTCATTTTCTTCATATAAGGACGGACTTGTACCTCTACATACCATCCATGGGATACAAATTCAATGCACATCCCAATCCACTGTCCAAGAGGAAAGAACCAAAAAGGTCTTCTATGCACCACATTTAACATGGGTCCCTTTCCCTCATCAAACTTCTTGTATGGGTCCCACATGACATGAAGTTCCATGATTCATTATAGCCCTAATCTCATTTTACTATGTAGATTCATTTTTCTACCACCTCCATATCTTCTCTGGTGCTGAAGTCATGAGGATCCCTAATTCTTGCACCAATTAACTTTAACTTCTATCCCTAATACAAGATTTTCTAACCCCTGATTATGACCTAAGAGCATCCTCTAATCATATGTCATAATCTTTTTAATTTTCTTTTAAAGCAGACATGTACGGTGAAATGTGGCACACGTAGCTGCAATAGCTACATAACCGAAAAAATTATGCAAAATTACAAAATTCTCAATTCTTCTTTTTTAAAATTATATTAGTATAATTTAGTTATCTCTTTTGGTGAATTGCTGGCATTAGTCTTACATCTTATCTTTAAAGCTACAGGGTGCATCATTCAATGAAATCATGTTCAAGATATTTTTTTTTTTAAAGCAATCGGGTTAGTAGGGTTTAGTACTCTATTCCGGATAGAGTTAACAACTATGCTCACCTCTCTCCCACAGGATTAATCTCGGGACCTCCCTCCTAGTGAGTGGGAAAATACACTACCACTGGGCTGTTCCTATAGTGTGTGTTTACCAAAGCTAAGTTGATTAGATTAATGATCATAGATTATCCTATGCTCTTTTCCAGCTATAAAAAATCTTGCGATGTAGTGAACAATATAACCACTGACTCCTTGAATTTCGATACAGGAGATTAAAAAAATATGTGAATTAGTATAAGTTGAAGTTTTTAAAATAGATAGATAAATACCAAAAAAAAATTTAATGAATTATTTTTCTGATAAAACATAATTAATTAAAATTCTAACTTTTAATAGAATAGAATAACAGAACAAGATTCATGTAGCTATTGAGATAAGGCGGACGTCCACAACCTAATTCTTAAGCAGTGGCGTATTCTATTTCTATCCCAACTCGACCCCAACCCTAACCATAACCCTAACCCTAACCCTAACCCTAACTCTAACCATATGTTAAAATCAATTTAACCAAAGCTAAGCAGCCTAGCACCACTTGCACAACTTGTTTTACACTAATCTAATTATATTATATACTTAATAATTAATAATAAGGGGAGAAGAACCCAATTGAGCATTGTTCTTGGAAAAGGACAGCGGTTTCTGGTATCCGGTTTCTGGTCTTAAAGTGGTGGTGGGGGTGAGGGGAAAAGCGGTTTTGGGGATAGATTCATTGCATGAGGGAGTGGGGGAGGGGGGGTTGGCTGTAAATGTATCTGAAGACGACACCTTCTTAATAAAATGACAAGAGATTCAATCCCCATTTTTCCCCATCAGTTTCTAGGGTTTCTGATGAGCTCCTCCTGCGTTTCATTTCTGTAATGCATTCAACCGTTCAAGCTCTATATCTCTGTTTCTGTTTCTGTGTGTTGTTCTTGCTTGCTCTTTTGGTTTTTGCTCTCGAAGTCGATCGAGGGTTTTTCGGTGGGAAACTGTGCAGATTCGGCGCCCCAGAGGTTTTTCGACTCTACCCATGCAGACTCTCGTTAATTACAGTGGTAAGCTTCGGATCTTTCAGGGTTTTCTTTTTCTTTTAACTTTTTTTTGTGGTTTTATAGGGTTTGGTTTGTTAATAAGGTGGAAATTAGGGCTTGGGATGTAGATTTTTGGGTTTTTTTAGCTTTGAATCTAGGGGTTTGGGTTATCTATATGTAGTTTTTTATCACATGGTTCTGCAGTTCTAGTTGTGTATCGATCGATTTACAGGTTGTTGTTGGCAAGACTGACTTGGTCTTTTATGGAATTGGGGTTTGATTTGTAGATCTGGTTTCAACTTGAGATCGATATGGATCTTCCTATTCATTTTCTTCTTGTCCAGCAACAATAACTGAATCACCAACTCATAATTCAGCTTCCAATTGGAGATTTAAGTTGGAAATCCTGTTGATTGCTTTATTTTCTGTTTTGTTACTTTAAAAAAAAACCTGTAAAGGATTCTTGCTTTTTTTTTTTTTTTTTGCCTTGGTCAGATATCTAATTTGATAGTTATTATAGGCCTTCTTACTGAAATTTTTTGTGGGATTTTTGGTGTGAAAAATGTTCAAATATTTGGCAGTTTTAATTACTTTTATGGGACAATTTTAGCTGAATGAGTTTTTGGTTGTTGGGTTCTCAGGGGAAGATGACTTCTGCTCTGGGGGGTCCTTATATGCGAATCCTATGGATTCAAGCCTCTTCTTGTCACTTGGTCCCCGTGCGGACGTGTATTGCCCTCCTCGCAAGAGATCTCGCATCAGTGTTCCATTTGTTTTTAGAGGAAACATGTTTGAGCAGTCGAAGCCTTCCTCCATTGAAGTTCTTCCTAACGAGTGCCTTTTTGAGATCTTCAAACGGTTGCCTGGGGGCCAAGAGAGGAGTGCCTGTGCTTGTGTTTCCAAGCATTGGCTTATTCTTCTAAGCAGTATTCGTCAGGCTGAAATATGCAACAGCAAAACCACCCAATATTTGAAGCCCGAGGGAGGATTGGTTTCATATAAGGCAGATGAGTATTCGAAGCTTGATAAGGAGGGACTTCTTAAAGTTTCTAATGATAATGAAATGATCTCTGGGGATGAAGATCAGGAAGTTGAGATTGATGGGTACCTTACCAGGTGCTTGGAAGGAAAGAAAGCAACAGACATAAGACTTGCATCCATTGCTGTTGGAACTGGTAGCCGTGGGGGGCTGGGCAAGCTTTTGATCCGAGGAAGCAAATCTACTCGGGGAGTCACCAATTTTGGCCTCTCAGCAATTGCCCGTGGTTGCCCTTCCCTCAGGGTCCTTTCTCTGTGTAACCTCTCTTCTATTGGGGACGAAGGTCTATACGAGATAGCTACTGGGTGCCACAAGTTAGAGAAACTTGATCTCTGCCAGTGTCCTTTGATTTCCGACAAAGGTTTGCTTGCAATTGCAGAGAACTGTCCTAATTTGACCACTCTAACCATAGAGTCTTGTTCAAGCATTGGGGATGCAAGTCTGCAAGCTATTGGGAAGTGCTGCCGTAATCTACAGTCCATTTCGATCAAAGACTGTCCTCTTGTTGGGGATGAAGGAGTTGCAAGTCTGTTATCATCGGCTTCATATGTTCTGTCAAAAGTAAAGTTCCAGGACTTGAACATCACTGATGTCTCCCTTGCAGTTATTGGGCACTATGGGAAGGCTGTTACCAATCTAGTCCTTATAGGTCTTCAGAATGTGAGTGAAAAGGGCTTCTGGGTCATGGGTAAGGCTCACGGTCTGCAGAAGCTGAAGTCATTTACAATCACCTCGTGCCAAGGGGTAACAGATGTAGGCCTTGAAGCCATGGGAAAGGGTTGCCCAAACCTGCAGCAGTTGTCTCTTCGTAAATGTCCGTTCTTATCTGATGATGGGCTGGTAGCTTTTGCCTTAACCGCAGGATCTCTGGCGAGCCTGCAACTTGAGGAGTGCAACACGATCACCCAATCTGGAGTTCTTGGTGCTCTGTCAAACTGTGGTGCGAAATTGAAGGCTCTCGTTCTGGTAAAGTGCATGGGGATTAAGGACACAGTTTTTGGATTGCCACTGCTCTCTCCTTGCAAATCTCTGCGATCCTTGTCAATTTGTAACTGCCCTGGGTTTGGTAGTGCTGGCTTGGCTATGGTGAGTAAGCTGTGCCCTCAGCTGCAGCATGTGGACCTGAGCGGGCTTCACGGAATAACAGATGCCGGATTTCTCCCACTGCTTGAGAGATGTGAAGCGGGTCTGGTAAAGGTTAATCTTAGCGGCTGCATGAATTTGACGGACGTGGTGGTTTTGACCATGGCTAAGCTGCATGGTAGGACCCTCCAATTGCTGAATCTTGATGGTTGCACGAAGATCACTGATGCTAGCCTGGTGGCAGTTGCAGACAACTGTATGTTGCTCCGTGACCTCGACGTCTCAAATTGTGCAATCAGTGATTTTGGCATTGCTGCTCTGTCATGTGCAAAGCAACTCGATTTGCAAATCCTTTCCTTGTCGGGATGCTCAAAGGTATCAGACAAGAGCATGCCTTTCCTTGGAAAATTGGGTCAGAATCTGCTGGGATTGAATATCCAGCACTGCAACTCAATCAGCAGCTGCATGGTCGAGAATCTTATGGGCCGCCTTTGGAGCTGCGATATCCTTTCCTAATCAGGGAAGGAACTGAAACACCCCTTTGCAATATTAAAATGGGGCAGATAAGGAAGATGGGGGATGAGTCAATCAAGTTGCTGAATTCCAATGCCACTTGACAGATAGTAGAAGCATCAAGCCCATAGAGTCAAGCTTACATGGGTAGCAGCATTCCACGTAGTTTTTGGGCCTATCAGCAATGGGCCTTCTGGTTTGCCAGTGATTGGGTTGTTTTCCGGGACTTTGGCCTATCACACTCTTCTTTTTTGCAGATTTCCTTCTCATAGGAAAGCTGTTGCAAGTGTTTTTGGCTCCCATTGTGGGAGGACACCTCCATGGCCATAGTTCCCGGAGAATACAGTTACCTAGTCCTGGTTTTAGTGTTAAACTTGTAGTTACTGTTTTAGCGTAGCCTCGCACTGATCATGCCGACCATGCTGAGGCTAAGCTTTCTCCATTTTCAGTCCTCTAGGTTTTTTTTTTTTTTTTCAGTCGGACTGTTTGTTTTACCGAATCTTCCACGTGTTTGAACCATGTTCTTTACATGACGGTTGGGTCTATGTTTTCCTTTCATAGTTGGTCATAAGCTCTCTTTTCAGTCCTATAAGCCTGTTTTTGAGTCTTGACTACGTTTGTTTTTCCGAGTCTTCCACGTGTTTGTACATGATGGTTGGTTCTCTGTTTTCCTTTCATGGTTGGTCCTTTCTGTTGTTATAGTTGCTTTTGGCAGTTCTAAGTTTGGTGCCTCATATTCGTGGGCTTTGGCAATGGCAGCAGGTTCTTTCGGTCTGCCATGACAACCCTTTGTTTTGGGGGTTGTTTTTTTCTACCAAGCCCTAGTTTTTGCAGGATATCCTTTTTATGAACTGTACTCACGCAACTTTATTGTGTAATGGAATGGATATATGTTTATTAAGTTATATATACTTTGTTTCATGGAATGATTGTATCTTTGATCATCTTCAGAACATCCTTGCATTAAACAGGATGAACTATCAAGTGTAGTCAGCATGTGGGGTGGCAGATTCTGATCTTGTGTTTGAAAAAATGGCATTTTGAGTAGCTTCTCCATCTCTGAATGAGAAGCTTTCATCATCTTCTACATGCTTCTACAGGTCCTATTGGGCTCTTTCATGAACTTCACCTTCAAATTGTATACAATGTGTCTTCCTCAAAGTAGAAGCTTGCATAATCTCTTCAGAAATTTTCATTCCCAGATCTCTAAATCCCCATAGAACTGGTACATGTCTAATCTCACCTGCTCATTCAGATTTATGCAAACTTAGCTATGAGAGGCTTTCTTCTCGAACAGTAGACTCAGATCCACCTTCTTTAGCAGAAGATGCAAATGAGATCTGTCGGGGTACCGATTGATTTCTGTAGCCACTTTACAACAAAGAATCTCCTTCCCATTGTTTCTCCGGGGGGACATTTTCAATCAGTATGGATAAGCAGGTCTTAAAAAGGGGTGAGAATCTCTGGGTTTCTTGAGTAAGGGTCTCTAAAAATCTCCAACAAAGATTCCCTCATTTCAGTCACAGTAGAGAAATCAACAACAATCTAGTAGATATTCTCGACAGCAGCAAGCAATTTCCTTCCCTTCAATTTGGGATTTCGATGAGAGCTGAGATCATGAAATCAGGCTGGAAATTTTCTGACTTACCTCCTGATTTGCTCCAATGGTAGGTCATATCTTCCCTTTGTGGGAGGGCTCTGGTTCAAGTCTTGGGTGTGGCAGTTGAGGCCCACCATTTGTACTAACCTAAATAAATGATTACTCTTCCAACAAAAAAAAAAATGTAATGTTGAGCCCTTTGGATTGCAAGGTCCGTTCTTTTGCTGAGACTTTGTAAGTTGTCATTTGACAATATGTATTTCTTTTGAGAAGTAGAAGTATCGTGCTTTTTCATCTCTTGGGTTGAAGTAGAAGTATTGTGCTTTTCATCCCTTGGGTTGCAATTCCCCATAGACTTAGAAATATTGCAAGTTGTCATTTGACAATATGCATTTCTTTTGAGAAGTAGATGTATCGTGTTTTTCATCTCTTGGGTTGCAATTCCCCATAGACTTAGAAATGCAGTAAAATGAAGATTTCAAATCTCATAAAATGACAAGACTTCAAATTTTGTGATAGTAAGAATTAATTTTGTTAGAAATATTAAGTGACTCAAATTTCGTATCAACTACCATGACTAAGTGCAAAATGCCGACTTTATAAGTCTCAGCAAAAAAAGGGACCCTGAGGATATTGTCTAGAGCCGTAGACCAGCCGACCTTAAATGACATTGGTGACTAAACTGTTTGGTGAAATGCTTATAACACACTGTAGGAGTGTCTGCTGAGCGGGGAAGCGCACAAGCTCTATTGAATAGATGACATCTAGCCGAGTATCTGCTACTAATTCTATCTTAATTTGTGCTTCTTGTGGAACCAATGATATTCTATCAGCTTTGAGAATTCTCGACCGAGTGTCAGAATGTGTGGGTTCGGCTTGAGCTCGGCTCGGTTAAGCTTGAACCCATTATATTCTATCTGGATCCTTTCCAAATGCACCTCTCTTAGCTTAGGGGTGTAATGAACTGGTTTAGGCCAAGTTCGTCTCTCCCCAAAACCAGCAAAAGCAAGCAATGGGCTTGACCAACCATTTCCAGAAAACGGCGTTGAACAAAAACACGCCTGAACTATCAGATATTACCAGCTCAAACAATTAAAAACAGTAACCAATATATGGAAATGACAACTCTGTATTCCTCTATGAGACCTGCACATAAAATGGGGAGATCGTAAAAGGCTAGAATAATTTCATTGATAACTTCCCTTCAGACTTTTCTTTTAGTACAATCTTTGCCAAGAATTGTAGGTTTTCCGATAATATTATGTCCTCTAAATACAAGAGAAATGGGTCAACCCCAGGGGCATCCGCATCAAAGATAAATAATATGTTTGCGTTGTAATCTTGGCCCTTAAAGCCGACACCGGTGCCCTGTGAAGACCCAGTACATATTATGAAGATTTTATCCTACAAGCCATATGCATATAGCCCACAGGAGAGGATTGCCTTCACAACCTGCCTGCTGATGATAGGACATTAATCCCGGGAGAAATGGCTTCCCAGTGTTGGTCCGCCTACTGATTTGCATCACACCCATAGAACTGGATCAGCAAGTCATCGTTCTAAGCAGACTGGATTCTGCAGTACCCTCCATTGGTTTCCAGATTATATGCTCGAGTTTAGTACAAAAGTTCTTGTAGAACTGCAGATACAAACCACAAGAAGGATGTTATAAGGAGTAGATAATTACAACATTCACTACTGCATGACAGGAAAAAGAATGATCGTGCTGATATATGAATTGCTGGTACCAGACACCATACACATACTTGTGGCCCACAGATTCAACAATCTGACCATCCACTCTGTGGATCAGCTCTATGATGGGCCATACCCATAAATCAAGTTGATCATATGATTCAAAACTATATATACGGGAATGCTATATATATACTCCCCTGACACCTGGCCTGGCCATGGTTTAGGAATCAAATTTTAGTTTGATTAGATGATTACGAATGCTTGATTAGTATGATCTTTGCCCTAGAGCCCAGTCAAGCACTGGCCAACCAAAAAAGGAATCTGTGGGTTCACTATGCACTGTATGATGTGCAGCACCAAAACTGGTTACATTTTCTTGGTCTTACAATCCAGTAGCTTTCTATGTTCTATCAGACATTCAGACTAGAGAATTAACTAGGCAGAGCCCAGGATAGGATGAGGAGGTGAGTTCACGAGCAAGAAGACAAGCTAACCTCATGATATTCAAGAGCATCCCCAGCAGCCTTTCGGACGTCCACCATGAAAATAGACGGTGCAACTTCAAAAATCTGACAACAAAATATGAAAGTTTTGTAGAAATAGAGTACTTAAACTTGAAACGAAGGCTCTTGATGAATATAAGGAGAGGAATGCAAGAATTTAGTTAAGAAAGCTACCTCGAGGACAACAACAAACTGGCCAGTCTTATTTGCAGATATTCCTTCAAGTCTCATCTGCAGTACAATAGAGATTAGATGAAAGTAGGATTAGAGTTATTTGCTATGGGTTTTTCTTATACTTTTCCAACACAAGAAAGAAATGGCAAGATTATTTCCCTGCCTTGTGCATGCGAGGTATTTCCCAAATAACATGTATACACTTGTAACAAAGACAGCTTGCTTTGGCTTTCTTGAATTTTGTCCCCATGAGAAATTCAAAAAAAAAAAAAATCCTTTTTTCCCATCAAATAAATCAAACTTTGTTTCTTTTTAAAATTTTATACCAAAAGAGATTCCTCTTGACATATTGGATGAAATAAATAGGTATCATCTAGGAACTTTCCACCAAATGCATTTAAACTTTAAGATGGAAATATTGTGTAATTATTGCAGGGGCCTAATTGTGATAATATGGAAGGGCTCCATTTCAAGCAACTAATAACTTAATATGAGAAAAGGGTGGCGACAATAAAGTTTAATAAAACATTGTAAGGGTTCTTCGACCAGTAAGGCAGATGGAGAAGATAGACTACATATGAACAAATGAATACAGATAAACTACAAATGCATGTCTGCCTACTTTCAAGCATAACAATGCTTCATGCCCTCTCAATAGCGTACCCAATTATTCATGCAGCAAAAATGTTGAGGAATATAATAGGTCAATCTTAGAGTACAGAATTAATGGTGCACCATTACAGAAAAACCACATAAACAAGCAGAAAGTAACCATTAGAAGATTTACCTTGTAGTTACGCGTATAAACCTTGAGACCCATGGATTCCACAACAGTTTCGATAGTTGAAATGATGATCTTCGCTGGTTTGTGGGAGAAAAAACGAGTTTGCCGTTTAACATAATCCTGGCAAGAGGAAAGAAAGTCAATTGTCTATGGGTCTGTTTACCAACAGTATAGGGTTAATGAACCAAGTCTCTCATGTGAAACAAAAAGAAGTAGAGCCTCTATAATATCCCCCACAGTTAAAAAGTGGGAGCCATACCTGTGATTGGCGCACTTCACTTTTTGAATGCAAATGTCCATGCTATATTCTCACCTTAAACCAGGTAATAAAAGACTCAATTTTTATCATTAGAAATATTAAGTTCACTTGAGTGGCATTTGCCTAGGGATGGTACTATCAAGCTCCATTGCGACTGCTACTCTCTTGGTAATCCACGACCTAATGGAATTAGTGGCTTGTTTCAGGATAAAGAGGGTAGAGTTATTCACATGTACTCATAATGACTAACAAAAGTCAAGCCCTTTCTCTTACTCGTGGCCTTAAAATATTAACCCTTGTTCAAGCCCTTTCTCTTAATCAATGTAGTCAAGGCGTCGCCTGGGCGTTGCCTAGGCGGTCGCCTAGGCGGTTTTGGACTTTCACCGCCTAGGCGTCTCTCTAGGCGGGCAGTAGTCACCTGGACACTTTAACAGTTAGCCTGTTTTACAGTTTTACAGTTTAATTACATATAAATATCATTTAAGTAAATGGTTTTATACTTTAATTTACTTAAGATATTTATATGTAGATAAGGTTATACCCCCCATTTGAATTCAATAAAAATTATCTTAGATCCAAATTCCTAAAGAATAAAAAGTCAACTTTTCAGTTAAAAAACAAAATCTACTTTTAGCACCTTTGTCATAATTTCAACTTTCAAATGCTAAGGTATTTCTCAAAATTTAAAATTTCATAAATTCTACTATAACAAAATATTACTAAAACCCAAAAGTCGGGTAAAAAAGTCATATTTTAGTCTTTAAAAATATTTTCATCTACAGGGTCACCTTGACTACACTGCTCTTAATCAAACCCAAGCAAAGATAATAATAATAAAAATGTCATGTTTCCTATGCCTCTTGAGGTTTATGTTAGGCATGCTCGTTACTAGAAAAAAATTGAAATCCTTTTCTAAATCCATTATGATGACTTTGACAATCAAAGTACAATGCACAATGTAAGGGCATATTTTGATGAACAAGAAGGTTACGAACAACTCATTTGGTCGTTTTGTCTCCCCTTTCATCAACTGATGTATACTTTCACCAACTCGTTTCAAGTCATACCTTTTAATTTTGCCAAGTGTCCATAATGAGCATGTAGTACTTTCCGGGTGCAGAATAGAGTGCGCATAGTATGTGCATCTTTTTTCCCTAAACCATAAGTAACATGTAGTACTTGTGACTATAGTGCAGGGAGCACAGAGTATGTGCATCTTGTTTCCCAAGACAAGAAAAAAATTGAACTACTCCAAAAGATTGAACATAGAGGATTTAAAGAGATTGTTGTTGAGCATTCATGATCCAATAAAAAAGGTTCCACATTTTCTTATTGTTGGAGAAAATAGAGTATGAGGGGAATGAAGTACATTGTAATAATCTGCATTAAATACACGGAAATCATTACTAAGGCTCCATTTTGAATCTCTTAACTTCGGGTCTATTTGTCTATACGCCTACCTGCAGTAGACATTCACATTTTAGACCGTTTGGTAGCACATCTAATTAGGGGCGGAGCCAAGGGGGAATGGCCCTCCCCCCCCAAATTGTTTGAAAACCTTTTATTAGATAGTGTTAATGTATTATAAAAAAAAATTTAAATGGCCTTTATTTATATATAGTGCCCCCCCAAAACTCGTTTAGAAAGGATAAAAGATAAGGGCGAGATAACTCAAAAGTACCCTAACACGTCACAAGTGAAAACAAAAGTTAAAAATAAAATATCTACTGAATTCATTTGTAAAGGGAAAGAGACAAGAGACTTGATCACAATGTTATTTATTCCTTAATTGAGTGGATGACAAACTCCTATTTCTGAAAATGAAGCCCTCAACTGACTAATACACACCAACCTAAAAATAAGCAGTTGAAAGTTGGTGTTACTATTTGCCCTTATAGTAGTCATTATTATATCTAACTTAAACTCTCCTTATACTTTAATCCTGCTTTTGAACAACCACAACTTCTTTAGACAGAAATGGATTGCCACCAGACTGTTTGTGCAATAGCAGGACCATGAGTTGCAATAGTTTGGCTCCTATAGAAGTTCTAATTACCAAATCTTCCAGATCAGCCCAGTCTCAATATAGCATGATCAGATTCAATCATTCAACAATACCGTAAATAGAGAAAGAAGACCATGTTTTGAGCAGATAAAATGTCCATTTACAACTAAGCATTAATACAAATATATTAAGTCTTCAACAGATCTAAACATAATAGTTTGTCAGACAATATATCCCTTACTGGCATAAAAAATGATGGAAGTTATATAGTCGTACCTGTCGCCTGTCAAACAATGCTGATAGATTCAATCCTTGAGATAGTGTAATCATCTCAAATGCATTCATTATCAAAGGCCCCCTGTCATTATTTGCTGACTGCTCAGATACATACTGATCCTGAAAGATACAAAGAACTACCAAGTATAAACTACGGACATATTGAAGTATATAGGAAAGACGCCAGAGACGGAGACTATCAGGATAAATTTCCTTACGAGGCTCTAGCAGAATAACCATGACATTTGTCAGTGAAATGGAAAAACCATTGCACTATGATGCGAAACTTTCTACAGGAAGGAAAACCACAAGAAGCACAAAGAAAACAGTATGACCAACCTCAATGCCGTCAAAAACTGCACGAACATCATCCAAGTTCACTTCTTCAACTTCGCCATGTCTAACAGCCGCATAGTTTTTTCTGAACCATGGATCATTTTTTATCCCCTTAATCCGAATCTGCTGGATCAAAACAGGAATGTATTATGGAAAGTGTAAGAAAATAAAAGATCAAAGAAAAATTAGAGTATTAAGATGCCAAATTTTTTTGAAAAATGGATCGTACACTGCAAAAAGTTCACTAACTTGCCCTAGCAAATACGCAACAAGAAGTTACTTCTCATTCTCAGGGACAAACTGTATGACATTTCTCTAATGCAGAACTCTGATACAGAAATTCTCAGAGACATTAACTTTTAAGTAGAAGACCTCCATCCAATCTGCCTTAATATGGGGACGTCAATATATAGCATTCATTAAATACCCCACTGTTGGCCCTCCTGACCAGTTTATATGACCTGATCATACAAAATTATACTCCAAAAGAAACCATTTTTATCTGCTTTATCCACTGATCATATGTATTCTTTGCATTTCAAATCATTGGAGTCAGACAAAATCATAAACTGAGAAGTAATCAGTAGAAATGAAAATGAAAATGAAATTGAGCTCAAGAATATCCACATTTTAACATCCATACATGTCTGGGTGCTTTGGTTATCAATAATATACAAGGGGAAGGTTTGTAATTTCATTTTCCTTTTTTTATTGTTGTTCCTAATTTTAAGTGTGTAAATACACACACTTTGATATCAAGTAAATTATAACCATATAACTTGTGATTAGTTTATCCTTTGATCATCTAATAAGTTTTGAAGATTTAGAGCTAATTTGAAGTCGTAAGAATCAATAAGATTCACGCCATCAAGGAGCAATTGGTGCTTGCTGCAGTTTTGAAAGGATGGAATTCATTAAAGAATGTAAATCTGTCAATATTCATATTGATTCTACATCAAGAAATGATATGTATCCATGGAAAGAGCAATGATCTTCATACTCACGGTTCTAGGATTCTAAATCAAGTATCTTATGTATCAAAAACTTCGCCCCAGGAGAGAACCAAGGTGGATAGGAAAACTCTGCTCCATTGATCTACACATGAACCAGAAGAATACTTAGAAATTTCCCAATCATAATTCTACAGATTATCAAAGGAAACAAGATCCCTCAGTCCCTTATTGAAGGATTGGTCAGATCAGTTAATAGATTTGTAGTCCACTAGATGTGCACAACACCAATCCAGCAAGGACTGGAGTGAGGATGTCAATGGGTACCTGACTACCTGACCCAATTAGAAGGGTCTGGGGTCCAAGGTTTAGAAACCCGGGTCGATAACCTGGTTGGACTTTGGTCCACAAATTGAAACCCGGTTAGGAACCAGGTAACCCTTTGTAAGGTACCCCTTGAGTATATAGGTATATGGAAATTTTAAATTATTAGGGGTCAAGATGATTCTGTTTTTGTTACTTTTTTGCATTCTCCTTTTATTTTCTTTCGATCATCTATCAAAATGTTAAATTTTTAGTGCTTTTATGTTTTAGATTACTAGGCATTGAGTAACCAGTAGGGACCCGACATTTGACAGGTCAGGTATAGAACCACCAATTTTATACCTGGTCGCAGACCCAATAAGACCCTCACCAAATGTTTATAATAAGGTTTGGATCTAGGTATGTTGCTACCTCACTTGAACCTGACCGGCCAACTCCCCTAGAACAGACCCCATATGAAGATTAAAAAAACTAGTACAATGGTAATAGACTAGGAATTGTGAGTTTTAAATAGACAACGGTAAATTTTAATCCTTCATTCAAACTTTTACGCAAAATTCATACAGTTGATCCACACTCAATGGCTTACGCACTTCAATGTATCTCCTCTTAAATTATCATAGCCAAACATACAAATATAGGCAAAGTTATAAATGGTGGTATCATGGAAATTTCACACACTGGTGAATAGGAGTTTTGTGGGGAAGTTTGATTTGGAGCAATGTTTCACATTTTTCAAGAAATTTTATGAAAACAATGAAAATATTTGCTGATACTTAACGAATAATAAAAAGAGGAATCATTAAACACACAAAATTCATGACAATACCATAAATAATCATGTACGGTAAATAAGACAAGTTTAAAGACAAAACTACTTGATGGCAGGCATATTTGATACCCTGACTATAAAAAACTAGGCTGGTACAATATTTGTAATATGTGATGGATTTAGTGAGGAAAGATTTTTGATTACACGTGACTTAACCGAAGTTATGAATTTTAATAGAATGAAACAGCAGAACATGATTCATGTTGCCAACCCAAGTATTTGGGATAGGGCATCGACGACGATGATGATGATGATACTTGTTGGCATCAGAAAAATAATTGCCTAGTAACTTCAAGTTATGACATCAAGGGAAATGGTGTAACTTGGACACCTAGAATTAGAAAGGGTTTAGATGATTAGGAGATGGATGGCCTTTAAGGTTATGATGCGCCTTGACTCGGTAAAGCTTAATATTCAAGCTAGTGACGACATGCTTTGTGTCATCAAGAACGTGTTCATAATGAGATACTTTTATCAGTCTTTTGGCGCTATCCGCTCTCCCTTTTTCTCATCAATTTGTGTTGAACTCAGTATCCCATCAAAGATTGGTTCCTTCCCCAGACATGATCCTCATATCGAACCAATTTTTTTTTTTTTTTTTAAATAGAGATTGGAGGAAGGAAAACATATGCTTTTTGTACATCTCTGAGGAGGAAGAGGTTGATCAATTTGTCACGATATTGTTCTCTTGTTAGACGTATCTAAGAACATTTCAAGGACTTCATCTCCTACTAGGCATTGAGATAGGTGGATGCCTCCTTGAATGTTGTGCGAAGGATGGTCTCAGGCACTATATGTTGGTGCATTTGAAAGAGAGGAATAACCGGTGTTTGATAGTAATCCAACTCTCATGAGAATATTTTATTACATATCTCGAAGCTCATTCTCTCTGTGTTTGATTAGGAAGGGTTGTGAGGAGCTGGGCTTAGTTTATTTTCTTGACACTGGTAGGGATTTTGGATTTTTGTGGGGGTGCATGGAAGGAGGTGGATATCTAGTGAGGTTTGGTTTTGTTCATTTTGCCTTCAAAAACTACAAAGGATTAAGAAAGAGAGAGAGATGTAACTGTGATGATATAAGGAGGGATTAGGTAAGAAAGAGATAGATAGATAAGAAGGGACTAGTCCTTGACTCGAAGGGTTTGAGACACCCTCCATTAACCAAAAAAAAGAATGAGATAGATATAGAGATATAATCATCTAAGCTTTATTAATGAGAATAAACAACCGATATGAACACTTTGTATTTCATCCTTGCTCAAATGAGAGTTCTCCGGGAAAAAATGGGGTGCCTAGCCTGCGAAGGTCTCTGGATAAAAAGAAATTGCAACCAGATTCCAAAGCTTGAGCTTCATTCTAGATCTTGGTGGTGGCAACCATATTATAGAAATTGTTATCTCGTTTTCACACCTATCGAGTGTCTTGTTAAGAGAACAGGGTTGCGAACAAAGCTATTTAGCTTGTTGTGTGGGTCTATCTGTTACTAGGATTTCCAATCTCTTTTGTTTTATTTTGACTTTCGGTTTTTAAGAAAGGGCTAGGGTTTCTAATCTAAAACGTTAGTCGTTCGTTGCATTATGAGTTTGGGGCTGTTTATCTTATATAAAAATAGGATAATGTTAAGGAGCACACAAACCCTAACCCAAACTTGGTGCATATGCTGCTTAGCCTCGCCACATCAAAAATTAACCTCCCAGGGTTGATGCTTCCCCTTAGGGTTTCAGAAAATGCTGATGTGGTGGGCTAAGGAGTGTGCCACCAATGTGGGCTAAGGTTTCCGTGCTCCTTAACATGATCCATAAAGATAATAATTAATAACTAATACATATGCCTTCAAAAATCTTATATTTATTGATATAATGTATTTTGGATTGAGTTTCAGCCCTATCAAAACTTGACTCATCCCGATGTGTAACCCTACAATTTATGATTAAAAATTTTGATCATAGTTACATTACAGAGCATATCTCAATTAAATCAATTTTTTATAATTTTTTTATCAGTAAAGCAATATGATATAAAAGGATATAAGGATAGGCAAACATATACAAAGATCCAGAAAGAAAATGAACCAACAGAGCAAAAAAACAAAGCAAGCTAACAGCATACAGAATAAAACAACATGGAAAAAAAACAGCTAAATCATATCAAGGAAAACAGCCCCTTCTCAAAATCCTGCCTAATGGAGCAGCAAGATAGAAGAAGATGACGATATCTCTAGACTCAGTCTAGGGATGATGCAATACCATAAAAAAACTCTCATATTTCTTTCAACCCAGATAGGCAACCTATAGCTCCTAGAAATATATTCCAAATCACCGAAGCTTGTTTGACTAAATCTATTATTATTGTCCCTAGTTAGCAAAATATGGAGGTTTGAATTTTGAGAGAAATATAGGCCTTGGGGTGTTCTTACAAAATCTCCACCAAAAAATGAGATATGGACAAGATACTTTAATCAAAACTTGAAATATTGCAAAAATGTATACTGCTACAACCAATTTTTCACTGATCTTTCACAATATTTTCGAAAAGTGCGACAAATTGCAAAATTTCCCATGAAAAATTGATGAATATTTGTGATTTTATAATAACATGGGAGATATTTTCGCTCCCTATAAACTATGAAATTTAGTCATAAAATTTTCAAATTCATAGAAATTTAAACCATGTATTCATGGATGTTAAATATTACGTTAACATTGAGAAAAGTTCTATTTTGTTCTTATACAGGGTAAAAGATTAACAAGCAATAACAATCGCCCTTGCACAATCACTTGTTAATGAAAAAAAATCATTAAATTAGTGTTTGTTTGACAGTGTTTCTCAAGTAATAAATGTGATGCATTCCGGTAATCCCTGATCTACTACCCAATTCCCCAATGAATTATATCTACAATTTACCCTTCTGTATAAGGTTGGAAGATCGATCTCATCAAATGGGAGGTATCCAGCCATTAGAACATAGAGGATGACCCCACATGACCAGACGTCAGCAGCAGATCCATCATAACCCTGGTGGCTGAGCACCTAAAAGGCAATGCATAGTTTAAGAAATTGAGATCTAGCAGAAAACTCAACAGATAAAGTGTATAAGAAATCATTTAAAGAGAAAGGAATAATAGATGTGCATCCATGATGGAATGGTGGCAATTAAGCAATTTTATACAACTAGTAGTATTGACTGCAAATTAAGCAATTAAACTTCAAAAGTTAGAATAATACCCATAAGGAATACCATCAATCACTCACTCGCCTCCAAGAAAAAAAAAGAGAGAAATTAGAGACAACCATTAAGAAAAAGAAAATGATAAAGGAAGAATAGGGATAAGTCTCCACGAACGATCAGTTAGGACATATGATAGAAAGATCAAGAACAAGATTACAGCTATATACTACTTACGTAAGAGATTCAATGATTCCATCTCTCCCTCCTTCCACCTAATTCAGTAAAAGTGATTTGAATACTGCCTTCATCCCCACCCTTACCTCCCTCTAGCATCCCCCACCCCCTTCTTTCTAGTTGCTACCATCTTTAAATTTGGTCCATGACTCAAATAGTGTCCAGAAAATAATGAATTAGGTGAAAAGAATGAATTCATATAATGGGTCATTTTATTATTTTAATTCTTAAAACTCGGCATAAATGCACAATAGCTCAGAACCTAATTAATCAACTACATTAAAAAGAGGTGTATGCTGTAAATAAGTGCACCCATTTTGAGATTTCCAGCAATTATATATGAATAATGTCTTCAATTTTTTCAGTAACATAAAATACAGTAAGATGTTTTAAATTTGAAACCAGACTAATTTATTTTGCATAAACTTGAAGTTTCTTAAGGAGAGTGTACCTCAGGGGCCACATAATTTGGGGTTCCACATGTGGTACGGAGAAGTCCAACTCCCTGGATATGGATTTAACCAAAAATAACAAGGATATACATAGTTAAAAGTGAAACTATCTGGTATCCCTTGCAGCGAAATAGGAGGAATCATGCTTACTTTTTGGGACAATGCACTCAGTCCAAAATCGGAAATTTTCAAGTCTCCTTGAGAATCAAGAAGAATGTTTTCGGGCTACATATTGAAAAGAAAATATTAAAGAAAAATCAATAAGTGTCTAGAAGAACCATAAATCATGATCACTCATAGGAAGGAGTCACAAATTAAACATCAAGTGGCCCACCTTCAAGTCTCTATGGTATACACCCTTACTGTGGCAATAATCAATTGCATCTATAAGCTGTTGAAAATATCGCCTACACTCATTCTCTCGAAGCCTTCCTTTGTGAACCTTCATAGACAGATATTGTAACAAAAAAAATTTATAAAAAAAATTTATAACGCTTAGATTTGCCATATCATACTTTCACAGAGTTTTAAAAATGTTGCCAAACACCGGTACATAAGTTTAACCAAACATATACCCACACACAAACATTAACATGTAAAAACATAGAATAAGAATTACAAACATAGAATAAGAATTCATGCGTAAGAACTTCTAGATGTACAAAGCAAGACTAACATTACTCACCACACTGCAAAAGTTTCTATGTAATTGACATGACATGTAGCCCAAAATGTCTTACTTCACGAACTTGAAAAAAAAATCCAATCAAATAGAAATTTTAATAGAAGATTATCACTCCCCAGATAGTTAGAAGACTTACTATTTTATTAAATAGTTCGCCTCCTCTTACAAATTCTAGAATAATATATATCTTTGTCCGGCTAGCCAAGACCTAAAAGTAAAAATTTAACAAAAAAATTAAAAAAAGGAAAGAAGCTGTCAGTAATAAATATCAAAGTAAGATTTAACAAGACAAGGCTGTTAGCATACTAATAAAGTGATATGAGAAAAAGATGCATAATGTCAAAATTTCGTTATTATATATATATATACATATATATATAAACCATACCTCCTGCAACCTGACTATGTAAGGATGCCTCACAATCTTCATTATGGATATTTCTCTCTTAATCTGGAAACCAATTCATGAAGTCAGCCGAAAATTAAACAGATAACGAAGATGCATGAATCAAGCCTAACAGCAGAAAGATTCAATCATACTAATGAAAACTCATATCAAGTACACAAGAAAACAAAAGTATTTATAAAATGTTTCATCAATATGAATTGATTTTCTTTCACTAGTGAACTATGATCTGACAATTAAAGTTCCATTCACATAAAAACCGGTCCAATTTTTTGTTAAATGGGACACTTAGGAGCTGAGCATTTATATGTAACAAAATAAACCACTCCTCACACCAATAATTGGACCTAAGTTAATTATAGGTGTACAAGAGCCACTTGAAGAAGCTGAACAAGAAGGCTCAAAGTAAGGAATATAAATTCTTTATTTAAGACTACGAGGTCTCACTAAACCAGGCACAGGAATTTTGGTTTTATGTTTATGTTTGTGATTATATGCTCTCCCCTCTGGTCTTACTTTTCTTAACTCTCTTGTGTATGTACCGTCTATAACACAACACTCAGCTGAAAGACTATCCCAATTTGCTCTGCTTATTGACTTTGTACTTTCATATATGAGTTGTAAGTTGTAACAACAGTACTCACCACAAACATCTTGCACACTTTATTTGCTACATGCTTTTTGTCTACATGAATCCTTTCTTGCTATCTGAACTTCGTTTGGCAAAGCCCCTCGGTTTCCTTGCACTCGGCCATTCAAGAGGAAATAATTTATCTATGTTTAATTATATAATGAATATTGTCTCCTTCCTTAAATGCACACTAAGTAGGTTGTACTGAATGGTCAAAAACGCCGTCTAGGCAATGCCTACCTGATCGCTTCTCCTAGTCGAGATCCCTAGTGCCTGCATTGGGGTCTAGGCAGACGCTGCCAAGACGAGGTCGCCCATAGCGCCTAGGTGAATCTCAAACAATAATAAAGCGCCTGTGACAAAGACAATCCTAAGATCCGTATAAAGACAATCCTAAGATCCGTATATACTCTGGTCTTAAGTCTTAATTTGCTGAAAATAGTATTGAACACCAAACTACTTGTGTTAGAACACCACAATAAAATGGCATTGCTAAACGGAAAAATCGTCATCTTCTTGCAGTTAAATGAGCACTTTTATTTGGTATGAATAACCCAAAAACATTTTAGTATGAAGCTCTCCTTAGTCCTTATTGCATTATATTTGATAGGGTGCCTTCACGGGTTTTACACTTCAAAACTCTTTTTGAGCTCTTATGTCCTGACAATTCGTTCTTTCTCATTTCTCCCAAAGTCTTCTGTTGTGTTTGTTATGTCCATGTTCATAGTCCTCATTGTTGTAAACTTGATTCAAAAGCTCCCAAACACATATTTCTTGGATGGGTATATTCACATAAGGGTTACAAATGCTACTATCCTAGATCAAGGAGGAGATTTGTCACTAAAGAAAACATTGACACTCAAAATACATACATACATACAAATATTATATATATATATATACATATTGTTGATGTAACACAGTGTCTACTTCAAAACTGAGATCCCAGGTGCTACATGCACACCAACATTTACTGACTATAAACTAATTTGAAAATTACATGACTACACCCCTCTCACTGGCCAGAGAATCCGACGACTCCTCCACAACAAGCTGGGTTTTCCCATGGCCGGAAGCAAAAAGTCAGTGTTCAAACGAAATTTTCTCCGAAACATGGTGCAATGGTGTCTTCTTCCTCAAAGGTCTATATGAACCAAATAATGAGCACCTCCCTCTCTCTCTCTGTTATTCATCCTTTCTGTTTTAGTTTTTAGATGCCCTCCTCTTTTTTGTTCTCCCAACTGCAACCACCCGTATGGTTGCATATGAATGGGCATGTTTTTATTAGATGTTGATCAGCTTATCTGCATATTCAAGAAAGATATCCCCACTGGGGTTGACAAAACAGGGGTGTTAAATTTCCAGATACAAATGCATAAGTAGACTACCCAAGAATCTTTTAGAAACAAGGAAAGGAAAAAAATTGCTTTGGCCTCAAGAGAATTTATCTCTCAAGATACAAATACATTATGTTGAAAACCAAAGATCACCAGAGATGCTGCAAGAATTGGATCTCTTGCTGTGTATGTTTTGTTCCATGCCCCACCTTTCCCTTGAAGTGTAACTGAAAATTGTCTAGACCCGGCAAGCACTAGACTGTGTCTATAAGCAACAAAACCAGTTGGCAATTACAGCATAACATGTAAACTAAAGATAGCTTGAATATTTTCAAGAGCATCCCTTTGCAACATATAGTAAGAAACGGCATGACTTTCCTCTCCGGTAGGGAAAATGAGCTTCACGGTGCTATTTAGTTTTTTTTTTTTTTTTGGTGGGGGGACAGAATCATGGTGCCCTTTAAAGCAATTAAAACCAACTCAACTTAGTAGCTGAAGGCTCGAATTTCTCATTCTCATTGATTCACGATCGAAGTTATCGTAGAATACCTTTTGTAACGGATAAAATTCGTAAACCAGCTCAGCGTTGTGGGACGAGCTCGTTTTTGTCGTTTTGTTCACAAAAGTGACACGTGTTCGCGAGTTGGGGTCACGTGCTTAAAATATAAGGGTCACACGTTGTCTGATGTACAACGATCCGTCGTGCGCATTGCGACATCTTTGTTCTCATGCAGAACAACGTTCCCGTTGTGGCTTTGACAACGTGCTCGTTGTCTAAAGCACAACGTGAACGTTGTGCTCTTGACAACGTCGTTGTCGTTACGCGGACAACGTCGTTGTCGTTACGCGAACAACGAGTCCGTTGTCTCATCGACAACGATGTCGTGCTGTGTTTTGAGGCATCTACGCCGTAACCGAGCTTGGGTCGACAACGAGACCGACTCGTAGGAGGAAGTGATCAGGAGGCGATCCATAATTCCGACAAGCGTGCCGTTTCGTGCCGAAAGCACTGTCTTGGCATTTAATGCTGGTCACTTCTGCGTACCGTCCGATCCCGTCCGATTGGACTTATAGGAGGCTCTCACGTGTAATGCAGCCGGCGGCAGATATATCTCGGATATTTGGCAATGAGTGCTAAGACACGTGGTGTGGACACCTATGGCCATCTATGGTCATCGATGGCCATACCAACCTTGCCCTATAAAAACCCCGTGATTTTTAGTGCACAGGACACTTGATCATTAACCCAGATCCGAGAATACGTGTTGAGTGCTCCTAGTGCCTTGAGTATTTTTCAGTGTTTGTTCTTGTGCTTACTGTTCACCATCTTCTACCCCTACTGACTTTACCATCGGAGTACAGGTCAGGGTGCCACACCCTTCGCTCCAACCTTCTACCAGTAAACCAGGACGTGGAAGTAGCTGCTGCTGACGCGTGTCCGTCCGGTATTTTTCCCCCCACAAAATTGGCGCCGTCTGTGGGAATTAATAAACGGACCCCCCTTTTGCTCTCTGCGATCATGACTGATCAGTCAGAAGTATTCGGGCATGAGGATCAAGCCCCTCATTCCACTTCTTTCATACCTTCTGTCGTGCACATTCCTGGAGCCAGTCCTCCGTCTGGACAACCAGAAAGGACCGTACCTTCCCCTGCTGAACTCTCTGTTTCAGATCGCGTCTTGGCGATGCTGCAACTGCAGCAGTCTGTTCTGGATCAAATCACCAGGCAGCAACAGTTGATGCAAGCGAGGCTGGAGGCGTTCGAGCATAGCAGGCTCGAGGTGGAGGAGGTGCCACTGCAGAGGCCTTCCTTGAGACGTCAGTTTGACTTCTCTTCTTCTCCTTCTGCCCCGGAGAACCGTGAGACCAGGTTTGTGCTTCTTCCTACTGAGGGGGATGTAAGGCAGCCTCAGGTTCGGGCAGAGCAGAGCATCCCTTCGGATCGTGTGGATTTCAGAGAAGGAGCAGGTAGAGAGGACCCGAGAGTGGGTACCGGAGGTGCAGACACCCAGAAGACTTGGGTAACAGCCAAGGAGGTGGAGGCTTTAATCGGTGCTCGCGTTAAGAGCATGAAGGGAGGGGTTCCTGACCACTTTGCTCAGTCAGCAAAGGAGAACGTTGAGAACTCTCCTTTCACGGATGCTATCAACCAGTCTTATACTTCTTCCAAGTTCATAACTCCGACCTTCTCCATGTATACTGGAAAGACAGATCCGGAGGAGCATTTGTTTGACTTCAAGCATGCGATGGCTGTTCGCAACCCAGATGATGATCTTTATTGTAAGGCTTTCCCTAACAGCCTGTCGGGAGCAGCATCGAAGTGGTTTCGGAACCTACCTCCTGGCTCCATCAGCAACTTCTCAGAGCTCAGGTCGGCCTTTATTGATCGCTTCATCATCAATAAGAAGAAGAAGGCAGGTGCAGATACTCTCTTCTCTTTGAGGATGAAGCCGGCCGAATCCTTGAAGGACTTCATTTCGCGTTTCACCGACGAAGTCCACTATATTGACAAGGTTGACGAAGCAAGCTGCATCGCCGCTTTCAAGAATGCTATCCCCAAGCATTCTGAGCTCTACAAGTCCTTAGCTCTTGACTATCCTGTCAAGATGGACGAGTTGATGGTACGTGCCACCAAGTACGGGAGGTACGAGGAGGACGTATCCGTTGTGTCAGCACCAAAGCCCAGGGTGAGAGCGGTGGATGTCGTGGAGAGGGCACACCGATCATCGAAGAGGAAGGAGAAGAAGCAGCAGCACGAGTCTTCATCATCTGAGGACTCGCCACCAAGGAAGCGGAAAGAGAAAGTTGTGTATGTGACCCAGCGGGATCAGCCGGATCGGCGCCCGCTGGAGAGAAATTTTAACCAGTATCAGAGCAGGACGGAGAGACGTCCTAATGACCAGCAGGCGAGGCAACAGTATCAGCCACGCCAGGTGCAGCCTCAAGTACAGCACGAGAGAGGCGTGCAGCCTAGTGAGAGGCGATCTTTTGCAGATCGAGCCCCACGCATCAATTTCACAGTCAGTCCGGCGACCATCATGAAGTCGATGGAGGATCAGCCATACTTTGAGTGGCCGGCGAGGGCGGTACCGGATATCACATCGGGACCACGGGTGCATGAGTACTGTCATTATCACAAGTGCCGTGGTCACCTCACCAACCGATGCCGTATTCTGAGGGAATACTTAGAGAGGCTTGTTCAGGAGGGGTACTTGGGAGAGTATCTCGCTCCTGACAACGGCGGTGCGGAGCGTACCAGGGAGCCGATGTCCCAATCTCGTGGAAGAGAACCCGCCAACAATCCCAGTACCAGTGGAGGAGCTTCTTTGGGCACGATCAATGTCATTTGCCGCGTGCAAACGCCTGAAGCTGATGTGGAGAGGAACTTCAGGGCGAAGGCCAGAAAGCTGTCTCACGAGGCCGCAGTGTGCCAGGTGCAAGTGCCTAGCAGGAGCATTGAGCAGGCGCTCACCTTCGCTGATCGTGATCTGGCAGGAGTGATCCAACCTCACTATGATGCTCTTGTTCTCACCATGAGAATAGGAGACTTCGACATCAAGAGAGTGCTCGTGGATTCGGGGAGTGGAGCGGACGTTTTGTACCTTCATGCTTTCACTCAGATGAAGCTGGATCCTTCCGTCCTCATCCCTGCTCAGACTCCCTTGTATGGATTTGATGGCAGCTCGATGAAGCCTGTAGGCGACGTTGTCTTGCCCGTTGTGGCTGGACCCGTTGTCCTCCAGACCAGGTTTTCTGTTCTGGATGCGCCATCACCATACAATGCCATCTTGGGTCGCTGGTGGACCCATGAGATGAAGGCTGTCCCGTCCTCGTACAATCAGGTGTTGAAGTATCCAACGCAGGACGGGCCTCGGGAGATCCGAGGTGATCAGTTGGCTTCGCAGAAGTGCGATTTTCCAGCTTCCGTTGTGCCTTCGTAGCAGTTACAGGTCGTTCCCGTTGAGGAAGAGAGCTCGGAGGCATCGTTGTGCAGACCTTCCGTTGAGCCCACGAAAGCCGTCAATTTGGGAACGGAAGAAGAGCCAAAGGTGCTGCAGGTCGGGACGAGCTTGACAACGGAGGAGGAGCTCGAGTTGCTGAGTTTTCTTAGGCAGAATCTTGATGTCTTTGCATGGTCTCACAAAGACATGACTGGCATCGATCCGGGAGTTATCTGCCACCACCTCAATGCTGATCCTGCCATCCCTCCAGTGAAGCAGAAACCTCGGAGACTTGCTCCAGCTTATCATGATGCAGTGAATGAGGAGATTGACAAGCTGATCCAGTTCGGGTTCATTCAGGAGGTGCAGTATCCTGACTGGATAGCCAATGTTGTGGCGGTACCTAAGAAGAATGGGAAGGTGAGAGTCTGCATTGACTTTACTGGGGTCAACAAGGCGTGCCCCAAGGACTTTTTTCCCATGCCAAGGATAGACAGGCTCATCAATGCCACTGCCGGCCACGAGATGTTATCCTTCATGGATGGTTATTCGGGCTATAACCAGATCCTACTGGCAGAAGCAGATCGAGAGAAGACCACCTTCATAACAGAGCGAGGTTTGTTCTGTTATCGGGTGATGCCTTTTGGATTGAAGAATGCAGGTGCCACCTATCAATGTCTGATGAATCTCATGTTCGGGTCACTCCTTGGCAAGACGGTTGAAGTGTACATTGACGATATCGTTGTGAAGAGTCGAGTACGAAGTGCTCTTGTGGCAGACCTTGCTGAACCTTTCTCTGTGCTGCGATCTTTCAATCTGAAGATCAACCCAGAGAAGTGCACCTTTGGAGTCACCTCGGGGAAATTTTTGGGTTATCTTGTGAGTCAGCGGGGGATTGAGGCTAATCCAGCTCAAATCCGTGCTTTACTGGACATGCCAGAGCCTAAGTCGAAGAAGGAGATCCAGAAGCTGACAGGCCGGATTGCTGCGCTCAACCGATTTATCTCCAAGTCATCCGATCGTTGCAAGCCTCTGTTCGAGCTGTTGAGGAAGGACTCCATTTTTGCGTGGACTCCAGAGTGTTCCCGAGCTTTCCTTGCCTTGAAAGAGTATTTAGGGTCAGCTCCTATCCTCTCAGTGCCAGAGCCAGGTGAAATCTTATATCTCTATTTGTCTGTTTCAGAGCAAGCCCTTGGTTCCGTCCTGGTGAGGAGCTGTGATGGCGTGGAGAAACCTGTCTACTTCATCAGCAAGACCTTTCTCAAAGCAGAGTGCAACTATAGCAAGCTCGAGAAGGTGTGTCTGGCTCTTGTCTTTTCCGCAGAGAAGCTTCGTCCGTACTTCCATGCTCATTCTGTCGTTGTCATCACAACGTATCCTTTGAAAGTCGTGCTGGGACGACCCGAGCTGGCAGGAAGGATGTCAAAGTGGGCGGTAGCTCTGAGTGAGTTCGATATCCAGTATCGAGCCAGGAGTTCAGAGAAGGGGCAAGCGATGGCGGGGTTCCTTTCTGACTTTCCTGTGGAGGAGGAGGCAGAGGATGTGCTTGTTAATCTACGGGAGCTCCCAATTGAGGTTGACAACGAAGATGCCGTTGTGGAAGGGGCCGAGTCGTCGGAATGGAGCGGTTGGCTGTTATACGTGGACGGATCTTCCAATTTCAGTGGCTCAGGACTGGGCGTTGTGCTTGTAAGTCCGGACAACATCAAGGTGCAGAAAATGTCGCGTCTTGGGTTCACTGCCTCCAACAACGAAGCTGAGTACGAAGCCTTACTCCTTGGGTTGGAGAGCGCACGGGAGCTGCAGATTTCCACGTTGAGAGTGTTTTGTGATTCACAGCTCGTGGTGAATCAGGTGAATGGTGTTTATGAATGCAAGGACGATCGGATGAAGCAGTATGCTACTCTCGTTCGTTCGTTGTGTGAAACATTCGCCGTTGTGGAGATTAGGCACACCCGGAGGGATGAGAACAGGCATGCTGATGCTTTGGCATATCTAGCTTCCATGGTGCAGGCTGGCGAGCCCAGGGCTATTCTGATGGAGTTTCAAGAGTATCCTTCAATAGCTCTTCAGGCACAGCGAGAAGTGTTCTTTGTCAATCCAGTCCCGAGCTGGATGATAGGGTTGGTGGCTTATCTGAAGGACGGAGTTCTCCCTATCAGTGTGAAGGAGTCAAGACGCATTCAGTTTAAGGCATCTCGTTATACCTTGGTGCAAGGGGAATTGTTCAGGAAATCTTTTGGTGGTCCCTTGCTGAAGTGTGTTCATCCTGTAGACGTGGAGAAGATACTTGCTGAGCTACATGAAGGTATATGTGGCATTCATTCGGGCGGGAGAACCATTGCCCATCGAGCTCTGGGGCAAGGCTACTTTTGGCCTTATATGCAGGCCGATGCTCAGAAGTACGTAAAGAGGTGCAGCCAGTGCCAGCGGTTTGCTCGCTTGATTCATGCTCCAGCTCAAGAGCTCAGCACTGTATCTCAACCTTGGCCATTTGCGCGGTGGGGACTTGACATCGTGGGACCTTTCCCGAGGGCTCCAGGGAATCTGATCTTCCTTTTGGTGGCAACTGACTACTTCTCGCGGTGGATTGAAGCCGTTCCCCTTGCACGTATCAGAGAACAAGAGGTGAAGAAATTCTTGTGGGAGCACATCATCTGTAGATTTGGCATACCGCAGTCTATCGTTACTGACAACGGGAAGCAGTTCTCAGGACGGCTGATTGCCGACTTTTGCAGCGAGCTGAAGATCAAGCACGTCTTCTCTTCCCCTTATTATCCTCAAGGGAATGGATTGGCCGAAGCAGCCAACAAGAACATTCTCAATGCCTTGAAGAGAAGATTGGAAGATTCGAAGGGGAAGTGGACCACCGAGCTGCACAACGTTTTGTGGGGGTACAGAACGACTCCAAGGAGTCCTACCAATGAAACTCCTTTCTCTCTAGCGTATGGCACGGAGGCTGTCATCCCTACAGAGATCAGTTTGCCTACAGTGCGTTCTTGGCACAGCAAGAAGAAGGATGGAGAGAAAGATCAGAACACAGTACTCATGGCTATTCATCTTGACCTGCTAGAAGAGAAGCGAGAAGATGCCAGCATTCAGATGAGGAGGTACCAGCAGCGATTGAGGAAAGCCTACAACAAGAAAGTACAACGGAGAGTGCTACAGGTCGGTGATCTCGTCCTCCGAAGAGTGTTCCAGAATACGAGAGAGCTTAACAGTGGCAAGTTGGGACCAAATTGGGAAGGGCCCTATATCGTAGAACGATTGGGGAGTCCTGGAGTCTGCTACTTGAAAGACTTGCAAGGTAACCTCATCTCAAAATCTTGGAACATCATGAATCTGAGGCAATTCTTTCAATAGAATCTGAGATGTGCTGTTTACATGCATCGTTGTGCTTACAAGTTTTTTTTTCAGTGATCTTACATAATCATAATGCTCATATTTCAACATGTGATTCGCTATATTATGTGCCTGCTCGTTGTGTGCTCGATCATTGTTTACACTGTTCACTATCTAGTTCATCAGTGCAATATTGTGAATGTTTTGCAAGTAATTCAAATAAAGTTTTTGACTGAACAACGTACTCACTACGAACACGAGTGGCTTATATAAGGATGTCATCTGAGCAAATCTAGTGGCTTAACCTAATGACATCCTCTGAGCATGTGTTTCGGAACTGAGTCACGTTGCGTCCGTCTCATGAATTTTATTTGTCAGATTGCATTCACAGTGAATCGCGCGAATGATGTGTCTGGATCAGTGCTTGCTCGCAATGCTTGTTCATAAGTAATTTTTCGTAGTGCTTTGCTCATGGTGAACGATCATAGTGCTTTGCTCATGGTGAACGATCGTAGTGCTTTGCCCGTAGTGAACGATCATAGTGCTTTGCTCGTAGTGAACGATCGTAGTGCTTTGCTGCTCGTAGTGAACGATCATAGTGCTTTGCTCGTAGTGAACGATCATAGTGCTTTGCTCGTAGTGAACGATCGTAGTGCTTTGCTCGTAGTGAACGATCATAGTGCTTTGCTCGTAGTGAACGATCGTAGTGCTTTGGTCATGGTGAACGATCGTAGTGCTTTGCTCGTAGTGAATGATCGTAGTGCTTTATCCGTAGTGGTAACTCGTGGTGCTCTGATCGAAGTACTTAATCGTAGTGCTCTACTAGCAGTGCTTGTTCGTTGTGCTTTAATCGTAGCGCTCTACTCATGATGTGTTCTTTCTTATTCTGTGTGCATGCGTTATACTATGTCACGAGGTGAAAAGAAGTGCAAACTTGGCAAAGAAGAGCGATCCATTCATATTAAAAACCTATTTCAGTGATAACCTCCCATAGGAGAGAAAAAAGAGAATTTACATCAACAAGAGAGAGAAGCAGAAGCATAGACAGGGGCAAGGGATCAGAGGAGCAGGAGATCGAAGGGGCAGCAGGTCAGGCAAGCTCAAGGTCAGGCTCTGTTGCCGTTGTAGCAGGCGCAGGAGTAGAGGCTTCAGCAACGGCTTCAGCAATAGGGGCTTCCACCGGAGTAATTTCATCGGCAGCAGGAGGAAGCTCTGGGGCAGCAAGCTCGGAGTATGGCTCGGTAGGGAGGAGTGCAGGACCTTCAAGAAAGTGAGGCAGCTCGACGCCTTGTACCTCGGGCTCGTTGTCGAGCTCGATCAGTTCCTTGCTAGGGAGCTCGGAGAACGTGGTGGCGTCCTCTTCATTGTCTTCCTTCAGGCGGCCTTGCTGGCGAAGCGAGTCGAGAACCTCTTTCTCGGTCTCAGCACGATCTTCATCCAAGAGCGTGTCCAGCTGAGACTGGTAGTGCTGCTGCAGTCTCAGGGTCACGGACCTCTCGGTGTCCTCCTGAATTTTCTTGGCCGCCTCGAGCTCCTCCGCCAGTGCCGACCTGGCTGCCTCAATTTCCTCCAGTTGTCTACCCAAAGCTTGGGAGACATGCTCCAACTCGCTGATGCGTACAACAGCATTCTCTGTCTCTTGCTTGGCCTTCCTTTCGGCCTCCTTTGCTGCTCGTGCCTCAGCTTCGGCCTTTTCCCTAACCTTGGTGGCAGTGCCTAGCCTTACTTCAGCACGAGTCGTTTCAGCCTTGGCTTGAGACAGATCGAAGTCTGCCTTGAGTCTCTCCTCGACAAGAGTCTTCTCCAGCGTCTCCGTCCTGTCTCTCCAGTAGTTGATCCCGTCTCGCAGCTGAGTGTATTTTTCCTGGCTGCGATCGCAGAGCTCTTGCACGAGCGCGTTCATCTGCAAAGAGATGTCTGGGCGTTAGCACAACAAGAAGTAGTATTTCAAAACAATTGAGGTAGAAGACGAGGGAGGGAAAGCTTACTGTTGCCACGGACTGACAGGCGGCGTAGGACAGGTCGGCTAAGTGGAGTTGGCCAACCTCAGCGATGTCCCTGGGGAGCCTCATCGCATAAGTTAGAGCTCGGGCAACCGTCCCCGAGCTCTTCGCCGATTCAATCACGGTCGGCACTCCGAACCGAGTGAAGTCGGGTGACCAGTCCGGAGCGGAGGTCGGCAGCATACTGGCCGGGAGACTTGTCGTGCCAGTTTCCGTCGCAGCCAAGGCAACGACAGCGGAGCTCGTACCGGCTGGGGCAGCAGCAGCTCGAGAAGGGGCAGGCGCTGAGCTAACCTCGGGCACTGCCGATGTCGCCTCGGCTCCTGGGCTTGTTGGAGGAGGAGCAGCAATGACCACGACCTCTTTTTCCAGGCGTTTGTCCGCCTTGGCCTTCTTCCTGGCCTCGTGCTCGGCCGGGGCGGCCATCTTTCTCTTCGGGTCAGCAGGCGCTGTACCCTTGGAAGAATGGTTCTTCTTCTTCTTCGGCAATGATGGCGGTGGAGGCGGCTGGACTGCAGGGCGAGCAGACCTCGGCTTCCTGCTTAGCGGTGGTAGGTTTGAGTCGGCCATTGCTTCTTCCTCTTCTTCGGGTAGGTGAGGGAACAGTGAAGGTACGGAGGGGGAGGCGCCCTGTTGCTGTTGTTGTGGTTGTTGTTGAGTAGTTGCTGGGTTACTGGAGGAGCCCCGCCTGACGAGCTCGAGTGGTTTCCACCTAATGTATTCCCCGCCTCGAGCACGGCGGATACCAGTAAGAAGTTCTTGTTCCTCTGAGGTCAACTTCTTGTATGGAAATTTCTTTGGGTCCACTGCACACAAGAGAAAGCAAAATGAGTACAACGAGGAAGTTAGCAGGACGAGAAGATACAGCGTACAACGAGAACGTAGTCAGGACAATGGCGCACAACGGACAACGGATGACTAGTAGTATACCTGCTTCCACTCGGAAGACGTTGGGGACCGAGGAATTCTCCGCCTTCCAGCCGCCAGAGACGACGAATGGAGTGGCTTTCCATTTCCTTTCTCTGTCAAGGATGCCCGAGACGAGCTCTGGACAGTAGGGTTTCTTGTTCCACGAAAAATAGGAATACAGACCGTCGTCATTGCCTCGGCATCTGACGGCATGACAGAAGTGGAATAGATGCCTAGCCTCTATGGGGTACCCGTCCTTGATGAATTTGATCATCATGGACATGTATTTGTGGAAGCCCGGGTGCATTTGCCCCGGTGCAAGTTGCAAGGTGGACAGAACTTCATCCAAGACAGGATGAAGAGGGAAGCGAAGACCAGCCTCAAGCTGGGAGAGGTAGACAACGGTACAGGCAGAGCGCCTGTCTATGATGGCATCATCTCGCATGAAATGGAGATTGACATCGGCAGGGAAGTCGAAACGTTCCCTGTAACGGTTCAGATGCGCCAACTGGAATTGGCGCAGAACTGAAGATTTTTCAATGTAGGCACCATAAGGTGCGCTACCTGTGCAACTAGCCTCGTCATCAGAAGGGCCTCTAACTCCCTCTATCCTAGCAGGTTCTACGGGGACATTGGCAGCCATGGTGGTAAGGAGAAATCGGAAAGAGGGACAAGAACAAAAGAGTATGCGCAGAGCAAAACCACACTGGGAACCAGAGAAGAGAGAAATGGAAAAACAGTAAGAGAGAATAAGAGATAGGGGTGAAGGGCGTACCGAACTGAAAAACTCAGAAAGATCGTTGAAGAGCTTGAGGAAGATGAACTTTCGGGCGAGAAGAAGATTCGACAGAGTAACAGTGCTTGATGAAACAGGGTGGGTGAGAGAGAGGATTCGATGGGATTTTATAGACGTCTCTGGCTCGCGAAAGTACACCACTACCCTTCATCTGAGGCGTACACCTGTATCGACGGAATTAAGAACAGTGGCAAGATCGTCCTTTCACCGAGTATTACAAACGTCAGGGTCATTAAAGCATTCTCGAAATTTAAATCGGTGATGATGACAGCCTGTCCGCATTGAAGAGACGCGACGGTTCGCACGCGTGACCAGCTGGCGTGAACGGTCGACCTTCTTAGTAAGCGTTTAAAGCACGCAACGTTTCGCCTTCCGGAGTGGTGCCAGGTATGACCCTTTTTGTTCGTTTATGACGCTTCGAACTACGTTCCAAGCATCATAAAGGGGCAAACTGTAACGGATAAAATTCGTAAACCAGCTCAGCGTTGTGGGACGAGCTCGTTTTTGTCGTTTTGTTCACAAAAGTGACACGTGTTCGCGAGTTGGGGTCACGTGCTTAAAATATAAGGGTCACACGTTGTCTGATGTACAACGATCCGTCGTGCGCATTGCGACATCTTTGTTCTCATGCAGAACAACGTTCCCGTTGTGGCTTTGACAACGTGCTCGTTGTCTAAAGCACAACGTGAACGTTGTGCTCTTGACAACGTCGTTGTCGTTACGCGAACAACGAGTCCGTTGTCTCATCGACAACGATGTCGTGCTGTGTTTTGAGGCATCTACGCCGTAACCGAGCTTGGGTCGACAACGAGACCGACTCGTAGGAGGAAGTGATCAGGAGGCGATCCATAATTCCGACAAGCGTGCCGTTTCGTGCCGAAAGCACTGTCTTGGCATTTAATGCTGGTCACTTCTGCGTACCGTCCGATCCCGTCCGATTGGACTTATAGGAGGCTCTCACGTGTAATGCAGCCGGCGGCAGATATATCTCGGATATTTGGCAATGAGTGCTAAGACACGTGGTGTGGACACCTATGGCCATCTATGGTCATCGATGGCCATACCAACCTTGCCCTATAAAAACCCCGTGATTTTTAGTGCCCAGGACACTTGATCATTAACCCAGATCCGAGAATACGTGTTGAGTGCTCCTAGTGCCTTGAGTATTTTTCAGTGTTTGTTCTTGTGCTTACTGTTCACCATCTTCTACCCCTACTGACTTTACCATCGGAGTACAGGTCAGGGTGCCACACCCTTCGCTCCAACCTTCTACCAGTAAACCAGGACGTGGAAGTAGCTGCTGCTGACGCGTGTCCGTCCGGTATTTTTCCCCCCACACCTTTGATTAGTAACTCAGCTGCCGGAGATGACAGGTAGACAGGAGGAATAACAGGGAGAGAGGGAGATACTAATACCTGGTTCAAATCGTCCTTTGAGAAAGAAGGAAAATGTTGCACCATTTTCTCAAGGGAATTCCAAATTGAATACTGGTTAGGATTTGTCTTGGGAGGAATCAGTTGTAGGGGCAGAAGACGACTGAGGAAGAGGAATGGTTTGGTGTATGGTGTATAGTCAGAAAAATGTTGGTGTGCACATAGCACAGCCCTTTTGATATCTTGCTCTTGAAAAACCCAAATTTTGAATACATTGCTATAAGAAAAACCCAGAATTTGAGAGAGAATAGCAAACAAAATACCTGATCCACCATCCTGTGCTTAAGTATGGTACTTTTAACCAGAACTTTCATGGCGAAACTCTCTCCAGTCTCTGTATTCTGTGCAAATTTGACCTTTGAGAAAGTTCCTTTCCCAATGGTTCTGCCGACCTCATACTTTCCGACCTTTCTCATGACCATTTTCACAATCTCTTCAAGCTCATTTCCCGGGAAAAAATTCAGGTTCCATTCAAATTCTCAGTTTCGAAGGCGAGAAATTCCCAATGATCTACTTACAGAAGTAGAGGAGACGGAAAACAAAGATTGATTAAGAGTAAGAGTAACGAGAAACAAATTCGTAAAAAAAAAAAAAAAAGTCGTGAATAATCTAAATCACTCACTACATTGAAAATGAAGAAAAATAAATCACATAAAAAATTAAAAACAACAAATTGTGATCCAACAATCGAGAGATAATGAGATTACGAGAACAGAATTCAAGAACTGGAGGTGATTCCAGAAGATTGGATTGAGTATTCACCGGAAACTCAATGCAACGGCGGAGAAATCAAATTAAAGGGCTCTGTAAATGGAGAAAGCGAAATCGTTTTCTCAGTTCATATGGTGTGGCTTAACCGCTCGAATGATCTTTTATTTATGAGATACGAATAATAATTGATAAACTACCTTTCTTTTCCTTTCTTAGCTGGGGGGATTTATCAATCCAGTTGTTGGGTTTAGCCCATTTTTGTAAATTCACTATTTTGAGAAAATCCAATTTGCATCAAAGCTCGTATTTCATTTTTCATGCAAAATTAAGTACACAACCTTATTTGGGAAAGCAAATTTGGTTTATCTCCCTTAGGGGAGTCAGGGAGGTGTGACTGGAGTTTGAGTCTTTGCACTTGTCTGTTTATAAAGCTAAAACTGGTTAAATGTCCATGTTAGGCCCTACATGTGGGCTCCGCCCAAGCAAGCCGAGTCTAAATCCAATGGGTAGGGCCCCCTCCTTCCCGGGGTAGTAAGTTTGAGCGGAGATAGATGTGGTTTTAAGCAAGCGGTACCTTCCTCCCCAATTTGTTCACCTGGAAGAGTGAGCAAAGGCATTAGGTGTGTTGTTCCGTTTGACTTAGTTTGAAGCTTTTCTATTTAGCCCTAATTGATCCGATTGAAGAGAGCATTAACCCTAATGTTCTATCCTTGATGACACCAACTTGACACCCACCATGAGTACTAACCCCCTAACCCTAATTAAATGATTAGTGCCTACCAAAAAAACTGAAAAAAAGATATGGATGCCGTGTGGCTTGGGGAAGATATATGTAATTATGAGGAGTGCTAACCCCAATCCCCCACTTCAATTTTTTTCCAAAGTCCCACCTTGTTAACAACACTTGGCATAGCTACCTTTTCCACGGGTTAAAAGCAAAAATTTCAAACAGGATGAGAGGTTATGATAAATAGGAAGTTATGATTTGCACCAGTTCTCAAGGGAAGTTATGATCCCTTGTTGCTACCATATTGAGGCTTCAAAAGTTTGAGATTGGGCTAGCATTTATTTTAATATTATATTTTAAAACACAATATTATTGTGTTATATGTTAGGGTTTAGTGTATGTCTTATGACTAGCCACTTTTTTAGGGGTTTGAAATAGCAAAGCAACTTGTTTTTCTGTGAGTGACCCATACGATGTTAAACTCTTCAATATTTATAAGTAGTGCATAATATAATAAGTTGCTCGCATTTTAAAATAATTATGATGTGTTTTTAGATGCGCACTCAACCTAAGACCAACTAGTAGCAAAGCCTTCCAGTTTTTTTGCTAGCAATATCATTTACCTATGTTAAGTAGCACATAAGTGAGTGATTAGTAGAAGGGGAGTGAACCACTTGCAAGTTGTTAGTCATCGGGAATAGATCTCACTACCTCTTTCACAAGAGAGGTCACACCCTATCATTGAAGTAAATTGCGGTGTGTACAAAGCCCTCTAATCACACGTCATTTTATTACTTTTTTGTTAGTTGAACAACATTGTTTCTATTTTTTTTACATGACTTCCTGTATATATTCTATTTAGTAGTTGGGGATAGTGAAACACCCCCACCTCTTGCATGAGTGATAGGGGTGTGACCTTCCCATGTTGGAGGTCTTGGGATCTAATCCCGGTAAGAGTAAGCAAGAGTTACATTGCCCAAGCTAACCCCTACTGACAGTTGACTACTAAGAATTTCTATCACCAAAAAAAATTTGGGGAAAGTGTCGTGTCCTGCTTCCAAGAAGTTGATCTTGAGATCAAGCTCTATTGGCTCGGCGATGTGGCAAAACAAGAAATCAACTCACCCCTAACTACTAACAATTGATGCACGGGGCCTTGTATACAAAAGGGGTGTTGACTAAAAATCAAACTTAAAATTATCAAGACACACATATCAAGAAACACCATATTCAGTTACAAGGGTTAAAGGGGATACGTGTTGACCTGTGGGTTCGATTGAACTCAGGGGGTGTTGACTATAAATCAAATTTAAAATTATCAAGAAACACCGTATTCAGTTACAAGGGTTAAAAGGGACACGTGTTGACCTGTGGGTTCTATTGAACTCTCCCCGAGTTCAATCGCGATCGGCTCTGATTAGATCTCTCCTTATTTGTGCTCACCACGAACTCAAACCTTAGCCTCCCAAATCCCAGGAAGGGAATATGCTACTTGTCATCGAGTTTTCGACTCTGAATCTCTTATAATACGAAGGCAAACGAAACGAATCTGGTACAAAAGGTTATTAAAGGTCATTTCGAAATGGATCGTCTCCTTCACATAAGCACATACAATATCTCTCCTCTCTCCCGCCCTCACCTCCTCCTCTCCGCTTCTCCTTTCAACCCTAGAATTTCTTCCCCACTTCATTTCCGCACTTCATTTCTAGGGTTTCCTTCGAAACCATCCACATGGTCTGGCCGTTTTCACGCGACGAATCCTGGCCCTCCGTCGCCGAAATCTGACCCACCTTTCGATAAAGATCCGATTCCTTCTTCAGGTACGCATTTCAATTATCCAGAATTTTACCATTTTTCATTCGAAACCTATAAATCCTTCAATTACATTTTCTAGGGTTTCTACCTCTTTCTATTTCTCATACGAAAATATCTAGAGAGTTTTTTTTTTCCTTTATTTATCATTTTATGTGTTGAATTGAATGGGAAAGTGTTTGTAAGTTGTTATATTCGGGAGGTGTTTTTTCACAAAATGAAAATCAATTTAATTTTTCAATTTGTCACTTGAGATATAATAAATCATGCACGAAATGAGTACTATAGTAATATTTTAACCATGGCTTACTCAGCTAAGAATTGTTTTTTGTTGAAGTATTTCTTGAAGATAGTTGAAGCCCCCCATTTGCAAGGGCTATATGAATTAATTTAGCTATGATTCTCTCCAATATACCCTTACAAGCTTGCACTGCTTGGCGGAAGAAAGGTTGCACCTAACTTCCTTTAGGATGCCCAAAATAATATAGAAAAGGTTGCACCTGCTTTTATATATATTATAGTTCATCATGATTGCCTATTATCAAAAAAATATACATATAAATGTTTTCTTTCTTAATCTTTTTTTTTTTGGGGGGTCTGAATTCTTTCTTACTCCGATGGGTGACGATGCCTTTAGCCTTGACTGGAAATGGAAAACAACAGTGTGTGCAAACCCGGTTCACCAATTTGGCCTTACATACTTTCCTGTGTAGGAATTAACGATATCCTTGTATGGTAATTGTATTGACATGGTTTAAGACTGCTTGTTTGCGTCTTTAACTGCTTGATTCTCTATTTGGCTACTAGTTCATGTCTGCCATTCTTCTAGACTGTTTGGTTACAGTACCTTTCTTATTCAGATTAACTTTCTGATCTTCCATGTTTAGTTAGCCACCGAGTTTATCTTATTCAGAATAACTCTGTTCTCTTTTATCCATTTGATCACACTTCTGTTCTATTCAGGACTCAGGATGATTCCATTATCTTTTTTGGGTTGTTTGGTTGCAGTCTATTCTCATTCTTGATTAACTGTATGGTTATTACTTACTAGGGGTGTTAACAAGCCGAGTCAAGTTCAGCTGAGGCTTGTTTGAGCTTGGCTCATCCGTAAGTGATAGAGCTTGAGCTCGGCTCAGTTAAGCTTGACCTAGCTAACGAATAAATTTTGGCTCTCAAATGAGCTCAAAGCTTGACTCAGCTTGATTTAAAATGTTAAAAAGTATATTGTTAAGGGTAATAATGTCTATTAACATATTATATATACCTGAGTCGAACTACCTCTTGCTCGAACTCGGCTCATTTATTAAACAAGCTTTCTTGATCAGCTCAGTTCGACTCAACGAGCTATTTTATCCTTCTCAAGCTCAGCTCGTTTCATGCCAAGTTGAGCTGGCTCGGCTAGTTGACAACCCTAATGGTTATAGTAGGTTTCCATTCCATGACTTGGTTATTAAGTAATAGTCTGTTACTCTGTTTTAGTTCCCATTCTAGCTCTTTGTTATAATCTATTTTATTAGTGTAACTCCAGTTCTTTCTAAATCGTTTGGTTATAGTGTCATATTATCATTCCGAGTTGGAATAAACTTTCTTTATCTCCAAGCAGACATAGCCACCCGCTATCCTTCATTGTTTGTTTATGAATGGTCTCTGATTAGACCAGAGACACTTGATTTGACCATCCTAACTGGTTTGATGGCCGGTCATTGTGGACTTGTCTTTGGATCGACTCGTCAGAATGACTAGTCCTTGATGGACTGTCTAAGTGACTGAACCAAATGGTTCGGTTTGGCGACTGGACTGAACAGTCTGTGAGCCACTCTTCTTAGTTTGGAATGGGCATTTGAAGATGGTCTTCTGATTCAGATCAGATCATCAGAGAGAGGAGGGGTCTGATCCGATTGAGTCTTCTATGGTTCGAGATTAGAGGGGAGGGCCTTGAAGAGGTCATCTTATTCATCTTCATCTTCCCTTGTTCTAATCAGACTTTGGTCTGGTTCATAGGCGAGCTTGACGGTCTCTAGTCTGGGCTTGGTCTGATATATTTTTTGCATCTCAATTATCGTCTCCGTCCTTTATATAAGAGATGTTGGGCCATACTATTTAATGGACCCACCCCACTAGGCCTCGTGCTTTGTGCCCAAGGCTGATTGCAACAAACTGAGTTGGTTCATCGAACATGTCCACACACTCCTCTAGGACGGTGAGCCCAAGAAGCCACCATCATGATTACAAGGATCAGACGACCACCATTATGACCGGTTAGATCAGACAGCTCTGATCAGCCCCCTTGGTCCTCCAAGCAAGATCAACCATCTAGGATAGTCACCATACTCTTAGGGATACGTGGACACCTGTGGGCAAACGATCAAGGTCATAACACTCCATGGACGACTCTAATAAGTCCGACACCAATTCAATTTGCTTCCCAACATGGTGACAAGAATAGGTGTTATTCCAATTTCCAATCACTATGATTGACCTTCCGAAAAAATTGCCGCTGCCTCCCTAAAACCAAGTCACTTATAGTCATGGGGACCACATCACACCACACTTAATCGTGATAGCGATCTGATTGAGAATGAGATAAGATAACATTTATTGATCTTCACATAATGATCATCATGAAGCCAAGAAGATGCAACTTGAACAGTAGATTCATCTAATTTTTGGGATTCAAAGCCTTCCTCTAGGTTTTTGGCCTTCACATCATTTGGCCAAGCCCTTGTTCTCCTCCGATGAACATTTAATAATATCCTTCCAGATGTTCTGTTGAAGTCTTTGGATATTATGGGTATGAGGTTTTCTTTTTATACTCATTTAGGTTTTTTTTTTTGCTATTACTAGTTCACTGTTTGGTTGATGGAGAAACTAGTAGCTACTAATTGAAGATTACATGTCTAATACTTGTATTTTCTACTCTTTTCCATCAAATGACAAATTTGGTATTGAAGAAATGCCAGGATATCCTTTTTGGTATCTTGTGGAGGTAAGAAAAGCAAGCCTTAAAATTTTGAAAGGGTCCTTGTTGCAGTCGTTATGTAGTGAGGTGTTTTGGCTACATATCAAGGAATTAACTAGAATAATTAGGGGTTTTTTTTTTTTGAAAAAAAGAAGTGAAGATACTTCAGAGTGAAAATGGGTATTAACCCCATCTTTAGAAGTTTGCAAGTTGAAGGAATGAATGGGCCTTGAAAATTAGGGTGATGGTTTTCCATTAAGTCTTGAGTTTGACAGGGTTGTAAGGCATCAGAGTTGTTATTGTTTTTTGAGAGAGTGGGGGCGGTGGGTTTAAATTCTCCTTCGCCTCTCTCCTCTGTATTGCTCGAGTCCTCCAAGTCTTGGCATTATTAATTTATTATCAATTTCTGTTTTGAATGTTTCAAATTTCATATTATCATTTAGGCCCATTAGGGATTTGAGCCTATTTTCAGACAATTTGTTAATTCTCGAATAAATCACGAAGTGATGAATTATTCAGAACTTATTCCGAATGGGGATTTCTCATAAACTATTCGTTCAGGCTTATTCGAAATTCTAAAATAAAAATGAGGCCAAAATAGGCTTTTTTATTAATAATAGGTTTATTACCAATAACCCGAGACTTATTTCACACTGAGAAATCCACATTTGATGGAAGTCACCAACTAAGAGAAGAAGGAGAAACCTATATTTGAGCAGTTTTTTAATGGTTTTGATATCCATTCAATTGAACTGAGAAAAAAAAAAGATTTCGCATGTTGATTAGTCTGCTGAACTACTTGAACTGAGAAAAAAAAAAGATTTCGCATGTTGATTAGTCTGTTGAACAACCTGAACTTCGACCAAACTGAGAGAAAAAATTATTTGAGCTATTCATTATGAGCTATTTCTATATTGTGCTAAATAATTATGTTATACCAAATAAATACACATATATTGGTTCTTTGATTTTATCTATTCAGATTGTTATTTTTTTCTGATTCTATATGTCTCTGTATCTACTCAGATTGTTATTTTTTCCGACTCCAATTTTATCTAAATAATTATGTTATACCAAATAATACATGGATATTGCTTCTTTGATTTTTTTCCGAATAGAGGAAATGTAGCTCTTCTTCTAGGATGAAGAAAGGCACGTCGTGGAGGGTTACCTACATCATTAAAGATATTCAGACTTGATTATGTCTTTGAACATCCCAAGCTTGCTATGGGCCGAGATCAGCAATGGTGTGGCGAATTCATTAGATAAGAATTTTTTTCAAGGAAAGTGTGGTGGTGTGGAGAAGAGATGCGGATATAACTTTTTGTATCATTTGTTTTGTGTCTTCTTCTTGAACCCGCCCTTTTGTTCCTCTTTAATAAAATTTCGAAGTTAACAATACCAGGGAAAAAATGGAAAAAGAAGAAAAAAACCAAAAACAACGGTACTCGAAGCAAGACCGAGAACAGACTAATAATAGGGTTATATGATAAGCACTACTCCAATTTTCCCCCCTTATTTTGATAAAATGATCTTTCCTTGTACATTCTCATGGAAATTACACTGACATAGCAGAAGCAATATGAGGTCACAAAGGAAAGATAAATGAAACCTGGGTGGTAACTTTTCATATTTTCTTATTGATGAGAATAACTAAATTGAGTAGAAGAATAAGAATCAAGAGGTTAGCACTCCACCTTTTGTCTAACACAACATTAAGCAAGTTCTCTTTCATCAGAGATGGATATAGTGAACCGAGTGAAGAAGCTTGAAGAAATGCTACAGTTCCACTTTCACATCATCCTTGCAGTACTCACTGGGGGGGTCTCTTCAAATTAATATTGAATATTTGTTAATAAATTTTGAGAAATATAATCAAAGAGTTGAACTTGTTCAGATTTCATTACACAGATGGATAGAAAAATATAGCTATATGGCTACAAGCCTAGACCATTAAAGCCCAATCAGATAGTCATTATGTCAGTTTTTCTTCCTTTTTCCCCCTTCCACTGGTGATGAAGTGTTTTGAATTTCGTCTTCACCTGCCTTTTTGTGTTGTTGCTCCTGAAACAGGTCTTGAAGCAACCTTTTCCAAATTGCAAGACAGAGTGCAGATCTTCTTCGCCGTTCTTTTCTGGATGTCACTGTTCTTCTGGGCTTGTGCATGGGATGGTAGGAATGATGGCAGACCGAACAAGGGATCTCGATTTGGAAGATGACCCTGTAAGCATTTATATTGTAAATAAGAACAGATTTAGAGGGAGGAGTGTAAGAATATACAAGAAGAAGAGCTACATTTATTCTATAGATATAAATAAAGTACTTGCTTCCTTCAGTCTCTGAGACGGAAATCATATTGTATGATAACAGTGTTATGAATCTAATTCCAAATAATGTGCTACCATATAAATAAGAGAAATTTAGGGATAGGTTACTTGCATGGTTGCATGTGCAGGTGGTGGGACTAAGAGAGGATCCAAAGCACCTATATGGTGGACTGAAGTGGCCATCTCCATCTCCAACTACGACAGCTACATATGGCTTACATGAGAAGGTAGGACATTTCGTTTACTTGGTCCCAAGTTCTGGACATTTGGAAATTCTATGCTAAATTATACGGGATCATCACTATGAAACTTACACAAGGTTACCAAGTTATCAAGGATTGTGAAATCTTGACATTCTTAAATTTATACAAAACACACACACACCTGGAAAATTACATACTGGTCCCAAAAATTTAAATAAGCAAACTATCCATATAGAACTAATGTATTGGAAGAGTTTTTTTAAACACTCTTAGTTCTTGCAAGTATACAAATTAGAACTAATGTATCCAAATAAGTTGATGTATAATAACATAGACACTATATAATTAATGGATAAAGCAATTTATTTCATGAATCAATATTTTTTTTATGTATGACAGCATGGCCTTCTTCTTCATTGGTGTCCTATCCCAACTATCTATGGCTTGCCAGTATTTTCCGAAATGGAGTGTTCCTTGAACAGTTGAACGTAAGATGATTATAACTATCGTATCTGTCACTGCTTTTGTCAGTCAGTCAGAAAATATTTAAATAAAAGTCTATAGAACAGTTGTTACAGTTGAAACCCAAGAGTTAGGGTTTGGCTGAGAGAATAAGGAAGAAGAAGAAGAATAAGAAGAGAGGAAAATGATAGTGAGTACTTAGTTTCTAAGCCTCCTCTTCTACTATTATTTATATGAGACGAATTACAAAAATACCTTTACTAACAAGAGGAAAATAGGGGACAAATACAGGTGAGACTTAAATGCCCCAACACTACAACATAACATTAACAACAATATTCCCACCCCACCCCACCCCACCCCACATCTCTCAAGCTGGTGCAAAATTGCCTTGCATGCCCAATTTGTCTGTTATGGTGTGAAATTGAGGGTTTCCTACTCCTTTGGTCAAGGTATCCGCAAGTTGATCCCCTGTCGTCACAAAGGGAGTACAAATTAGCCATCAATTGACCTTCTCTTTGATAACGTGTCTGTCAACCTCAATCATAGTTCAAAATATCGGTATCGGGTATCATATCGGTAAGTCTACAACATGATATATATCGGTGTATCAGATGGATACGATGAAAAAAATCAGAATACGCTAAGAAACGCAAAGAAAAACTTGGATACCTTGCATTAAACTTCTTTTATTGCAAGTATAAGTTAAAAACAAACTAAATGAAGGCATCGAGCTACATTTATAAATTATAAGTTATAACCATACATATGAGAGTTAAGAATTTTATATGTTAAAAAAGGTATGCGTGCTGATTAACAGGTATGAAAATATGAAGCATAGTCACTTAACTAAGTGTATGAAATACAATCTAGATATTAAAACCTTACATTCAATGAGTTAAATAAGATCATATTAAATTATAACCATAAAATATAAGCTTGAATTTAAGCCTTTTTATACTGAACTGTTAAGCAAATTTTCAATCTCCAAGGAAAAACACTCCGATTTCCTATAAGAAAAATGCCTAATTCCCCTTTTGGGACACTGTTAGTTGACTTTTTGATCTTATAGATGAAAATATTTTTGAAGACTAAAATATAAGACATTTTTGCCAAATTTTTAGGTTTTGGTAATGTTTTGATATAGTAGAATTTATGAAATTTTAGGATTTGAGAAATACTTTACTATTTGAAAGTTAAATTTTGACTTAATCCCTAAAAGACGATAAAAAAAAAAAGATTTTGTTTTTGAACTGGAAAGTTGATTTTTTATTCTTCAGAAATTTGGATCTAGGATAGTTTTTATTGAATTAAAATGTAGGTATAACCTTATTTATACTATTGGGTGGCACGTGTGATGCTCGTGAGAGCGAAGGGAAGGAGTTAACCACAATTAATAGGAGTTAAAAGGGACACGTGTTAACCCACGGGTGCGATTGAACTCTCCCCGAGTTCAATCACGATTGACTGTGATTCTATTCTTTAAATAGATAGATGAGGGTAGTTTGGGAATTAAAGTAAAACATTAAATTAAAGTTTTGTTTTATATAAGGGTAGTTTAGGAATTTCAGAAAATTCAGGCTACGCCTCGCTCTCCCATTATAATAGTAAATATATAAATCTCTTAAGTAAATAAAAGTAATCATTTACTTAAATGATATTTTATGTAAATAAGTTATGCATATCGGGTCTGTGTTATAGATCTTAGTGTAAATGGAAGGAGAGAAAAAATAATTAACTGAAAATCCTTTGTATCGGGCTCGTATTGTGCGTGTCGGCCCAATACTCCCGATACGGGAGATTGTTTTTTCAACATACCAGTGTACAGGATAGTTCCAAACAGAATACGTATCGATGGTACCGAAATTTTAAACCATAACCTCAATGTGCTTGATTCGATCATGTTGAACAAGGTTGTGGACTTGTGGGTGATCCTAATAGCTAATTGGTCTTTATAGAGGAGGCCAAGTTCTCTCAATGACATCTCTAATCATGAAAGCTCACAAACACCATGAGCTATAGTCTTGAACTCTACCTCTGCACTGAATCTAGCAACAACTTATTTTTTACTTCTCCATTACATTAGGTTGCCACCCACAAAGGTACAATACCTGGATGTAGATCTTCTGTCAGACACCGACTATGATCAATCAACATCTGTATATGCCTCAATCCTCATATGACTATGGGAGGCAAACAAGAGGCATTTGCTTGGAGAAGACTTCAAGCATCTGAGAATTCTATATGCAACCTCCAAATGAGAGGTCCTAGGAGCATGTATATACTAACTAACCACACTCACCGCATAGGCAATTTCTAGACAAGTGAGAAAGAGGTAGATAAGTTTGCCTACCAACCTCTGGTATCTCCCTATATCAGTTAAGGAGTCCTCACTGCTGTCACCCAATTTATGGTTCTATTCAATAGGAGTAGCAATGAGTTTTCATCCTATCATCTCTGCTTCCTTCAACAAATTTAGAACATATTATCTTTGAGCTATGAAGATACCCTTCTTGGATCTAGCAACTTTAATTCCTAGAAAATATTTTAGTTATCCCAAATCTTTATTTGAGTTACTAGATCGAGAAGCGAAAACGAGAGCGAGAAATGAGATATAGGTTCCTTATTCTCATTATGTTATTTATGGGTAGCTATATATTTGATTTTATCTTAGATAGGATTTTTGTGGAAAAATAGGTGTCTTATGTTTCAAACTGACGATACTTGTTTAGAATCTACACCCTAGGCTATAGATTGTGGTCTACCACATCACTTCACACATACAACTCTTTTTGACTACTAGATGGGACGTGATGGAAGCGAGTTTCCTAAAAAGCGAGTCTGTCCAAGTAAGTAAGCGGGTTTGTTGATGAAGCAAGTTTGGGAAATGAGCTTCCTGGGCAGCAAGCTTCCCACCCTGTACATAGCTTCCCTGCAACTATGAATTCTCAAACTCCTCTGCAAGATGATGTTTAGCCTTTTCAATACTTTTTGATAATTGTCTGTCATAATAATGACTTCAACATAGACTAAGGGCAAAGACTTTGCCTCGGCTATGTTTGATGAATAATATGTGGTCAGTCTGACTTTGATTGCACCCATATTTAATTATAGCTCTTCGAAACCTGTCAAACCATGCTCTTGGTAATTGCTTCAACCTATACAAGGCTTTATTTAACTTGTACACCTTTCCTCCAGTTGTGGGAAACTTGAACCCATGAGGCATCCTTATGTACACTTCTTCCTCAAGCTCATCATGAAGAAAATCATTTTTTAACGTCAAGGTGTTGTAGAGACCATCATTGATTGGCAGCAAGGGGATGATGACTGGAATTGAGTTCATCTTTGCAACAGGTTCAAAGGTCACCAGTCACTTAGAAGTCAACACTATACATTTGAGTGTAGCCTTTTGCAACAAGTCTGGCCTTGTTCCTTTCTACAGATCCATTAGACTGATGTTTCACAATTACAGTGTACCCACTTACATCCCATTGACTTTTTTTTTTCCTTTTTGCAGATCAACAAGATCCCACGTACCATTCTTCTCGAGGGCTTGCATTTCTTAGCCGTTGCTTCCCTCCATTTAAGATCAAAAAGGGCCTAGGAACACCGCATGGCATAGAAGACAAATATGAGACAAGGTGCGATATGATGAAGTCATAAAGTTTTTTTTTATCGATAAATAGCAAATATATATATTAGAAAAAGGAAACATGACAAACATCACAGGGTTCACAAATAATAAACCAAGAGGCAAAAGAAAAGGAAAAAAGAGAAACAAATAAAAGTGAGAACCTCAGCTCTATCAAAATTCCACGTGGCAAATATGGCCCCAGAGGTCTCCCTTGTCACCCCCTATGAAGATAGTGTGACGCCCCGAACCCGCGCTTAGGGAATCAAGTTCGGAGACGCGCGTCCGTTCGTCAAATCATGCAAGCTTACGACTTTACCCGCGAAAATACGGGAAATTTAAACATTTATCAAATGCTTCCAAAAAGCAAATAACACCTGTCATCACAATAGCCATCATACAAACCATATACCTGTATTATTTACATCAAGTTTGTTTTACAAAAGTAGGCGCCTCTATCACGCTGGGTACAACTTGTACAAGCTTCCAAAATGTCTAGTTGGACTTTTCACTTAATGGTCAGTAGCTCCAAGATCTGCTGACACAAAAAGTCAGTGAGCTATGAAGCCCAATAAAATCACAATCCTTCTAAACTATTTTCCGCATAATAACACGCATCAATAATTATATAATAAACAGTTCAATTTGCATGTTACAATAAAATAGAACAGTATATAATAAACTGTGACCCAAGGTCACTTAGGGTTACGTCATCCTAACCGAGGTTCCCGACCTCACATTACTTTCCAATTATGAGGTTCAGTTATGAATGCATTATATTACCAAGTTATCGTTTCGATCATCAATCATGTTTCATTTCGAGTCTTGAGACTCTATTAATTAGCCACAGCCCACAAATGTTCAGCTTAAAGTCTCTAAATCCTAACCATAATACATTGAGTCATTCTGATTCACACGCTGTTCTGGCTTTCACCCGAACACGACCAAACCTTGGGTATACCAATCCAACTCACCTGGAATCCAACGATTCCATACCGAACCATGAGTCCACCAACTCAAACAAATACACAAACTCTGAGTATACCAACTCAGACCACTTCGTATCTGAAGCTTACACACACAAGATGGGCATTCACCCAATAAGGACATACTTTTCCATTCAATTGACTGGCCACATCTACCGTGTATTCGCCGCCATCTCCCTGGGTATCAGTCATGAAGGAACCCCGACCAACCTGCCTACCGTCATCTTCTGGCTAGTCTACGGAGGAACCCCGACATCTATACCAATGCCGACATCTCCTGACGTTCCACCAAGAAGGAACCCCGATAGACATGGTGCCGACATCTTCTAACCTACCCAGAAAGGAACCCCGGACTATACACTATTTGATGTTCAACCACTTTAAACTCCCTAAGACTCCGACATCTCCTGACTATCAGTCACGGAGGAACCACGGGCCATGCAGGACACTGCCACTCCTGACCTAGTCCAAGAGGCACCACGGACGACCTATAAATACAGACCGACATCTCCCGACTATCAGTCACGGAGGAACCCCGGGTCTTACCGGTCTCTCCTGACCTAGTCAAAGAGGAACCACAGATTATACTTAACCCTGGCTAGATTTTCTAACCATAGGTTAACCCCAGTTAACCCAATCCTCGCTTGATTAACAAAAATACTTGGGCCTCACGCCCATGAACCAACTCCAATAACACACCGTTCCGTTAGGAAACGTTTCCAGGCTAACGGATGTCTCCATAGCCTTACAAGACATGCAAAACCACTTTTTGTCACCCTAAAGCGGCGATACAATTTACCTGTGACCCGATCTGGGCTCCCCGATGGACCACATAAAATCAAATCACATAAGGGTCTCTGAGCCTTTTTCATTCACGCCCAAAGACATGCATATATTGCAGGTAAAATAATATACCAAAATAAGGGAAAAAAGAGAAGAAAAGAGGGGTTTTACCTGCTTCACGCGTTTCGAGGTCTCGTAGGCAAAAACGGATGTCGCCAACACGTTCCCAACGACGATCAACGGCAAAATCGTAAACGAACTATTGCCGAATAGTTCATTAGTGTGGGATTTATCCGTTGTTTAGTTCGGTAACCCTTCCCAGCCGAATAGTTCACGAATTGTTCGCAAACTTTATCACAATGTGCTCTATGTTGTGCATTGCCGAACAGTTCGCCAGTTCGACAATAGTTCATATACGAATTTTTTTTTCGTCTAACATATATATACCCACGAAAGGGTTTAGGGCACCAAACAACCCCACAACCCTCTCTCAGCTCCACCAGACCCACATCCCTCCCTTTGTTACCTCGACTTCACGATGAACATTCTCTGGCGAGAGCGACATTTCCGACGAGTGCGACATCTCTGACGAGTTTGAAGGTCTTTCTCTCTCTTTCTCTCTCTCGCTCTCTAGTTCTCACTCTCCTTCTCCTTCCCTGTTTCTCCCTCTCAGTATGCCAAATTTTCTCTACCATTTCTCTTTTATTGATGATGATTGCAACATTTGAAGAAGACGAGCCCTCTTTGAAGCCTTCCAAAAACTGGTAATTGCTGAATTACTGATTTGCTAATAATGATGTTCGAATTGAGAATGCCATTTTTCTTTTATTCATGCTGATTTGCTAAAAAATCAAAAACTGGTAATTACTGATTTGCTAAAAATGATGGTTCGAATTGAGAATGCCATTTTTCTTTTATTCATGCTGATTTGCTAAAAAAATCAAAAACTGGTAATTACTGATTTGCTAAAACTGATGGTTCGAATTGGGAATGCCATTTCTCTTTTATTCATGCTGATTTGCTGAAAAATCAAAGAAAGGTTAATGCTGAATTGCTTATGTCATTTGCTAATTAGAGGAAAAGGAAAGCAAGGGCTGAATTGCTTCTATCATGTTTCTATTTTTTTTTTTTAATTATTAATTTATAAATTTATTTCTCCGAATTTTTCCGAACTTAAAACCCGCTGAATAATTCCCGAACTTTGTTACTATGATGTTGTGGACCATCCATGTGTTCTACTCGCCCGGTGAAATACTGTTTCCTCCTGTAATGAAATTCCTAAAGCATTTTTTTCTGGTGGTTTACATAAAGAATACCTAATACCATTTGTGGATTATTGATTTGCACTGTTGTCTGTAAGTTACTGGATCAACAAACTTTTCTTAGTAATTATGATCCCTTTAGAGTTGTCTTCCATGTAATGTGAAGTGCTCTAAAATAGTCCCCAACAATAAGTAATTGATAACGATTGAGACGTGAACGATCCTAATGTCCCAGCTGCAAACTGCCTAATGTAATATCCTTTTCACAAAACAACTATCAAGTCGATATAATATTTGTTCTTGTACTAGGGTAACTTCACCTAACATTGAACAGTTAGGATTTTGTGATATTTATAATAATGGCAGTCAAAAACCTGCATTATTTATCGATAGTGATTGAGATGTGACCGATCCTACTGTCCCAACTACAAACTGCCTACAATAATATATATATATATATATATATATATATATATATTATTAACAAAATTACCCTTACACTTATCTTCATTATCATTACTATTATAATAAGAATGACAAAACCACCTTTACACTTGTAATCACCATTGACAAAATTACTCTTACATGTATATCTTCCATACTTTCCCATGTCTTTCACACACGTAGGTCACGCGAGTTTCGCTCTCTCCCCCATCCTTGTCTTTCTCATGCATCGCACATGCAGCCCACTGGTATATATATATTGGGAAGGGAGTGAGAGACAAATGAAAAAGAACACATGTTCACATATGTACACAAACACACGATCGGGAGATCCAACAGCCGCCATCCCACCACCCTTTTATGTGTGGAAAGACATTTAGGGAAATTCGATTTTTTATGTGGTATGATGGTGGCCGTTGGATCTCCTGGTCGTATGGTTTTGTGCGTGTTTGATCTTATATTCTTTTTCATGTGTTTCCCGATCCCTTCCCATATTTATTTATTTGTAATTGTAGCAGTGCAAGTTTACCTCAACATTGAACGGTTAGGATTTTGTGATATTTATTTTGTTTGGAGAATGGCAGTCAAAAACCTGCATTATTCTTCCTTTAAGAACTTTCCTCAATAAATAGATATCATTAGTTGGTGGATCACATCATCTATTGTACATTCACTTATATGTCAAAACATGGACGAATCCTATCAAAAACAATGATGTAGTAGCATCGAGATAATGACCCATCTTATAGCGACATCTTCAAAGGGTGATGGGCATGATTGAAAGTCCCAATTGTGAATTTTCTCTTAACTTATTGGAGGGTTTTAGGAGGTGAATTAATTAGATTCACTCAGGGAGAAGAAGGTGGGTTTTGTTTGATCATCTCCAGCCACAGTTGTGATTCTCTGCACCTTGTATGTGTATTTTCAGGCTGATTTTTTACTGTTTTATGCTATGTTTGGTTGGTTGAGAAAATAGATGAAAACATGGAAAAGAAAAGAAAATTCTGAATTTCTAATACGATTTTTAGTTGTGTATACTCTAATTTTCTTTTCTTTTCTTTTCCATGTTTTCACTTATTTTCTTAGCAACCAAACATAGGGTTAGGGAATCTCTTTTCATGGAAATTTATTAGAAGATTAAAATGGTTGGCCCTTCCTCTCTCTTCACTAACTCCAAGAGAAGGATGGTGGTCCATGCAGCAAAAGCTTGTTAACATAAGAAATCTCTCACAAGCTTTGATGCTACTACTTGCTTTATACAGATGGAGATGTGTGGGTTGTTCTTTGCAAATCAGGAGTTAGAACATTCAGCAGATTGAGTTCTTCCTCTTTTTCTAGGTGTAATTTGTGGTCTCTTCAGTTCCAGTCTAATGCTAGTTCCATATACTTAAAAAGAAACTATATGTGGTTGGATTCAGGAGATGGCTCAATAGTTTGGAATGACAATTGGGTCCATGATGCTGGAACGAAATAGCTGGGGCAAGGCATTGCTGATGAAGGGTTCATGTTGCTGTAGTGAAATAGCTGGGATAAGACACTGATAATGAAGGGTTTATGTTGCTTTAGTGAAAGTAGCTGGGATAAGACATTGATAATGAAAATATGATGATTTAGTTGCTTGATCAATATTTACTTGATTTTGTGAAGAGTCATTCTATGGGTACTGTCAAATATACTTTGAAATCTTAACCCTTTAATTCAAATAATTAAGTGTCAAACTTAGAGTTGAATGTGACTTTAGAAAATGACCAAATATGTGAATCCAAATCAAATCTTGACCCTTAATTATTTGAATTAAAGGGTTAGGATTAGTAGCATATTTGGGAGTACCCATGATCGGTTTCTTTTGGAGTAAAAGGAGGGGGGATGGATAGAAGCTTTGAGTCTAGTGTCATCTTTTTTTTAGCTCCCCATGGAAAAAAGGAAGAAATAGTGATAGCCCTGTACCCAAACTTTCACATTATCATTATGGGGGCAACATGTGTTGTTACTTTTTCTGATTACATTTAAAATTAAAATTTGTTGAAACCACAGTTCTCCTTTAAATATTTTATCTTAACTTATGGAAGGGGTAATAAGGACATATGTTGCACCCACGGTGATAGTTTGGAAGTTTGCTTAAGGGGATAGCATTATTCAAAAAAGTAGCAAGGGCCCAGGACGATAGCCAGTAGTCCATAACTTTTTCCTTAGGCAGGCCAAAGTGAATTATCATGACGTGAAAATTGCATAATTTTCAATTTTAGGAAATTCTTATGTCTTGAGTTTAGATTTTTTTTTTTTTAAGATTAGACGAGGAATAAAACATACTATTCTAGTTCACTTGGGATTGGGTTTGATATTAAATAATATTAGGTTAATACCTGTAATCTTCATATTGAGAGATATCTAATGTAGATATGATGCAAATAAGATTCAAAATGTAAACTAAGTAGCTAGGGAAGTACTCAGTTGAACTCCCCTCACAAGATGAAAAGATATTTTCTATAAAATTTCATTGAGGACACAAGCAAACGCCGAATGGAGTACACCCCATTTTTTAAGGGGTCAAGATTCATTATGGTTGAGATAATGGCATTCCTTTTTTTTTTTTTTGGCCTTTTCCTCAAACTGATTACTGATTAGTACACAAAGGTCACGTTCTAACTGAGAAAAAAAAATAGAAATTAAAGTGAAGACATGATTATATATGAATAAAACGGCCAAAATAACTTTTTTCTATTGTGTGTGGAAGTGGACCTATGCTTTAAATATAAAAATTTACTAACAGTGTTTTGGTTGATTGATTGACATCCAAAACCCTTGTTTCACACACCGTGGGGCCTACCTCACTAGGAGAAATGTTCCTGGATCCAGTCCGTGAGGACAACATGGGTTTGTCCCAGTGGTAGTGCATCTCCCTTTGGGGGAGTGGATACTCGTGTTCGAGTCTTTGGTGTGGCTGTCGATGCCCATCATGAGTGCTAACCCATGACATAGTTAGATAAATGATTAGAGCATGTTAAACCTCCACCCTTTCCTACCGACAATAAATACTAACCTTGCTAACAGAGTGTCGCCTCAGTTGTAGGGATGGCAAAGGGCCAGTTTAATCGTGTAACCCCCCAATCCCAATTGGGACAGGTTTAGGGAGCCCTTTAACTGAATAGGGGTGGATTGGAGAATGAAATATTAAACCCGAGTGGAGTTCGGATCAGGAATGCGATTAAGCCGCTCGCCCTACCTTGTCCCGTCTCGTTTATATTTTTAAATCCCTATTTTACCTTTAATTTAATCATAAAATTACCTACATTACTTATAATATAAAAATAGTCTCGACCTGTCTCTACTCGTCCCCGTATGGTGCTTAACGATACAGGACCAGGGCGAAACGGGGGCTTAACGGGACGGGGCGGGAATTATGGAAGTTAAGGAAAATAAGAAAATAGTTAAGGATAAGGTAGTTATGGACACATGACATACCAGCGAGAGAGAATCTCCTATAGCAAGAGACGATCCTATGTCCCTTGCATCTGAATTTTGATCATATGTTGTACAGGAGTGCTTGGACTTTGGAATATACGGCGCGTTGTTGTCACACGTATGTATCCGTGTCTCTGTTTTTTGTTTTTTTTTTTTTTTTTAAAGTCATACCTCTTCTGTTTTTTTACTCTTCTGATGCAGAATGCTAGTGACAGCCGAAACTCTAGTGCGTACTTAGTAAGTGTCCTTTCCCATCATTTTCACCAGATTTATTTCTGAACGATGGGCAAATCCGCTAATTAGAGAATGAACATGAGCATTAACTCTAGGGTTAATATTTTCTAACATAGGATAGAGCTAAGTCAATTTAGGTTCTAAAATATCATATTGGTAGATAATCCAACATAGAGGCTAGGAAATCCCTAGTGTTTAGAAAATGCTTAGGCTGATCCTTTTTTTTTTTACGGGTCTCTTTTGATGCTCTCAAAGCCATTACAAAAAGGGATAAGTACCGTTTAGTCACACTAAATAAAAAATATCACTTAAGAGAACATGATTTCAAAAGTTTTACCAAATAGGTATGTATTCCAATTCCCCCTCCAAAAAGGTATGTATTCCAATATTATCACAATAAAATTGCATAGCATATCCCTTTAGGTGAAGCGCCCTTAAAAAAATTATAATAAAAAATATGGGATTCTTTTTTATAAATAAATAAATTATTCTGGAAATATATGCATTATGCTTTTCCAGTATTAGGAGTGTATCCCTATTGGGGGTGAAGGAAGCTTAATGTGGATCACATCATTATGTTTCAACTTAAAGGACCAGTTTTAGTTTTTTTGTGTGTATGTGTGTGCTGAGGAAGGAACAGACTTGTTAGACTGATTTTTGACAATGTAGTACACTCAGCATCTATCATGCCCATATTTCTTCTCTGAGCCAAATATATATTTCATTTCACACAAAAAATAAATGTTTAGAAGAGTTAGGATCATCTCTGGTTTTAACAAGAGATGATCTCTATGGTTGCAATGTTAGCATGTTATATGTTGTATAATTGTACAATTTGAAAGTAACTGACGAAAGAAAACATGATAAATTGTTAAATTATGTAGTTAAAGTAACTGGTCAAAACGTTTGTAGCATCATTCTCTAAGACTCAGTTTAAGGATGACAGTTTGTCCGAGTCAAGCGAGTATTTAGAATATGCACGCAATGATCCAATTGCAGGAGCGGAACTCTATCAACTGAGTTATATCCCTCAATCAAAGCCAAATGGACCATACTGGAAAGATTTATATGCTTCTTCTATTCCTTTACTTGTCGCAGCTGGCCATCCTAGACTTGAATAGAGACCTCACCCATAAAGTAAATCAGTGCCTTACTGCCCAACCTAATATAAACCATGAGTTAATATGTAAACCAGTTTTTTCAGTATATTTTTTGGTAACGAAAGTGTCCGGGCCTCCTAGAGCACCCGACTAATCCCCCAGAGGCATGTACATAAGTAACCAGTGTAGAGTAGGAACGAGAGCGTCAAATTTCAATTTAGGATAGGGTCAAAAGTGCTATATATATGTGTGTATACTTGATGTTCTTGAAAAAATATGTGTGTATACTTGATGTTTTTAAAAATTACTTGTAAATATAAATATATATTTTTTACTTTCAAAACTATAAAAAATAATTGATAAAATCATTCATCATTCAAATGTGTAGACACAACAAACAAGATAATTATTGATATATTAAATGTATCATTCTAAATTCTATTTCAAGATCACCAATAATTAACAATGCTTACATGTATCTTGTACTCTACAAAGAAAAATGAAAAATACACCCCACTTTAAGATAAAAATGAAACTTTACACAAAAACTGTACTCTCTAGGTAAGAGTGAGGTTTACAAAAGTTGAAATCGAGCTCTCGAGGTGAGAGCGAGGTTTGAGAGCAGGAACAAGTAGCAGATTAGGAGGTTTGAGTTACTAAGGTACAAACCCCTCTATCCACATGCACCAGACAAGTAAAGATAAATCCTTGAGGGTGGCCAACAAAGGGAAGGGCATCACACTCAAAACCTCTGCTTCCTCAAGCGTTGTCTTGACCAACACGCCAACCAGGGGTGGAGCCAGGTGGGGACCTATGGGAGCATGTTCCCCCACTAAAATTTCGTAAAACCTTTATAAAATATTGTCATGGGGAATAGAAGAGATCGGATCCAGACAATTGAAATTGAATCCAAGGAGAGTTTAATTGCACCCACAGGCCAACACATGTTGTCATTTTTTCCTACTACATTTAAAACTAAAACTTGTTGAAACCATAGTTTTCCTTTAAATGTTTTATCTTTAACTTGTGGAAGGAGTAACAAGGACAGATGTTGCACCCTTGGTGATAGTTTGGAAGTTTGCTTACGGGGCTAGCATTATTCAAAAAAGTAGCAAGGGTCTAGGACGAAAGCCAGAAGTCCATAACTTTTTCCTTAGGCAGGCCGAAGGGAATTATCGTGAAGTGAAAATTGCATAATTTTCAATTTTAGGAAATTCTAATGTATTGAGTTTTTTTTTTTTTTTTTAATATTAGATGAGGAATAAAACATACTATTCTAGTTCACTTGGGATTGGGTTTGATATTAAATAATATTAGGTTAATACCTGTAATCTTCATACAGAGAGATATCTAATGTAGATATGATGCAAATGAGATTCAAAATGTAAACTAAGGCCCGTTTGGTTGCACTTCTGTTTTCTGTTTTTTGTTTTAAAAAACAAAAATTTTAAAATTTTTACACAAAACATGTTCGGTAAACATGTTTCTGTTTTTTCTTTTTAAAAATTAGTAACAAAATTTTTGGAAATCAAGGAAACAAAAATTTTCTGCTACCTCTGTTTTTGAAAACAAAAAACAAAAATAGAAAACACAAACCCACTATCACCACCCACCACCACCACCACCACCACCACCACCATAATACTACTACCACCATCCACCACCACCACTACTCACCACCCACCATCACCTCCACCTCCACCTCCACCGCCACCATCACCCACCACTACAATACAACCACCACAATCACCACCACCACAAGACACCACCACCACCACCCCTGCCACCATCACCACCACCGCCACCATCACCAACACTCACCACCACACTACACCCACCGCCATCACTCACCACTACCACCACCACTACCGCCACCGCCACACACCACCGCCACCATCACCACCACCGCCGCCACTGCCACCATCACCACGCCGCCACCACCACCATCACCACCGCCACCACCACCACCACCGCCACCAATGCCACCACCACCACCCCACCAGTGCCACCATCACCACCACCACCACCGCCACCATTACCACACTTCACCCACCGCCATCACTCACCACTACCACCATCATGAATTGAAATTATTTAATCATATTTACCAAACGTTTTTTTTTTGTTTTTCTTTTTTTTAAATAAGTAACCGTTATTAATACCAAACGTGTTTTCTATTTAAAAAAATTGAAAACAAAAAGTTGTTTCCAATTTTTAAAAACAAAAAATAAAAACAGAAAAATAAAAGTGTATCCAAACAGCCCCTAAGTAGCTAGGAAAGTACTCAGTTGTAGGGGTGTGGTCTTCCCATGTTGGAGGTCTAGGGATCTAATCCCACCTGGGTAAGAGTAAGCAAGAGCTCCACTGCCCAAGCTAACCCCTACTACTAAGAATTTCTGTCACCAAACAAAAAACAAGAAAGTACTCAATTGAACTCCCCTCACAAGATGAAAAGAAATTTTCTATAAAATTTCATTGAGGACATAAGGGAACGCCAAATGGAGTACACCCAATTTTTGAAGGGGTCAAAATTCATTATGGTTGAGACAATGGCATTCGTTTTTTTTCTGGCCTTTTCCTCAAACTGATTACTGGTTAGTACACAAAGGTCACGTTCTAACTGAGTAAAAAATAGAAATTAAAGTGAAGACATGATTATATATGAATAAAACGGCTGAAACAACCTTTTTCTATTTTGTGTGGAAGTGGATCCATGCTTTTAAATATAAAAATTCACTAGCAGTGTTTTGGTTGATTGATTGATATCCAAAACCCTTGTTTCACACACCGTGGGGCCTACCTCACTAGGAGAAATGTTTTTGGATCGAGTCCGTAAGGGTCTGCACGGTGAAACCTCCACCCTTTCCTACCTAGAATAAATACTAACCTTGCAAACCAGAGTGTCGCCTCAGTTGTAGTGATGGCAAAGTGCTTACTCGGATAACCTGCCCTACCCTATTGGGACGGGTTTATGGAGCTCTTTAATAAGATAGGGGCGGATTTGTGAACGAAATGTTAAACCCGAATCGAGTTTGGGCCGGGGATGGGTTTAAGCCGCTCGCCTCACCCCACCCCACCCCGTTTATATTTTGAATTCACTATTTTACCTTTAATTTGATCATAAAATTACCTTATTTCAAAAAAAAAAATCATAAAATTATGTTACATTACTTATAATATAAAATATAGTCTTAACCTATCCGACTCGCCCTATGCGAAACAGGCTTGGATAGTGCTTAACAGGACGGGGCAGGAATTACGGAAATTAAGGTAAATATGAAAACATTTTAAGGATAAGGTAGTCATTGAAGACATGACATACCAGCAAGAGAGAATCTTACTATAACAAGAGACGATCCTATGTCGTTTGATTCTGAATTCTGATCGTATGTTATACAGGAGTGCTTGGACTTTGGAGTATACGGCGTGGTTGTCAAACGTATACCTCTTCTGTTTTTTTTACTCCTCTTCTGACGGAATTATAGTGACAGCCAAAACCCTAGTGCGCACTTAGTCAGTGTCCTTTCCCATCATTTTTACCAGATTTATTTCTAAACGATGGGCAAATCCGCTAATTAGAGAATGTATCTTACTTATATTTCATGAGCATTAACGCTAGTTAATATTTTCTAACATAGGATAGAGCTAACTCAATTTAGGTTCTAAAATATCATATTGGTAGATAATCAACACAAAGGCTAGGAAATCTCTAGTCTTTAGAAAATGCTTAGGATGATCCTTTTTTATGGGTCTCTTTTGATGCTCTCAAAGCCATTAAAAAAAGGGATAAGTACGCTTTAGTCACCCTAAATTAAAAAAATATCACTTAAAAGAACATGATTTGAAAAGTTTTACGAAATAGGTATGTATTCCAATATTATCCTTATTTGTGTTTGGGTTTTATATGGACAGATAAGAGCATTCCTAGCAGCCTTACCAAATTTCACTCACTAAAATAGCCAAAACTCACTTTTTTCTATTTTGACTATCCACCCCACCAATTTAACAAAAAAAGAAAAGAAAGAGAAACATTATTTTATTATTTATGTGTGAGACCACAATAAATGAAGGGAGAAAGAAACATTATTTTATTATTTGTGTAGGACCATAAAAAGGAAGGGAGAGATGAAAATTTAGTTTGGTGAGTATACAGTAACTCACCAAACTTGGTGAGTACTGTACACTCACCAAATCCACATGGTTATTTTGAAGAGCTTGCTCGAGACCCCTTTTTGTCATTTGTAGTATTTTGGTTCTTCAAAACAACTTTTGAAGAGTTTTGAAAAGGTTGTTAGGAATGCTCTAAGGAGTAAAAATGTCAAAAGCATACTTTCTTAAGTAGTCTTTTTAAATAAATATGTCAAAAGCATGCCCTTTTAGGCAATAAAATTGCAAAGCATACCCTTTTAGGTGAAGTGCCCTTAAAAAAATTATAATAAAAAATAGGTGATTCTTTTTTATAATAAAATAAATTATTCTGGAAATATATGTGTTATGCTTCTCCAGTATTAGGAGTGTATCCCTATTGCATGGGGGTGAAGGAAGCTTAATGTTGATCACATCATTATGTTTCAGCTTAAAGGACCAGTTTTAGTTTTTCTTGGTGTGTATGTGTGTGCTGAGGAAGGAACAGTCTTGTTAGACTGATTTTTGCCATCCTAGTACACTCAGCATGTATCCGACCCAAATATATATTTCCTTTCACACAAAAAATTAAAAAAAAAAAAAAATTTGAACGTTTACAAGACTTAGGATCGTTTCAAGTTTTGGCAAAAGACGATTTTTATGGTTGTAATACTAGCATATCATGTGTCTTATAATTGTCCAATTTGAGAGTAACTGATGCAAGAAAACATGAGAAACAGTTAGATTGGATAGTTAAAGTAACTAGCCAAAACTTTTGTAGCATCATTCTCTAAGACTCGGTTTAAAGATGACAGTTTATCCTTAGAGTCAAGTGAGTATTTAGAATATGCACACAATGATCCAATTGCAAGAGTGGAACTTTACCAGTTGAAGTATATCCCTCAGCCAAAGCCAAGTGGACCATATTGGAAAGATTCATATGCTTCTTCTATTCCTTTATCTGTCGCAGCTTAGCCATCTTGGACTTGAATAGAGACTTCACCCATAAAGTAATCGGTGTACTTACTACCCAACCTGATATAAACCATGAGTTAATATGTAAACCAGTTTTTTCTGAATATTTTTTGGTAACGAAGGTGCCCAAGCCTCCTAGAGCACCCTGACTAATCCCCCGGGCATGTACACAAGTAACTAGAGTGTAGATCGGGAGCGAGAGCGTCAAATTTCAATTTAGGATAGGGTCAAAAATGTTATATATATATATACCTGATGTTCTTGAAAAATTATGTCTTAGTATACTTGATGTTTTTGAAAATTACTTATAGATGCAAATATATCTTTTTTACTTTCTAAACTACAAGAAAGAATTGATAAAATCATTCATCATTCAAATTTTTAGTCACAACAAGCAAGATAATTATTGATATATTAAATGTATCATTCTAAATTCTATTTCAAGATCACCAAATAATTAACAATGCTTACATGTATCCTGTACTCTATAAAGAAAAATGAAAAATGCACCCCATTTAACAAGAAAAGTTGGGATAAAAATGAAATTTTACGCAAAAACCGTACTCTCTAGGTGAGAGTGAGGTTTACAAAAGTTGAAATCGAGCTCCCGATGTGAGAGCGAGGTTTGAGAGCGAGAACGAGTAGCAGGCTGAGAGGTTTGAGTTACTAAGGTACAAACCCTTCCATCCATCCACACGCACCAAACAAATAGAGATGAATCCTTAAGGGTGGCCAACAAAGGGAAGGGGATCGCACTCAAAACCTCCGCTTCCTAAGGCATTGTCCTGGCCAACACGCCAACCAGTGGTGGAGACAGGTGGGAACCTATGGGAGCACGTTCCCCCACTAAAATTTCGTAAAACCTTTTTAAAATATAGCCATGGGGAATGGAAGAGATCGGATCACAGCCAATTGAGATTGAACCCAGGGAGAGTTCAATCGCACCCACAGGCCAACACGTGTCTCTTTTAATCCATATTAACTATGGCTAAGATTCACTTACCCTTATGGTTCAGCAATATAACCTTGATTTTAAAACAAAAAATTATAAAATAAAAATTCTTGATTAGAGTTAAATTTATTTTAGTATTTTTTCCTAAAAGCCAAGGTTATATTGTTGAACCCCAAGGGTTAGTGAATCTTAACCATAATTAAATGATGTTAAAAGGAACACGTGTTGGCCTATGGGTGGAATTGAATTTTCCATGAGTTCAATCTCAATTGGCTGTGATTCGATCTCGGAATGAAGGCTGATGCGCTTGAGAGTTAATATTTTTAAATCCTTTTTCTAAAAACCAAGGTTTGATTGTTGAACCCTAAGGATTAGTGAATCTTAACAACATATAAACAGAGTTAAATGTGAAATGTGTTGACTTGTGAGTGTGATTGAACAGTTCTGATCGAGTTTAATCGCAATTGATTATGATCACAACCCTTAAAATTTTAAAAAAAAATTATGCTAAATTGATTAATTATTTGATTGTTCATAATCATGAACAAGATGCACTTGCTTCCTAAAAACATTATATTATATTATATTATTTAATATGGCATTGCAATGAGGCAATGAGACAACTTTTCTGAACTTTTGAAAACAAAACATATCTTTATATCATGTTATTTAATTATTTAATTAGGGATAGATATTGAGCCAGGAGACAGTTATATCGTAAACAAGGAGAAACAATACCCGTAAGATAGTACGAAATGTATGGATAAAATCATCCAAAACTTAGTCATCAAAAAAAAAAAAAAGGGCAACTCCTGAACCCCTAGACCCAAAATTTTTCACACTTACCTAATAATTCACCACAAATCTATTAACAATTCCTACCGTTTTCAATTAACCATCATGTGCTCCCACTACTAGAAATTCTTGGTTCCGCCCCTAACGCCAACCCCCTTGGTTAACCAAAGGTGTATATGACCGTATGTAAATCAGTTTTCACAACAGCCTATTTGCAAAAGGGTTTTTTGATTTAAAAAAAACCTCTATCTTTTAAACTATTTGTAAATATCCCCTCGCATTGTGTGATTTTATATTTTGCCCCAACTAACTTTTAAATCTTTTGCAAATCTACCCTTCCATCCATAACTTAGTTCACAGATGTTAATTTTTCTTAATGAAATTACATTTTTTACCTTTTTAATGGATCCAGCGGAATGCATGCATCTACAGGTTACCACATGTCCCTTTCATCCCCCTTTAACTGTAGGTAAGCTTAATCAACTTAAAGTTAATATTTTTTTTTCTAAAAACTAAGGTTAGATTGATGAACCTTAAGGGTGAGTGAATCTTAACCACAATTAGTGGGTGTTAAAAGGGATACATGGCGGCTTGTAGAGCCCCATTTAACTATGATTAAGCATAATCAACCTAAGATTAATGTTTTTTCTTTTAAAAACCAAGGTTAGATGGATGAACCCTAGGGATAAGTGAATCTTAACCACAATTAGTGAGTGTTAAAAGGGAGACGTGGTGGCTTGTAGAGCCTCTTTAACTATGATTTAGCATAATCAACCTAAACGTTAATATTTTTTTTTAAATCCAAGGTTAGATGGATGAACCCTAGGAGTGAGTGAATCTTAACCATAATTAGTGGATTTCAAGCACTTCTCTTGTGAAAAGTTTTTAAAAATCTCATTAAAATTAAAAAAGATTAAAAATGTCATTTCATAAAAAAATTTAACATTGTTAACTAATCTATGGATGGAATGGTTGATTTGCAAAAAATTTGAAAGGTAGTGGGGCAAAACACAAAATCACAAAAGGCAAGATTTTTTTTACAAATAACTGAAAAGATAGGGGTACTCACAAAAAACCCTTTGCAAAATGAGTTTTTTTTTATAATCGAAATAGCTCCACCTTTTGCTAAACTTTTAAAATAAGCTCTGACTTTTCAAATTAACATTGAAAACAAACTGATTTTATTGAATTCTCAAAGTGATTACAAAGAGACTCAACTAGGGTTTATATAGATAATAGTATATAGATAAAATAGAAACTAAATCTAAATCAAACATTCTAATCTCTCAATCACAATCTCTTTCTAAATCCAAATCTTTCCAATAATCTCAATCTCTTTCTAAATCCAATTCTTTCCAACCATCTCAATTTCATTCTAAATCCATTTCTTTCCAATTGTGATGATGGTAATGATATGATGCATCTCATGCATATCATTACCATACATGTACTCTATTACTCCCCCTCAAACTCATGTAGATTTGAAAATTTGCGTGAGTTTGATACTCAATCAGGTAAGGTAGCTTGCTAGTCATTCCAATGTCGTTGCAGATCTTGATAGTTGCCAATCGTCACCATTGTTGATGTGTTGTATGAAGAGCCTCAATGGGCTAAACCTCTATGGGTCAATGAAAAAGGGGGTGGACCTCAATGGGTCAGGGCCAAATAGCCTCTTGGGCAATGAAATAGGCTTCGTGGGCCATATTCAAAAAGACATCCGTGAGCGTGCCTATGGTCTTGCCAAAGGGTCACGGGTCTGGACCTCAATGGGTCAGGGCCTCAATGGGCCGAATAGCCTCTTGGGCAATGAAAGGGCCTTGTGGGCCATATTCAAAACGACATCTGTGATCGTGCCTATGGTTTTGCCAAAGGGGTCACGAGTCTTCAAAAGGGCCTCTTTGGGCCAAAAAAAAATAATAATAAAATAAAATAACTGCCTTTTTTTTTTTTTTCAATCAACAACAGTTTCTTTTCTGGGATACATTCTTCGAATAATGATCAAAGTGGCAAGAATGAAATAGCCTGTGACTTGGTGGTGACCCTCCACTTGGGGATCTCTAAGCTGAAATGGCCCATTGATGAACCACTCTAAAGATCCGATTATGTAGGTAGACGCAATGCACACTTTTGGAGGGCTGATGTGTGTTGTGCAAGAAAGATGGGAGATGTGTTGGTGAATGTGGGGTTGGGCGTATGACAGATGAGAGTACCAATGACGAAAGATGATGAGCATGTGTATGGAGGTTTGCATACAGAGTTGCAGAGTTACCTAGCCAATAGAGATGAGGACGTTGCAAGAAAGATGATGGCTACTGGTCTTGATCTTTAAGCAACACTAATAGTGTAGGCATGACCATCGTGCTTGAACCCAGATTGGCATTTCAACTAGTAGATTGTAGCTGTTTGAGAATTTGGTTTGCTTGAAAAGCATCCAATGAATAGTTAAGACTACTAAGAGCCTCTTTTGCTGCAGGCCCCCACTTCACTTGTTGCAATATGTGAGAAGCACGTTCCACAATGTGCCCGGCGTTTATGGATTGCCTAGCCAATGGAGCAGTTACTATTGGCATTTTTGTATTTCTTGGGGTTTTCTGAACCTTATCAGCAGATCTAAAGCCTTCGACAGTGCCTCCCACAACCTTTGCTTCTGAAGACCGTCCATTAGACTTAGACTAGATGTGTGTCTTTTGTAGAGAGGTGGGGCCTAGATGTGACAGGGACTGAATGTGAACAGGGCTGGTGACTTCCCGTGAGAGTGAGATACTGAACTTACAGAGAAAATAGATTGATAGGGGCTATTGTTGCAGCGGCAGAAGCTGAAGAGAAACTGAGGCCCGGTGGACGGCAACTAAGCTGCCCACCGGTGATGTTATCACCGAGACACTATCAGCACAGGCGGATCTTGTGCTCTGATACCATGAAAACAAACTGATTTTATTGAATTCTCAAAGTGATTACAAAGAGACTCAACTAGGGTTTATATAGATAATAGTATATAGATAAAATAGAAACTAAATCTAAATCAAACATTCTAATCTCTCAATCACAATCTCTTTCTAAATCCAAATCTTTTCAATAATCTCAATCTCTTTCTAAATCCAATTCTTTCCAACTATCTCAATTTCATTCGAAATCCATTTCTTTCCAATTGTGATGATGGTAATGATATGATGCATCTCATGCATATCATTACCATACATGTACTCTATTAAACATTTCTAGGCTTTGGCACGTGTGAACCTAGAACACGTGCGAGACATAAGCATGTATGGAACAAAATGCCCTTCTTTCCACTCTCTCTCCCACAACTCATTCTACGAAGGACGAAGACCATTTTTTGGGGAGAAAAAAAAATTTCATCTTCATGTTCATACGAAAATCCTATCACTCCATTTTTGTTTGACTCGATTCATCCATTATAGAGGAAAGTTATAGAGATAAGAGTTCATTCTCATTTTTCTTTGTAACATATTCTCAATGTTCGTTATGGATATCTCGAATTCATTCAAAATATCTTCTTTATTCTATCATTTTTTTTGTTTAAAGAGTTTTTATCATTTTCATTTGTAATATTCACTCTATTTATAGGCTTTTTCATCGGTTTAGTGTTTGAAACCATTCCAATACCTTCATTGTTCTTCTTTTCCTTTTTCGTTGAATTTTTTTTCTTCATTTGTATTTACTATATCGATCAATCGATATGGCAAATCAATATCACATATCGATTGAAAAATTAGTTTTGTTATATTGTTTAACGTATATCAGTTTAATTATTTTTTGTAACTACAAATATATTTTAAGTCAACAATTAAGGGTCTACAAAAGAAGATGACACATCTAATCCTAAGGGAGAAGAATTCCACAAGTAAAGAAGAGGTAGAAGTAGATTATGAGCAGCCGTCATCGAAGTGCTCCTAGTAGATAATCATTTGTAAATTTTTAGAAATGAGATGTTGTATAGAACGTTGGTGTATAATCATTTTTGGGTTGTATGAATGTAGTCAAAGTGTTCTTGAATAAAAGATATACAAACATCTTGTAATGATCATATACTAAAACTAATATTTTAATAAATTTGTAATGATTTATTGTAATATTGCATTGAAGTCAGATCACTTATATATATATATATATATATATATATATCAGATCACTCTTATATAATGTCAGATAGATAAGACATAAATTTTTTGTAGTTTTGTGTTCACAATAACTAATATATGGAGTTGTTTATAATTATAAGTGCAAAACAAACACCTAATACGTGCCACATTGATTGAAAGGAGTGCAACTATAATGATTATGGCGATCGATCTTAAAGATAAGAGCAATCGATTTATCTCATATCATCGATTAATCGTTCATATCTAAACGATCTAAAAATCATAAAGAAACATTTTTCACTGTCTGAGCAATCGAGAAGATAGAACCTTGCAATTTTCTCAGTTTATCTATAAACCTACTATACACCAAGTCACACTAATTTAAATAAAGCAAAAGACTATACAAATACCTAAGCATTTTTACAAACCAACTATTAGTACACTGTTGCCTAAGGTTTGGATCCTAGAGGGGGGGGGGGGTGAATAGGGTATATGGCAAATTAAATTTATTCATAATTCTTTAAACAGAATTTCAACTAAATAAGTTAAAAGGAATTAAAATTTTAGCAATTCTACTAAACAATGCAAAACAATAAATTGAAGAGAAGAGTTAGAGAGATGCAAACACAAGTCAACACAAAAATTGTTCACGAGATTCAGCAACCTGTCTATGTCCCCACCTCAAGCTATACCCACTAGAGGATTCACCACGATTTATTCTCAATGGCACAATGTTCTTCCGGGTGAAGATCAAATCTTGCTAGGGAACAATCCTCCCTAAAATTAGTCAACTTTCCGGGTAGTGACCAAATATTTACAAAGCTTCCGGCTTCATGGACAAGATTTCCACGAACGTCTTGATTTTAACACACTTTCATAGAAATGTTTTACAATCATAATTTGTTCCTTACACGAGCTTGATGATCTCTCTAAAGCTCACTGAAAATCTCACAAAGATTGGAATTGAATATCTTAATAACTTGGATTTTAGGATTTTAGGTTTAACTCAATAGATTTGGAAATCTAAGCTTTTGAGTTGATGATTGAATGATTAGATTTATGTTTCATGAAGTTTGTAAATCATGATGAATCTTCTTCATAGATGGTGTATTTTTTATGTTTTTTTCTTGAATGACTTTGTTAATGTTCTTGATAAACTGATTTTCACATAAACTCAATAGAAGCATTAATAACACAAATCTCATTTCATTATTGTGTTATCATCAAAATCACTAAGGAGAGCTATGGTGGACACATATAGGCTAACATACACCATCTACACACCAAGTTACATAAATATCTAAAATCACATTATACAAATGTCCAATTATATTTATACAATTTCACACCACTATAACATCTTCGACTATTACAATGCATCATCTGTCAAAATCTCAAACGTCATTCTTTTACGGAAGTAGAGGACATTTGAATGAATAAAGGCCAAAGCAACTCTGCATCCACAATTGTAAACACAGAACCATATAAATTTCTAAAAATCTACACATGATTATCTTCTGCGAGTACTTCAATGACAATTGCTCATAATCTATTCCCACCTCCTCCTTGTGGAATTTTCCTCCCTTTGGATTAAGTGTGCGTCATCTTCTTTTGTGGACTCTTAGTTATCGATTTAAAAGACATTTTTAGCTACAAAAAATAATTAAACTAATAAATATTAGATGATATAACAAAACTAATTTTTCAATCGATATGCCATATCAATTGATCGATACTGTAAACACACATGCGATATAAATGCAGAAATATTACAAATGTAGAAAAAAATTCTTAAACGAAAAAAATGATTGAACAATGGAGGTATTAGAATGGATTCAAATACTAAAACGATGAAAAAACTAACCTATACATAGAGTGAATATTACAAACTCTTTAAATAGAAAAATGAAAGAACAAATAAGATATTTAGAATGAATTCAAGAAAACCCTAATAAACAGTTATTAAGAAAATGAGAATGAACTCTTACCTCTTTAATGGATGGACTCGAGTTAAACAATGAAGAGTGATCAGATTTTCGAATGATTACGAAGACGAGATTTTTTTTCTCCCAAAAAAATGGTCCTTCATAGAGTGAAATGTGAAAAAGAGAGAGTAGAAGGAATGACATTTTAGTTCATAGAGGCTTAAGTTTCGCAGGTGTGCGAGATTCAAACGTGCCAAAGTCTATTTTCGTTTTTTTAATAACAAGAGTGACCTTCTCAGTAAAAATAAAAATTAAAAAAAATTGGCTTTCTTCGCCATTTCCTGCTGGGACCCACGTCATGGGTCTTGAGTGAACGACGACCCTGTAGCCCATATAGTTTCCCTCACGGACCTATACATGTAGAGTCGCAGACGCCAACCTAGAATACCCCGTGCGGAGTATTGTATCGTTTTCTTCTACTCATTATTTTAATCAACGGCTGAGATTCGTTCCCCTCACTTCCTTCTCACTTCTATAAAATCACTAATCTCTCTCTCTCTCTCTTAAGAGGTTTGGAGTTCTCTCTCTCCTCTTTCTGAAACCATCTCTAGGGTTTTTAGAGGTTTAAGCCTTAAAATCGATTTTCAGACCAATTCTCCCCAAACCCTTTTTTAGGGTTTTGAAGAACAATGCTACTTCGAAGCGCGTCGACGCCGATCTCAAGCTCATGGATTCCTCATCAGAAGGAGTCCTCGCCGGAATCCGATCTGGTTCTTCACATACCCAGATCACGATCGGTTTCCCTGACGGCCTCGTCGGGTTTTCTGTCTCCCGGCGACGAGTCGACGAAGAAGATGACCAGAACACTATCGGATAGCGATCTCCGGGAGCTTTCTGTGCCGAAGAAGAAGAAGCAGCCGTTCACTGAGAGCCGGATTGGGATTTCTCCGGTTTCAGTCGAAGAAGGAGAACAAGAGGGGGATTTCAGTTTGCGATCTTCATCGTTGAATCGGTTGTTTTCGAGCTCTGGTTTGGATGAATCGGTGGAGGGGATAGAGGAGGGTTGTGTTGGAGGTGATGCTGGGAGTGATGGTGGTCGGATCTGTGGAGGTGGAGGAGGATCAAATGGTGGAAACGGAAATGGGGATTCTGGGTTTTCGGATTCGAATCACGGGAATGATCGGACAGATGTTTATTTTCAGAAGATGATCGAAGCGAATCCTGAGAACGCTCTTCTTCTTGGAAATTATGCCAAGTTCTTGAAAGAGGTATGCAGTCTTTTTAGTTGTAGTGATTTTAGTGTAATTTATGAGAATCGTTGAATTTTTAGGGTTTTCTATTTTAATCTTTGTTGAAATCAGGTTCGTGGTGATCCTGTCAAAGCTGAAGAGTACTGTGGAAGAGCAATTTTGGCGAACCCAAGTGATGGAACTGTTCTATCACTCTACGCTGACCTGATATGGAAGACCCATCAGGACGTTTCTCGTGCTGGTAGTTATTTTGACCAAGCTGTTCAAGCCGCCCCAAATGACTGGTAAGAGTCAATCGCCTGGTAAATCAAAGCTTTCTAGAACATATTCAAAGGATTCTGTGAGATGGGGTTCTTTTAGCATTAATTGGGTTTTCTCCGAAAAGCAAAATTCATTGACATATTTCAATTTCTCCATTTGGATCTGTCCAAAGTCATGTTTTTAGGGGATTTTGTGAAGTGGGTTTCATTTAGTCTGTTGGAATTTCCTCTCAAAGTCATAAGTTTGTTGAAATTAATGGATTAATTTTAATTCGTTGGTGCAGTTATGTTCTAGCTTCCTATGCTCGATTTCTGTGGGAAGAGGAAGAAGAAGAAGAGGAAGAACATGGAATCAACAGCAACAATACATCACCTCCCAATTTCTTCCAAGAATCTCCTATAGCTGCTGCTTCTTAATTTAAACCTTTCTTCTCATTATCTATTTCTCTCTTGGTCCCTTGTATAAAGGAAATGTATAGCTGAGACTCTGAGATAGCATCCTCATTTCAATTTTTCTTTTTCCTTACTTTCTTAGTTTCTTTATCAGTGTTCATGGACTCAAAAATGTAAAGGGTAGGAAATAAAACATGAACTTTTCTTTTTGCCAATCTGAGAAACGCTCTCTCTCTCTCTAACGTGTAGGAAATTAACGATGAAGTTCTTTTCAATCTGTGAGAAATCTCTCTCTCTCCCTCTCTCTGATAATAGGCGTCCCGGGAAAATTATTTACAAACTTGGCCGGATCTCATCGGTGAGCCCTCCCCTCTTAAATACTCATTCACTGTGGGGAGAATTTAAGTATGACATTAGTGGGGGGTGGTGGGTCAGGGATTCCCAACTTGGGAAGAATTGGGAAGAAAGCTGGCCACCTAACTCTCTACTGATTCCTTTACTTCACTGTCAGTCTGTCCGCCCATCACTTTTCAGATACCAATGGTTTTTTTTTTTGGTTTTTTTGTATAATTTGTTCTGCATCATTTGTTTTTACTATAGTTAGAGCATTCTTAGGAGCCTCATCAAAATGATGACTTTCTAATCAGCTAAAAAGTGCTAAATAACGCTCCTAGCAATCTCTTGGTTTGATGAGTGTATTGTCCTCACCAACTTTAGTGAGTCATTGTACATTCATCAAAGTTAAATATCTCTTTCCTTTTTTCTTTGTGATCTTATACAAATAAAATAAAGGTTTTTCTGTTCCTTTTTTTTTTCTTTTAAATTGTGAAAGTAACACAAATGATAAAATAATGAGAGTATTTGCTATTTTGGTAAGATTGTTGGGAGTTTTAAAAAGTGGCTCACCAACGTGACTTTTTGTGAGTTTTGACTATTTTGATGAATAAAATTTGATGAAGTTGATATGAATGCTCTTACTAAGTTCGTGATTCATTCGCAAATAATTCGTGAATTAAACTTACAATTTGGTTACCGTTTCAATCGGTTGTCCAATTCAAACATTCGGATGTATACAAGATTGTTTGGTGCAAAACGAATTATTCGCGACTCAATAAGAAAAGTTTTATTTTAAAAAAATGGTGCAAATCGAATTATTCGTGACTCATTCACCAATAAGAAAAGTTTTATTTATTTTTAAAAAAAGTACGAATTCTTTCTCTTCTCGCTAGTGAGTTCTCTACCCTACCCTATGGGTAGTGTCTGGTTCTGCCTCTCTCCGAGTTAATTCTCACTTGTCCTCACTCACCATCATCGTATTAAAGCCGCTTCCGGATCTCTCTCTCCCTCTCCCTCTCCCTCTCCCTCCTGCGTGTGATCACTCTGTTTTTTCCCTTACTCTCCCTTGTTCATCTAGGTCTCTCCAGCAATCTTTCTCTTCTCGTCTCCCATCTCTCTCTACTTGGGCCATGATTACATTGACGACGATCAACGATGTTTGATTATTGTCGTTTGATCGTCCTCCATGGATAGAGAAGCTGAGAGATGAAACAAAAATCTTCATGGAAGCTGAAGAATTAAACTGAAAAAAAGTCGCCAATTGCGTTACTTTATTTTTAACAGGGGAACTTGCAATGTGTGAGCCAACTCATAACGTCAATCAATCAATGGTTGAGAGAGGCGATAGTACTGTTTGATCCAACCATCTGTCATTTATTACCTTTGGGTGGGTGATTATTGTCAAAGATTTAATGGAGAGAAAGACAGATTTTTGTTATGTGGTGGCACTCGTTTGGATGGAACTTGTTTTATATGAAAACAGAGATGGATGGATCGTGTCCAATTGCGATTGAATTCGAGAGAGTTCAATTGCACCAATTGAGCCCCTTTATTTGTCTTATAAAGTTTTAACCGTTTTATTAATATTTTTTTTATGAAAATCAAGGTTCAATGCTTAATCATAAGCCTCTTTAAAAAAACAAATCTTAACCTTAATTACTGAAAATTAAAAAGGACACATGTTAACTTCTGGATGCGATTGAACTCTCCTGTAATCAATCGTATGATTCCTTCCCGAGATGAAGTTTCAATCATTAAACCCATTTGGAACTGAGATCAACCCTCTATGAGGGTGGCACTCTTGCTAATAGTTTCTTAAAAGAAAGTAACTAAAGAGATGGGGACTAATTTTTTTTTATTTTGATTCCTTTTATAGACCAATGAATGTAATATGATTACAGACATCTTCTTTTTAAAAAATTATATCATTAGATTGTTTATTATAAATATTTTTTTTATTTAAAGTTTTAGTTCAATTTAATTATCTAATACTAACATTGTATATTTTATTTAAACACTCAAGTCACTTATCTTTATTTATTCAATTACATAAAAGTCTAAGTATAGATAACCTTATAATACATTTTATATATTTAGCCGACTTTTTTGGACGAATTGTTTCAATTTTGGGATGAATTACACTTGAACTATTCATGTACCATACTTTTAACGTCCTGCGTTTTTTTCACCGAATTTTTGAACGAATTAATAGATTATTTTTCCGAATTGTACTGGAATAATTTCTATGCCAAATTTTTACCGTATGCCGAATTACTAACTATAGTTTTTACACAGGCCACCTGTTTTTCTTTTTATAAATTTTCTTTTATTTCAGTCTTATTTTATATAATCTTTTCAATTTGTCTTTAGTTTTTTTTAGATGATGGAAATTCTTAGTCGAGACAGACCGTCAATAGGGCAGTGGAACTCTTCCTTACTCATATCCGGGTGAGATTAGATCCCTAGACCTCCTCCATTGAATGCCACACCCCTACCACTCACGCAAGGGGATGAGATTTGATCCGGCGATAGCCAGACCAAAACCATCCGGTAATGGTTTTAGTCCGACATCTGATGATGGTTTTAGTCTGACATGTAACGATAAAAATAAGAAAAGTAATTTCATTTTCTTACATGTTTTTTGACTTGTCTCCATTTGATATCTTCCCCCTTTTATCGCCACGTGTCCACATCAACCCCATCACCGGATGGATTTGGTCTGGCTACGCAAGAGGTGGGAGTGTCAATTTGTCTTTAGTTATTAGAATAGTATTAAGCTGTTGATCTGCTGACAGAAAATATATGGTTTTCAATACCTTGTGGTTCACAGCCCATTCCTCCTCCACACACTTTTATATCTTTATTTATACTAGCAGTTGGCACGTGCATGCACGTAAGAGTGATGGGAAGGAGTTAACCATAATTAATAGGAGTTAAAAAGGACACGTGTTAACCTGTGTAAAGGGTAGTTTGGAAATTACAGCAAAACATTAACACATTAAAGTAAAACATTGAATAAAGTTTTGCTTTATATAAGGGTATTTTGGAAATTTCAGAAAAATCAGGCTACAGCTCCCCTCTCGCATTATAATTGTAAAGACAAAGGCCGTTCTTTTGCAGAGACATAAAGTTTGACACTTTATACTTGGTTGTGGTATTTAGGAGGAAATTTCAGTTATTTTGCCGAGGTTTATTAATTTTTATCAAACAATTTTTTTTAATGAAATTTAAAACCTTTTATTTTATTTTTTATGTATTTTAAACTTTACGGGAATTACAACCCAATTGATGCAAAGTATCGATGCATCTAGTTCTCAAAAAAATGCAAGAGTTGAATTTTCAAAAGAACGACCCTTATTAGAAATGCTAGCCCAACTTGCAGTCTTCCCAGACCCAATAAGTTGGCAAAAAGTCAGCCTCTCTCCTTGTTACAGGGGTAGCAAAACCGTGTTCCACCTACACTGAGCCTAGAAAAAAAAATTGATTTGGTATGAGTCTAGCACTCCTTTTATATCTGTACATTAAACTAGGGAATGGATTTACTCATCTTCAACTGACGCATGCAAAGGTGTTTTATTAAGAAGGTGATAGCATGCATTTTCATGTTCCGTTGGGCGGTACGTGTACACTAGCTCGCTACGTGCCTTCTTTGATACTTATTAATTGTAGTTAAAATTTACTCACCCTTGGGGTTAAATAAAACCTTGGTTTTTGAATTTTTATTTTAAATTAATCACATGAGTGAGTGAATCATAACCAAGGTTACTTTTTTTTTTCCCTAAAATCAAGTGTACATGGGTGAACCTTAGGGGTGAGTGAATCTTAACCATAGTTAATGTGTTAAAAAAAGACATGTGACGAGCTGGGAAGATGGGTACATAGTGCCTATAGAACACGATGATGCATGCTATCACCTCCTTAGTGAAACACATTTGCATGCATCAGCTGAAGAGACTATGCCCCGTGGAGAGCAAATCTTCTAGTCGGCCCCTAATACCAAAGTTGGTATTAGGGGCCCACATGCCCCATTGTAGTGTTACACCTAGGGGTGGTTATTGAACAAAATGTTCGTGAACTACTCAGGCTCAACTTGTTAAAAGCCCGAGTGCCTTTCGTTTATTTAGTTAATGAGTCGAGTTTGAACATCATTTTTGAGCTCGATTATTAAACCGAGCTTGAACACACCCCTACTCGGCTCGATTAAAATTCAGTTCGATTATATATATATAATACATAATTTATTTATTTAAATACTAAAAATAAACATATTTATTATTAGTTAAGTATATAAAAATATGATAGGGGTGTGGGTGTGGGTATGATGTGTGTTGGTGTCGGTGTGGCCACACTTCCACACCCTTATTCGGCTAGTGAGAAACTCAGCTTGTTAAGGTTAAGGGGGATGATAAAATGGTTGCTATTTATAAAAGCTCACTCCCTCTACTCTTTGTCGTAAGCGATGTGGGACTAAGTTCCTTGTGTGTTTTTTCGTCTTTGATAAAGTATTGAAGTGAAGTGTACCCACTTATGACTTATGATTGTTCCCACCTTACCAGTTACCACCGTATGAGTGCCTCACTATTGGTTTTAATCCTACATCGATAAGAAAACCCAAATACTTAGAAGAGTTTGACTATAAAAGTAATGAGCCGAAGACCATTGGGCCATCATTGCAAGCCAATCCAAAGACGTTGGCATTGTTTTAAACCTTGAGCCGGCAAGCCAAGCGCAAGCTCACTAATGAGCTTTTTTTAGTGGCTTTTGATTTGGGTTGTTAAACGAGCCGAGCTAAGCTCGAGCTCGTTTATTTTTTCACGAGTCAAGCTTAAACAGGTATGTTGAGTTTGAGCTGAGCTTGAACAATGGTATAATTTAACGAGCCGAGCTTGAGCACCTCACTACTCGGCTCGGCTCCTTATCACCCCTAGTTACAACTCCAACACCTCAATTAATGCACTTTCCACGTTTCCACTCTAGCTTTTTTTGTTTTTTCTTAGGGTGGAAAAGCACCCTTGCCTTTTGTCCTGTGGTGAAACTGAAACGTCTTATCTCCCTAATCTCTCAGACTTTGTTTTTTAAGCCAGATTTGCGGACCCATGTCTTACTGAGCCTGTGTCTCCGTGTCCCTTTTAACACCCGTTTAACCCTAGTTAAGCTTAACTAAATTAAAGTTAAGATTTTTCTTTTTTTAAAGATTGGATTGCTTAACCTTAGGAATGAGTGTATCTTAACCATAGTGGGATTGCTTTACTTTTTGACTTGCTATGAAGGAGAAAGTGTTTTTGTTTGGACTCATGTTTGTAAATTGTGTTAAGATAGCTATTAACCGGATACTAATTCCGTAATTAGTAATTTTATGATTAGCAGTTTCTTTTATTGTAATTAATTACATATAAAGGTTGCTTGCTCTATACTCTAATATACACGTATAAATATACCTCTCATAGAGAATTAAAGGTTGTCCATCCCATTCTAAGGTACATCCCATCACCAGTTGGTTGTCCATCCAATCACCTGTTTGTTTAAATTTGTCTCACATCCCATCATCAACTGTTTTGTCTCACATCCCATTGTCCCAAAGAAACAAGTCTTCCTGTTTCACATCCCATTGTCTTAAAGTAACGAAGTCTATTTGTTTCACATTACTAGTGTCACATACCGTCCAGATTACATCACACCACGAGTGAACCATGGAATACTCACCCAAACCCACACCTACATCAATCATACATATTCAATCCGAAGGTTCTGGTTTCAATGCTGGAATCATCCTTACCGAATTCAACTATGATGTATGGTCCCAAATCATAGAGATGCAGATTGCAGGGTGTAAAAAACTTGAGTATATTGTGGGTAATACAGCCCAACCGAAAGCCATTGATGCTTCATGTACAAAGTGGTATGCAGAAAATCAAAAGGTTAAGGGATGGTTGGTTGTTGACATCTATGTCACCTGAAATTATGAAGCGCTACCTTCGATTGCGCACCGCACGTGAAATCTGGAATGCCCTTACCAAAGCATTGTATGATGGATCTGACAAATCACAGATTTTTGCACTGAATTAGTGAGTCTTTTTCACCAAGCAAGAGGGTCGGCCTCTCTCAATCTATTATGATGATCTGGTAGAAATTTTTCAAAAGTTGGACCATCGCGATAAAATTATCCCGAAAGATTCAGACGATGTTATTGCTTATCAAAAATCAGTTGAACGACTGCGTATGCATATCTTTCTGGCTAAGCTCAATGCTGAATTTGAACAACTCCGATGTGAGATTCTTAAGAATGATCCAGCACAGAATTTTGAAGAAACTTATGCGTATGTACACCAGGATGCAACTCACAGGACCACTTTGAATGGAGAATTTGATCACCTAGAGTCATCTGCAATGTTGGCTCGTCGGTTCAAACGATGACCCAATCGTGGGCCAAAGCGAGTGCCTGACCCACAAAACCATACTGCAGACCCAAACCGGTCTCTTGGCTCCCAGAATTGCAGTTATGAGACAGGAGCTGCAAGGTCAGAACCTTTGTGTACTCATTGTGGTGAAAACGGATATACCAAGTCACGTTGCTATGAGTTAATTGGATATCCAAAATGGTGGGATCCGGCCAAGGCACCTAGCAAACGAAATTCAAAGCCGAATCCCCGTGCCTCTGTTGCTGAATCATCTACCATTTCGGAGGAGTCCTCGGGCTTGATTGCTACTGCAGGTAACTCTAGTAAAACTCTTAATGTTTCTGCATCTAATAGTAATAGTACATGGATTATTGATTCTGGTGCTACAGATCACATGACCTTTGACATTAATCATATTTAGTCTATGAAACCATTCAAACAACTTATAGTGTCCACAACTAATGGTACTCCATCTTCTGTGATTGGAGAAGATTTAATTACATTGGCTAAGATTTTAAATTTGAACTTTGTTTTGGTTGTTCATTCTCTCAACTATAACATATTGTCTGTTGCTCAAATAACCTGCGTTTTGCATTGTATTGTAATTTTTTGGCCTAACCTTTGTGCTTTTAAGGACATCCGGACTGGGAGGACAATTGGTTATGGTACTAGAAGGGGAAAGCTTTATCATCTTGATCTGATACCAACAAGTTCAAGTCAGTTGGCTCAAGCTTTCTCAGTTGATAGGTCGACGCAGCTACAGAATTCAAAACTTTGTGGCATCGGCGCTTAGGTCCTGCATCTTTTGGCTATTTAAAAAAATTGTTTCCGAAGTTGTTTTGTCAGTTGAATATTTCTGATTTCAAGTGTGATTTTGTGAACTGGCTAAGAGTCATCGTGTTTCATTTCCAATAAGTATTAAAAAAAGTCTAATACCATTTATGGTTATTCATTTTGATGTCTAAGGTCCAGTACAGATCTCTTCTCTAAGCGGTGCAGGTTGGTTTGTTTCATTTATTGATGATTGTACCCGTATGACTTGAGTTTGTTTAATGAAATCAAAAAATGAAGTCAGCTCTCTCTTTCAGCAATTTTACAGGATAATAGCCACTCAGTATCAATATCATATACAGGCTATTCGCACTGATAATGGTGGAGAGTTCGTTAATCAAGACTTGAAATAGTATCTGCATTTACATGACATTGCTCATCAGACGATTTGCCCCTACTTCCCTCAACAAAACGGGGTTGCATAGCATAAGAACCATCATCTTCTTGAGGTTGTTCGTGCTTCTTTATTTGGGGCCCACATGCCCACCAGCTACTGGGGTGAAGCTGTCACTACTGCGGCCTACCTCATCAACCGTGTACCTTCCAGTTCAATACAATTTCAGACCCCCTGTAATACAAAGTGCTCCTACTGTGCCGAATTTTTCACCTAAAGTATTTGGCTGTGTAGCATTTGTACATCTCCACAAACCCTTGCTAAGTAAGTTGGAACCCCGAGCTCTCCGATGTGTCTTTGTTGGCTATGTCTCGCATCAGAAAGGCTATCGGTGTTATCACCCCCTCTCTCGGAAGATATATGTCACTCTTGATGTTATCTTTCAAGAGAATGAAATGTATTACTCTGCCCCCGAGTCTCCACTTCAGGAGGAGAGTAACAATGAAGTGTAGACTCTGAATCACTCTCTGAACACCTTGGATGAAAGTGGTGACAACTTTGATATAATTAGTGAATGCCCAGAAGAGGAAATTTGTTAGGATCCGATGGAATCAGCTTCAAACCGAGCAACTTCTGGACCCAGTACCGCCAGTATCTCCATTGACACATGCGCCAGCTCCCCTCCTGCAATATGTACCATTTAACCAATTGTTCTCTGAAGACGAAACCAAATACACTCCTGAGCTCCAGGTGAGTTTTGAACCCCACATAAAATTGCTACCTGATCGAGTCACTAGAGGAATACCTAGAGTAACATATGAAACTATTCTTAGTTCCAAAGCTAATTATCACTTGAGTAACTTTGTATCTTACCATAGACTATCAAAGGAGTGTGAATCAATTATCTGTTGTATCTATTTTTAGTAGTGTGCAAGATGTTTTGAGTGATCTCAGGTGGAAGGAAGCAATGAATGAAGAAATGAAGGCTTTCCAAAAGAACTCAATGTGGGAAATTGTTGAGTTACCTGAAGGGAAGAAACATGTTGGATGCAGGTGTGTCTACACCATTAAACATAAAGCCGATGGAACCATTGAAAGATTCAAAGTCAGACTTGTTGCCAAAGGGTACACACAAATGTACAGAATTGACTATGAAGAGACGTTTACACCAGTGGCCAAAATTAACACAGTTCGTATTCTATTATCTCTAGCTATGAATCTTGATTGGTCATTATACTAGTTTGATGTGAAGAATGCGATCCTGCATGGAGATCTCAAAGAAAAAGTATATATGGAGTTGCCTCCTGAATGTAATATGCGGACTAAAATAACCAAACAGGTGTGTAGGCTGAGGAAGTCCATGTATGGCTTGAAGCAATTCTTTAGAGCGTGGTACGGAAGGTTCACGAATACTGTAAAGACATTTGGATACAGACAAAGTAACTCAGATCACACTCTCTTCTTAAAGTATAATCAAAACAAGATCACTGCACTTATTGTGTACGTTGATGATATGGTAGTGACTGGGAATGATTCAGAAGAGAATAAAGCATTACAGGATCACCTTGCCCGTAAGTTCGAAATGAAGGATCTTGGTCCATTGAAATATTTCATAAGAATTGAAGTTTCAAGGTCAAAGAAAGGTATTTTTCTTTCCTAATGAAAATATGTCTTAGATTTGTTGAAGGAAACTGGTATGACAGCTTGTAGCCCGATTAATACTCCTATGGAAGAAAATCTGAAATTGGGTTTGCATCCGAATCAAGCTCCTACCAACAAATAACACTACCAAAGACTAGTGGGAAGATTGATGTATCTTGTACATACTAGACCCGATTTGGCTTATGCGCTAAATGCCATCAATCAGTTCATGCACTCTTCTAGTGAAGAACATATGAATGTTGTAGTTCGTATATTGCGCTATTTGAAGTCATCCCCTGGAAAGGGAATTATGTTTACAAAAGGAAACAATTTGGACATTGAAGGTTACACCGATGCTGATTAGGTTGGGTCAATAGATGATAGACATTCTACGTCCGGATATTTCACGTTTGTAGGAGGGAATCTAGTTACTTGGCAAAGTAAAAAACAGGAAATAGTAGCTAAATCCAGTGCTGAAGGGTGTATGCGAGTTACTGTAGATCAGAAATATAATACAAGATTTACGAATCGAGCCGGCCAGTCCAATGAGGTTATACTGTGATAACAAGGCAGCATGAGATATTGCCCATAATTTAGTTCAACATCATCAGACTAAACATGTTGAGGTGGATAGACACTTTATTAAGGAGAATTTGGAAACAAAGCTCATTAAAGTTCCTCATGTTCGATCGGAAAATCAGCTTGCAGACGTACTCACTAAGCGGTGTCAAGTTCCATAGTCATCTCGACAAGTTGGGCATGAGAGACATCTATGCACCAACTTGAGGAGGAGTGTTAAGACAACTATTAGCAGGATACTAATTCCATAATTAGTAATTCTGTGATTATTAGTTTCATTTCTTGTAATTAGTTGTTTGTAAAGGTTGCTTGTTCTATACTCTTGTATACATGTATAAATATTTATATACCTCTCATAGAGAAGTGTAAATCATCAAATGATTAGAATCCTAAATTTTGAGTCTGGTTACGCCGCTGATGCTGCCACATGTCCCTTTTTGATACCCCTTAACTATGTTTAAGATTCATTTACCTATCCTTGGTTTTTAGAAAAAAATATTTTTAAAAAATATTAACCCTGATTAAAATTCACTAACTACTAGGATTAAATTTTTTTAATATTTTTTTTTCTGATAACAAAGGATAGGTGGATGAACCCTAGGGGTAGGTGAATCTTAACCACGGTTAAGGGGTGTTAAAAAGGACACAAGGTAGCATCAGTGGCATAACCGGACTCCCCCGAGTCCAGTTAAAACTGGAGATGATTACTAGTCGTTTGTAAAAACATGGAAAATAGTTAACGTACCTGTGGATCCCATTTTGTAACAGAATGGCTGGATCTCATTGGTTCACGCCCCAATTTTAAATACTCACTTGTTGTTGTTAAGATTCCCTAACCCCTAGGGTTAAGCAATCCAACCATGATTTTTCAAAAAACAAAAAAAAAACAAAATCTTAGTTTTAATTTAGTTAAGTTTAACTAGAGTTAAAGGGGTGTTAAAAGGGATACGAGGACATGGGGGTAAGATATGAAACAGACCCATGGTCCGCTTATCACTGCCCTAAAAACAATTCGGGAGATACAGCCTGATATCAATCCAAATAGCAGGTGTGTAAGTGTGTCCCGTTGATGAAGGTCTTAGGATCAGAGATTCAAAATCTGAGAAGGAAGGTTGGCAACATACAGCATGAGTGCATTTCCAAATTTAAAAAAAAATGCAAGAGTGTAAATTACGTTTTTATCCTCTGGTTGGGCAGAAACTAAACGGTGCATTAAGTGAAATGTTTTTTTAATGAGAAAAAAAATTTGGTATTAAGGGCCGACTAGAAGATTTGCTTTCCCTAACGCCATGTTTGGTTGTCGAGAAAATAGGTGAAAATAAATATTGAAAAGAAAAGAAAATTTTAGATTTCTAATACAATTCTTAGCTATGTTTTGTCCAATTTTCTTTTCTTTTCCATATTTTCATTTATTTTCTCGACAACGAACATAAGATAATGTAATCATCAGACATATGCTAGAGTAAATCAATTGTCATTAAAGGTAGAGTTGTGAAAACCGGACTGGCTAGAGTAAATCAATTGCCATTAAAGTCCGTGGTTTGAAAATCGGACTGGGCGGTTAACCGGTAAACAGAGAACCAGCCAATCAACCGGTCTCTAAAATCCTTAAATTTGGACTCTCTTCAAAAGCAGAAGAATCAACCAGTTCAACCGGAAATCAGTGATAAAAAATGGTAAGAATGGATCTTGAAAATGAAAAAAAAATTGTTTTCTTAATAATAAAAGGGTACGGACCGGTTAAATGGGAACTGGCCACCTAGCCAGTTCAATGGTTCCAAATAGGAAAACATTGATTAATTTTTTTAAAAAAAAAGGAAAATAGTAAACGTACCCGAGTTCCCATTTTATAACCGAAGGGCTGGTCCTCATTGGTCTATGCCCCAATTTTAAATTCTTACCTACTGTGGTTAATTGTCACTCACTCCTAGGGTTAAACAATACAACCATGGTTTTTCAAAAGGGCTTTTTGCAACAAAAAAAAAAAAAACCCTATCTTTTCATCTATCTATAAATACCCCCTTATATTTTATGATTAGATAAATTACACTCACCTCCCTTGAGGTTTGGTGAAATTTAAGAAACCTCAACTCTAGTTTCTGAAATTACCCTGCCCTCCCCTCAACTTTGATTTTCTGTAACAGATACCCCATTCCCTTAAGTTTACCTTTACTTTATAGATGAATTTTGATGATATCATCATTTAAACATTTTAAAATGTCTAAATTATGATTTTTCAGCACAAGGTTAGTTAATTCAATAAAATAAATGATAATTGGTTTCTAACCAAGGTTAATAATATCAACTTAATTTTAATATATATTTCCAAAATCAAGTATATGTATTTTTTTTTTCTAAAAACCAAACTCTAGAGGTGAGTGAATCTTAACCATAGTTAGTGGGTATTAAAAGGGACACATGGCGACTTATAGAGATCCTTTAACTGTGGTTAAACATAGTTAACCTAAGGTTAATATTTTTTTTTCTTAAAAGCAAGATGGATTAATCCTAGGAGTGAGTGAATCTTAAGCACAATTAGTGGGTTTTAAAGGGGATACATGGCGGCTTGTAGAGCCCCTTTAATTGTGGTTAAGCATAATCAACCTAAGTTTTTCTTTTCTTCTTAGAAATCATGGTTAAATGGATGAATCCTAAGGTGAGTGAATTTTAACCATAGTTAGTGGGTGTTAAAGGGAACACGTGGCAGCTTGTAGAGCTCCCTTTAATTGTAGTTAAGCATAAGCAACATAAGGTTTTTTTTCTAAAAACCAAGGTTTGATGGATGAACCCTAGGGGTGAGTGAGTTTTAACCATAGTTAGTGGGTGTTAAAAGCGACACGTGGCGGCTTATAGAGATCCTTTAACTGTGGTTAAACATAATTAACTTAAGATTAATATTTTTTATTTTATTTTCTTATAACCAAGGTTTGATTAATGAATCCTAGGTATGAGTGAATCTTAACCACAGTTAGTGGGTGTTAAAAGGGACACATGGCGGCTTGTAGAGCCCTCTTTAATTGCGGTTAAGCATAACCAACCTAAGGTTATTTTTTCCCTAAAACTAAGGTGAGATGGTAAACCCTAGGGATGAGTAAATCTTAATCATAGTTAGTGGGTATTAAAAGGGACACGTGGCAGCTTGGGAGTTTATGTTTTTCTTTAGTTGAGCTTTCAAACGGTAAAGAAGTGTTTCAGCAATCAAGTAATAAGGGTAAAATGGGAAAAGCATAACTTTAGTTAGCAATGTTTATATTAAGAGTTTGACAGGGAGGGCAATGTAATTTCAAAAACTAGATGGGAGGTTTCTAAAATTTCACAAAACCAGGTGAGTGTAATTTACCCTTTATGATTTTGTATTAAAACTTTGGGTAAATTACACTCACCTCCGCTGAGGTTTGGTGAAATTTCATAAACCTCCCCTCTAGTTTCTGAAATTACACTGCCCTCCCCTGTAAGACTCTTAATTTTAACACTTCTAACTAAAGTTATCATTTTTCCATTTTACCCCTATTACTTGATTGAGGAAACACATCTTTACTGTTTGAAAGCTCAACCAAAGAAAAACATAAACTCTCAAGCTGCCATGTGTCCCTTTTAATACCCACTAACTATGATTAAGATTTACTCACTCCTAAGGTTTATCCATCTAACTAAAGAACCTTAGGTTGGTTATGCTTAACTGCAATTAAAAAGGGCTCTACATGCCACCATGTGTCCCTTTTAACACCCACTAACCGTGGTTAAGATTCACTCATCGTTAGGATTCATCAATCTAACCTTGATTATAAGAAAATAAAATAAAAATATTATCTTAGGTTAATTATGTTTAACCCCAATTAAAGGATCTCTATAAGCTGCCATGTGTCCCTTTTAACACCCACTATGGTTAAAATCATTCACCCCTAGGGTTCATCCATCAAACCTTGGCTTTTAGAAAAAAAAAACCTTAGGTTGCTTTTGCTTAACCACAATGAAAGAGAGCTCTACAAGCCGCCACATGTACCCTTTAACGCCCACTAACTTTGGTTAAAATTCACTCACCTCTAGGATTCATCCATTTAACCTTGATTTTTAGAAGAAGAAAAAAAACCTTAGGTTGATTATGCTTAACCACAATTAAAAGGGGCTCTACAAGCCACCACGTGTCCCCTTTAACACCCACTACTTGTGCTTAATGCTCCGTTTGTTCTGATGTAAAATAGAAGAAAACAAAAGAATTCAACAGAAAATGTCATTTTTCGTGTGTATTTTCTATAGGGCAATTGACATTTTCCATGAATTTCATTTGTTTTCCCCTATTTTACATCAAAACAAACAAAGCATAAGATTCACTCACCCTTAGGATTAATCCATCTAACCTTGCTTTTAAGAAAAAAATAAAAATATTAACCTTAGGTTAATTATATTTAACTACAGTTAAAAGATCTCTATAAGTCACCATGTGTCCCTTTTAATACCCACTAACTATGGTTAAGATTCACTCACCCCTAGAGTTCATCTATCTAACATTGGTTTTTAGAAAAAAAATATATATATACTTATTTTAGAAATATACATCAACCTTGGTTAGAAACCAATTATCATTAACTTTATTGAATTAACTAACCTTGTGTTGAAAAATGGTAATTTAGACATTTTAAAATGTTTAAATGATGACATCATCAAAGTCTATCCATAAAGTAACGGTAAACTTAAGGGAATAGAGTATCTGTTACAAACAATCAAAGTTAAGGGGAGGGCAGTGTAATTTCATAAATTAGAGGGGAGGTTTCTGAAATTTCACCAAACCTCAAGGGAGGTGAGTGTAATTTACCCTAAAACTTTTTACAAATCCACCCTTTCGTCCAAAATTTCGTTAATGGTTGTTAAATTTTTTATAAAATGACCTTTTTAACCTTCTTTTAATGAGTTGGACGGAACACACGCCTATATAAGTCACCAAGTGTCCCATTTATCCCCTTTAGTTGGGGTTAAGCTTTATCAGCCTAGAGTTAATTTTTTTTTTTTAAATCTAAAAATCAAAGGTTAGATGAATGAATCCTAAGGGTGAGTGAATCTTAACTATAGTTAGTGAGTGTTAAAAGGGACAGTGGCAGCTTATAGAGCCTCCTTTTATCTGTGGCTAAGCATAATCAATTAAAGGTTAATATTTTTTCTTCTAAAAACCAAGGTTAGATGCATGAACTCTAGGGGCTAATGAATCTTAACCATAGTTAATTTGTATCAAAAGGGACATGTAGCGGCTTGTAAAGCATCCTTTAACTATGGTTAAGCTTAATCAATCTAAGTATACTATCTTTTTTCTTCTAAAAACGGTTAGATGCATGAATTAACCCTAGGGGTGAATGAATCTTCACTACAATTAAGAGTTTTAAAAGGGACACATGACAGCTTGTAGAGCTCCCTTTAACCGTGGTTAAACATAATCAACCCAAAGTTAATATGTATATTTTTCCAAAAACCAAGGTTAAATTGATGACTCTTAGGGGTGAGTGAATCTTAATCACAGTTAGTGGGATCCAAGCACTTCTTGAAAAATTGTTATAAATCTCCTTAAAATCAAAATAAGGTTAAAAAGGTCATTTCAAAAATAATTTAACATCCATTAACCAACTTTTGGATGGAAGGGTGGATTTGTAAAAGTTTTAAAAATTAATGAATTATAATGCAAAATCACAAAACATAAGGTAGTATTTACAAATAACTAATAGGTTAAGGGTTTTTTGCAAAAACCCTTTTAAAAAATCTTAGTTTTAATTTAATTAAGCTTAACCAGGGTTAAAGGGAAGGGACACGGGGTAAGATATGAAACGGATCCATGGGTACATTTATTATTTTCCCAAAAAAAATCGGTGTGCTCATTAAGGGAGAGCATATGAGCGGCAGCCCCTGTTGTAGCCCATTGGGCTATAGCGGGCAGCTTATTGGTCTACCCCTTAGAGCATTCCTAGCAGCCTCACCAAAATAACTTTTTGGTTATTTTGGTGAGCCAAAAGACTAAAAAGGTGTTAAAATGACTCCCAACAGCTTCAACAGAATGAAGAAATCCATTTGGTGAGTCTACAGTACTCACCAAGTTTGGTGAGTACTGTAGACTCACCAAAGTTAAATCTTCTCACCCTTGGGCTCACACAAAAAATAAAATAAGGTTTCTCTCTCTCCCTTTCTTTTTTTGGTCCCACACAAATAATAAAATAATATTTTTTTCTCTCTTCCTTATTCATTTTCCCACACAAATGATAAAATATTATTTCTCTCTCCTCTTTTTTTTGGTTAAAATGGTGAGGTTGTTGGGAGTGTTTTAAAAAAGTGGCTCACCAAAACCACTTTTTGTGGGTTTTGGCTATTTTGGTGAGTGAAATTTGGTGAGGCTGCTAGGAATGCTCTTAGTAACCTAAACTGTCTGTCCTACCGTTTGCTCTCGCTCTCAAACCGCGCTCTCACGGATTGAGAGCGCATTTGCCATAAGAGCGCGGTTTGTTATTTTATAGAGCGCAGTTTTGTATTTCGTAAAACGCGGTGTTTAAGAGACCGAAAAAAAGCTTCTATCATCCAAACTAATAGGGAGAGTTTCGCCACTGTAATTCGTAGCAACGAAGAAGACGAAGTCAGACTTCAAAATTTTATAAAATAGAGTTAATGTTTAAGGAGAAAATAATCTTTTTACTTTATTAAATCAGTACTAGTAGTGTACAATTTACAATAGTATCAGACTGTCAAACCGCATATGTCTTCTCGACTTTTGTTTGGTAACTTTGTTTATTTTTTAACTTTATTCTTTATTTGACTTTTTATATCTTATAGGAGAGATGGGATTACAGCCAATTGCGATTGAACTCTCCCAAAGTTCAATCGCACCTAAAGGTTAATATATGTCCCTTAATTTCTATTAACTATAGTTACAATTAACTAATTCTTAAGATTCGTTAAATTAACTTTAATTTTTTGATAAAATATTATTTATATATATCGACGCTCCGGAGGCACTCTCGACCCTATCCTAAATTGAAACTTGACGTTCTCCCGCTCTCGCTCTCGCTCCCGCTTTGCGCTTTGGTTACTTAGGTCTACCCTCAATAGAAAAATATTAAATAATTTTTTAATAGTTTTTTTGTAATCAGTGAAAAATTGATGTGATGGGGAGAGAAATTATTTTTGTGGTTTTTGCATATTAACTGCTGTGTTTTACCAGCTTTGCAAATACACTGTTATTTGTAATGATTTTGTAAATTAACTCATGGTTTTGCAACCGTTAAACAAACAATCCTTAGTTTTCATAGACATTCGTTTGTTATTGTTAGGAAAATGATTATTATGCGCTTACGATATTTCATAATCTCACAAATCTTTAACTATCCTTGAACTATAGTTAATAAGTTTTAACCCTTGTAATTAAGATTCACACCCTTAGGGATAAAGCATCTAACCCTGGTTTTAAAAAAATTAAAATTAATGTGTCCCCTTTTAACTCCCTTTAACTTAGGTTAAGATACACTAACCCTTAAAGTTAAAGCATCTAACCTTGGTTTTAAAAGGAAAAAAAATTACCGCGTCCCCTTTGAACTCCCATTAATTGTGTTCAAGATTCAATAACCCTTAGGGTTAAAGCATCTAACCATGATTTTTAGAAAAAAGAAAATTAGAAAAAATTAACTTGTCCCTTTTTAACTCATTTAACTGTGACTATGATTCACTCACCCTTAGGGTTAAAACATCTAACTTTGGTTTTTAGAAAAAAAATAATAATAATAACGTGTCTGTTATCTCCTTTTAACCATGGTTAAGGTTCACTAACCCTTAAGATTAAAGCATCTATCCTTGGTCCTTGATATTTAAAAAATAATAATTAATCGTCCCCTTCCATAAGGGTTAGTGAACCTAACAATAGTTAAAGGGAGTTAAAAGATAGGTTTTTTTTTAAAAAAATTATTTTTTGAAATCAAGGTTAGATATTTTAACCCTAAGGGTTAATTGATCTTAACCACAGTTAAAGGGGGTTAAAATGGGACATTTTAAATTATTTTTGTCTTTGTAAAAACTGAAGTTAGATATTTTAACCCTAAGGGTCTAGGTGTATCTTAAACAAATTTAAAGGTAGCTAAAAGTGACATTAATTTTTTAAAAAAATCAAGGTTAAATGCTTAAAAAGGGCCAATGAATCTAAAAGGAGTTCAAAAGGGACACGTTAATTTTTTTCTTTTAAAGCTAAGGTTAGATGCTTTAACTCTAATGTATCTTAACCTAAGTTAAAGGAAGTTAAAAAGGGGACACATTAATTTTTTTTTTTAAAGTTAGGGGTAGATGCTTTTTCCTAAGGGTGTGAATCTTAATCATAAGGATTAAAACTTATTATCCATAGTTAAAGGATAGTTAAAGGCTTTTTAAGGTTATGATCTATCTTCAGGACATGATAATCATTTTCCTAACAATAACAAAACCATAGGTTAACGAAACTAGGATTGAGGTTATTTGGCTAATGGTTGCAAAATCATGAGTTAATTTACAAAATTATTACTCATAATAGTGTTGCAAAGTTGCTAAAACACAGCTGATATGCAAAAACCCCATTATTTTTGGGACCCCCCCTCCTCTCTCTCTTTCTCTCCCTCTCTAATACCTAACACAGTTGGTGAGTATTTAAGAGGAGGTATGGACCAATGAAATCCAACCTTAAGTTTTTAAATGGGATTCATAGGTACGCCTATCAATGCTCTTTATTTTTCTGTTAGAACAGACCAGTGGGCTACATTAGGGGCTGCTGCCCATCCTCTCTCGGTTTTTCTCGGGTACTTTTACAAGACGAGTTGCTCTCCTAAGGAGTATCGAAATCCGAAAATTGGGTTAGCATTCCTCCATGGCACCCGCCCCAACGCCGCCCAAGGCTTAGTTCTCACTAAAATATACCAAAATTCCTTTTCTTTTTTTTTTTAGGATGACACTACATGGGCTCTTAAAAAGGCTGTTAGGCATAGACAGGCAATAAAAGACTCTTCTAACTATAACATACTTTAGTGTGTTGGTTCGTGTGTGTGAGTGTTTCATTTGTGCAGTGTAAGGGTGACTTCGCCTTGTGGTGCTGTATACCAGTTCCTCGAAAAAAAAAACTATAACATACTTGCAATAATTTCGTAATTTGTGACGATTTCGGCCAGCCAAACGGAAACCAAAATCCTAAAAAATTACGGGATTTCGACGAAATTTCGAAATCCAAAATATTAATATTTTATTAATTATATATTTATTAATATATATATATATATATATGTTAAAAATAAGATTTTATTAAAATTTTATATATTTATACAAATATTATTATTTTATTTTTAAAATTAATATATAAAATTTCAAAATTTCAGTAAAAATTTTGAAATATTTCAGAATTTTAATTTAAAAAAACCTATTTAAAAATTAAAAAAATCAGATTGCGACCGAAATTCCGAAATCTTCAAAATCTGAAATTTCACCCGAAATTTCTGAAATTTCGGCTGAAATTTGATTTTCGAAATAAACCGAGTTTCAATGTCGTTGGGGTTGGCCGAAACCGAAATTTCAAACCTTGCGTACTTGTATATAGATAAAGTAGCAATTTGTAAGGTCCGGAACTTGAAGCGAAACCTTTGCTAGTCGTCACTCGATGAGAATGGATCCCTAGACTTCTCTCACAAGAGAGTCTACACCCTACCATTGGAGCAAGCTGCAGAGTAACCGAGTTTTGAAAATATAAAGTGAACACATTAACTATTGATACACATTATCTTGTGTTAGTGATTTAAAGTTGAAAAAATAAATTATCGTTTAACATTAATTTTGTGATTTAATTATTTCAGAAGTGAATTGCTATGGATTCTCTATAATGATTTTTTTTTGCTAGGAACCGTTTGAAAATAGTAAGTCAAAATTCTATAACCCTTTATATAAAAGAAAAGAAAAGAAGTCAAGGGGCAGTTTCAAATTTCGTTATCAGGTCTTTTACATTATTTCCTTCAATGTCCCAACTCATCAATTTTAAAGCCCTTCTTATTGTTTGTTTTGTTTTTGTTTTTTTCTCCACAACAATGGTGTCTCATCTCCTTGTTTCTCTACCAAGCATGCCCAAAGGAATACCAGATTGGTAATCATCAATCTCACAAAGTAAAAGGAAGTGAGATCTAGCCAAAGGGGAATAGAGAGATCTAAGGCAAGAACAAGATAGATCTCTAGCCGAAGGAGAACAAAGAGATCTAGCCAAAAGCATCTGTAGCCAAGAGCAGAGAGATCTAGGCCAAATCATCTCTAGCCAAAGGGGATCTACCCGCTTAGAGATCTAGCCAAAGGAACACCCGCCTGGTGAATCCCACGCCAGGGAAAAAAAACGCATCTTCTACTTTTGCCTTTGGTCAGTGATCTCCATAACGATGACAACATCTAGCATCTTCTACTTTTGCCTCTAACTGGCGATCTCCATGACAATGACAACATCTAGGGTTTTTTTTGAGTTATATATAGATAGATTCCAAAAAGATGAGCATGGTCGAGCATGGATTCCCAAACTCTAAATACAGAAGAAGAGGAAGATGGGCAAGGATCAGGTTCCATTTCTTGGGCTGAAGACAAAGAACAGGAAAGATGAGCATCGATCGAACTCCAATGGCCACCTCGATGAGTACAAAAACTTCTGAAGGGTAAAGTTTTGCTCTTCTCTCTTCTCATTGGCTATTCCAATCGCAATGGAGAGCAACAGTATTGCTGATTGAGAGCGATTCTATCTGCAACTTCATATGCAGGATTTGGCCAATCTCCAAACTCTCTAAAGCATGATTTAGAAATTTCCAGAATATAATATAATATAAAACAGAAAATGAAACAATGTAGTGATGATCTGAAATGACATTTTTTTTTAATGATTCTTTATTTTTCCACATGCCCTCAAAGCAACCGTTGATCAGACAACTTCATTGACTATTGACCGCTTATATATTGATCGGATGGCTTACTAATTGATTCTGCATAGCCTATTGTGTATTATTGATTACATGTTAAACATTCTAAGCAACTATATATATATACATATTGAGAGAAATATTTTCTGAACTCACTCAGTCTCATTCTCCCTTGGTCACTCACACTTTGGAGGTAAGAGAATTCTTATTTTCTATTCTACTCTTGTTTATTTTCTTGTTCTACTTTCCCTTTTTTTTTGTTATATATATTTTCCTTCTTCCTTCTATTTGGCCGATTTTTTTTAATGAAGGTTTATTTTTTCCGTTGGTTGCTCTCACACTTGTTGGAGGTAAGAACTTATCAAGATGTTCATATTCCCTGGTTGCTATCCCATTTTGGAGGTAAAAACTTCTCCTTTTCGGTTCTACTTTTCTGTATTTTGTTGTTCTACTTTTAAGTTTTGTTGTTTTTCCTTCTATAATATGGCTTATGAAATTTTATGAAGGTGTTCATTTTCCTGCTCACTTTTGCACTTTGGAGGTAAGAACTTTTTTTCCTGTTTTACTTTCCTCTATTTATTATGATGTTTTATTTCCTCTCTTTTTTCCTCTACCGAATTTCTCTCTCTTTCTAAGTATGACTTAATGAGTATCATGTATGTTTTATCTATTTTCTTTAGATACTGTGAAAATATAAAATAATTTTAGTCATTGCAAATGATATATTGTAAAATGTTGTGCACTTTCTAAGTATGACTTAATGAGTATCATGTATGTTTTATCTATTTTCTTTAGATACTGTGAAAATATGCAATAATTTTTGTCATTGCAAATGTTACATAGTAAAATGTTGTGCACTTGATTTTCTTATTAATTATATCAAAAGTTTTGCCTCCTTAGAAGCTGGAAAATCGGTTTCGACGAGAAGTCTTTTTACTTTTTGTTATTTTCTCCTTATTCGAACTTTCTTAATATGACTGTATGAGTATCGGTATTAGACTTTTAAAATGAAATAATTGAAATTAGTTTAACAATAAAATTATTGAAATTAGTTAATTTATGTATGTTAAATAGATAAACATATGGACAAGAAAGAGAGAAAAAGAAGTTACTCCAGAATATATTATACTGCATTAAGCGAAGAAAAAAAAGAAGAAAATAGAAGAAAGAGAAGAGAGGCATATATAAAGAAGAAGTTGTTGAAAGTCTTAGATGGAAAAGAGTTACCCTCAAATGATACAACAACAAAGCAAGTATAAATATTATTTTATATCATTGTAACAATATCATATAGAAATTTGTAGCTATATTGTAATATGTCCCTTGATGTAGGAAACAAAGATCAAGTGATCAACATGTTCAATCAACAGTGTTAGATAAAGAAAGGCAACAAACTGAGGTTTATAGATCATATGAAATTGGTAAAAAAAAATTAATTTGGATTATTTATTGAGTAAAATAAATTGCATGAAAATACAATGATACCATTTAACATATTTGTAATAGGATCAACATCAACGGAGGCTTTGTATTTCACTTCATCAAGAGAAAGAAATCAAATGGCATTTCAAGATAGTAACATATTTATTTGTGTTTCAACAAGTAGTTAAAATATTATTTATGTAAATCATTTAAGTACTCTAATGGTAATGTTGACTATGTTGCAGAATGTAGATCAAAACAAATTGCTGAAACAACTAAGACGATTATGTATAAAAAAAAATGAAAAGATGGACAATTAAGTAATATTCTTTCGAACAATATAATAATAATTTAAAAAAAATAACATTTCAACTTTTACTTTTTGCAGATAAGGGTGATTGTAGCTCAATACAGAAAAATACTACCCTTGAAAATATAGATGAAGAATCAAGTATTTTGCCATCAATGTCATTGTGTAGGCATTGTGGTGCTAAGAGATTTTATCGTGAACCTATCTGTTTTTGTTGCTTTGATAGACAAATAATATTAGTCTCAAATGATATTCCTGGAGAACTTCATACATTATTTATTTCAGATTCTAAAAATGCTGTTGAATTCAGAAAATATGTCCGCACATATAAGAACAGTTTTGCTTTCACATCTCTATGATAACAATTTATGCAAAATAAATAAAGGTGTATATACTTTTAAAGTACAAGGTCAGATTTATCATTATATCAATGAGTTGATACCAACAAATGGCCATCATTCGCATTTACAACTATACTTTTATGATACTGAACACGAAGTTGAAAATCGGATACAAAAGTAGCCACAACTCAATTCAAATATTGTTGAAAAGCTTATCAACATCTTATCAGTCAATCCATATTGTTTATTCTTTCGATCTCTTCGATACATACTAGCATTGGAAAGCCAAAAAATTATAATCAAATCTAATACTGGGTTAGATTAGAGATTGTATAATGCTCCATCGACATCTCAAGTAGCCGTAATATGAATCAAAAATAACAATCCTAGTGATCGTGCTGAACATGATATACTTGTCTATAGTCATTCAGGATATAGTTATAAAGTTTGATACTACTTTAGATATTATGATCCATTACAATATCCATTGCTATTTCCTTATGGTCTGCGGATGATCTTTTCTATAATGAAAGTCAAGGTAATTTTTATATATGTGTATTTATTGTTAACATTATCAATACTGTAGATGTTAATTGTATAATGCTGACTTTTTTTTTTAATGATTTTCAGTCTTAAAAAGTAAAGGTAACAAGAGAGAAGCGGTGTCATGTCATGAATATTACTGTTATAAATTACAAATACGACCAAATATAAGTTCAATGCTACTACATTCTGGTCGTCTTTTACAACAGTATGTCGTTGACATGTATATCAAAATAGAAACAGCTCGGTTGGACTACTTTCGATATCGTCAAGAAGAAATTCGTGCTAATCTATATCAAAGAATTATTGATAGCATTAAAGCTAGTGAAATGCATGGATCAAAGATTGGTCATCGAATTGTCTTACCTACATCATTTATTGGTGTACCAAGAGACATGTGACGTCATTACATAGATGCAATGACATTGGTCCAACGTTTTGGAAAACCTAATATATTTTTGACAGTAATGTGTAATCTTTCATGGATAGAGATTAGATATGAATTACAATCAAATGAAGAAGTACAAAATAGACCAAACTTACTTACAAGAGTATTTAGAGCAAAACTGGAGGAATTAAAAGATGAATTATTCAAGAAAAGAATCTTTGAACCAATTGCTGCATATGTGTATGTTATTGAATTAAAGAAAAGGGGACTCCCACATGCTCATTTCTTGATTATATTACAGCAGAAATACAAAATCACAGTGTCAGATTCATATGACAAATTTGTATGTGCTGAATTGCCTAACAAAGACAAAAATCTGCACTTATATGCTGCAGTTGTTAAACGCATGATACATGGGCCCTGCGGCAACTTGAATCCAAAAAATGCATGCATAACAAAAAATGGTCATTGTAAGAATCATTATCCTAAAGAATTTTGTTCTTCCACAACTCAAAGACAGAATTCTTATCCAGTATACAGGCGTTGAAACACTGATGAACAAGTAAAAGTGTATAGTGCATATTTGGATAACAGATGAGTTATACCATATAATCCATATTTATTAGCAAAATTTGATTGCCATATGAATATTGAAATTTGTTCTACTGTTAAAGCAGTCAAATATTTGTATAAGTATATCTATAAAGGTCATGATCGTGTTGCATTTCACGTTATTGCTGAAGAAAATTCTTCTGATGTTGATGAAATAGAGCAATTTCAAACTGTAAGATGGATTTCACTTCCAGAAGCTACATGGAGAATCTACAAATTTTATTAATTGAAATTTATCCATCTGTAAGGAGTTTGCAGCTACATCTTGAGAATAGATAAATTGTAGGATTTAAAAAATAAGATGACCTTGTTCATGTACTTTACAATGATCGTGCATCAAAGTCTATGCTGACAGAATACTTTCATATGAATGAAAACAATATGGAAGCACGAAAGTACCTTTATAAGGAAATTCCTGAACATTTCTTCTGGCATGATGACACAAGGTATTGGAGCGAAAAAAAAAATACTATTGGCAGAATTGTAACTGTTAATCCGTCTGAATGTGAGAGATATTATTTGCGATTATTACTGAATCATATCAGAGGACCAACATCATTTCAAGATTTGAAAGTAATTAATGGAATTCAAACTAAATCTTTTCGTTAAGCTGTAATGTTACGGGATTTTTTAGAAACTGATAATAGCTTACAAAAATACTTACAAGAGGTATCACAGTATCAAATGTCATATACTCTTCGTCGATTGTTTGCTACCATTTTAGTCTATTGTAATCCAAACAATCCTAGAGTATTGTAGGATAATTTTGAGGATGCAATGTCTGAAAATTACAAAAATTGTGCAATTGTTTCTAGCAATGCAATAAAAATGAAAGTACTTACAAACATCAACTTCATTTTAGAATCAATGGGAAAGAGCATCAATGACTAGGATATAAGTAATGTCAACATTGAAAGTAATGAAAATGAAGCGTATTCTAGAGACATTGAAGAAGAGTTTAACAATCTCGTCTCTGAGCATGATCTACTTGTTATATCTACTCTGAACAAAGAATAGAAACGTGCATTCGATATTATACTACAAAGAGTATTTTCTAGAGAACACGAAACATTTTTTATTGATAGTCCTGCTGGAACTGGAAAGACTTACTTATATCAAGCTTTTTTAAGTGAAGTTAGATCAAAAGGCTTAATTGCTCTTGCTACTGCAACTTCAGGAGTAGCTACGTCTATAATGTCGGGTGGTCGAACTGTACATTCACGCTTCAAAATACTAATTAATATTGAAGACAACACAAGTTATAACGTTAGCAAACAAAGTAACATTGCTCAATTGCTTCGAATATCAAAACTCATTATATGGGATGAAGCATCAATGGCAAAACAACAATCAGTTGAAGTATTTAATCAAATGTTACAAGATATAACCGATTGTCACCTACCATTTGGAGGTAAAGTTGTTGCATTCGAAGGAGACTTTCGGCAAGTTCTTCCTGTTATTCCAAAAAAAACAGAAATGAAGCAATCGATGCAAGTTTAGTTACATCAAAGTTATGTCTTTTATTGGAGAAAATTAAACTAACAGAAAATATGAAAGCCAAATTTGACCCATCATTTAGCGAATTCTTATTCCGCGTTGGAAATGGGACGGAAGAAACCATCATTGATGACAAGATACGGATTCCAAGATTCATGGTCATTCCTTACAAAGATGACATAATTTCAAGAATTGATGTAATAAAAGCTATATTTCCAATTTTAGAAAATGAAGCATATAACTCAAAATTATTCACAAGGCATGCTATATTAACTCCACGAAATGATTTTGTGGATGAAATAAACGATCTATTACTAGATCGCTTTACAGGAACTCCCGTCAAATATTACAGTTTTGATTCGGCAATTGAATATACAGAACATGCTCATCAAGAAGATTTTTTAAATAATTTGACACCAAATGGACTACCACCTCATGAATTGACATTAAAGATAAATTGTCCAATAATATTGTTGCGTAATATTGATCCACTTACAAGATTGTGTAATGGCACTCGATTGATATGTTATAATTTTACGCCAAATATTATTGATGCTGAAATTTCAGTTGGTCATCATCGTGGAAAAATAGTGTTCTTACCAAGAATTCCACTTCAACCAGCTGAAAATGATAAATATCCATTTTTGTTTAAAAGAAAGCAATTCCCAGTTCGTTTGAGTTTTGCTATGACGATCAACAAAGCACAAGGGCAAACACTAGAATATGTGGGTCTATACCTTCGTCGGCCAGTCTTCTCTCATGGTCAATTATATGTTGAATTATCTAGAACAAAAACAGGAAATGCTATTAAAGTTTTGAACAAGCCAACTTCAAATGACATGTCAGAGATTACATGCACTTCGAATATTGTTTATCAAGAAGTATTAGCACTCGCTAATTGTCACTAGCATTTAATGATAATGTAGGTACTTTTAGTCTTTTTATTCATTATTGCAAGATATTATCTATAATGAACATTATAATTATGCTGATTAATTTATTGCAACTATTAATGATCTACTTTTTTTTTTCTTGCTCTTCTCATATTTATCGCAACTTTTATTTGTAATTTTTGTATGTGTAATAATTTCATAGTGATATCTACTACCAATTTCAGTATGACATGAGATTATAAGCTAATCTTTGAAATTACAAACACTACAAGAAACTGGACATCAAAGGTACAAGTTAATGAAAATTTTCTGAGCCGTCAATCGCGCACCAGTAGCAAAAAATACCAACATCTAATATTCAATGATCGTGAGGTAAGTTACAATACTATTTAATAAATAAACTATTATTTAAATAGTTATATCACTAAAACATGAATTTGATTTCTTACAGGGACAACATGTTCAAGCCACACTCTTTGATAATGACATCAATATGTTTGAAAACACGTTAATTCCAACGAAATTCTATTACATCTTTGATGCTTATGTCAGCAAAATTGATTTGAAATACAGGCTCGTACCAAACAATTATCAATGGATTATTAAAATATAATACTCGAATTGAAGATGCTGAAGAAGAGCAAGAAATGAAACCAAAAATTTATAACTTTGTATCATTTCAAGACTTCAATGCTCATATGAAATCAGAATCATTTATAGGTAAATATTTTATTTGCATAAAATAAAATATTATATGTTTTCTTATTACAATCATTATTAATTAATAATTCTATTGTATTCTAGATATTGTTGTTATCATCTTGGATGTATCACTTATAAAGCAGGTAAAGACAGGAACAATTTCTCTTCGATAGATCAGGCTTATTGACAAAGAGTATGTACCTAATTTATATATATATTATTATTATGATATGATTATGAAATATATTTTATTTTAGAAGTAGAATGACTTTTCTATTTCATAGGATGAAGCCATTTATTTTGTCTACATGGAGCAATTTTGCAACAAATGAAGCAAAGAAAATATCTAAAGTGGTAGATACAAAGCCAGTAATTGTTGGAACGTATATAAAAGTTACAACTTTCAATGGTATATACAATTAACATATATACATCTGCACATATCACATATATATAGATCCTAACATACCTGAGGCCAATGAACTACGTGTCTGGTAAGTATGATTAATTACTTTTGTATTTTTTTATTATTACTATTAATATTTTCTTTTTTTTATAGGGCATCTGAAAATGTGCAATTACTAAATGAAGTACTAAAAGGAAAGTCTCTTATGGCCATCAAAATCAATTCAAAAGCAACAACAGATATCAATCAAATTCTTGAATCTGAAGAAATGGTAAAAAAATTCATTTACTTTATGTAATTTTTTTATTTATATCTTTATTACCAACCAATAATATGACATATTTATCTTCCTTTTAGGGTGTTATGCATTACATAAAGGCATCGGTTTACATTGTAGATCTACAACAAAAATTTTGGTACAGGGCATGTAGTAAATGCAAAATAGCAACATATGGGAAGTATACAGAACCTATTTATTCTCCCTATTGTTCAAATTCAAAGGTTACTGCACAACCAAGGTAAATAATCCAATAAAGTATATCAATTAATATAATAATTTTTGTTCTAAAAAATATATTTTTATATCATGCAGGTCTATGCTTAAAGTAAAACTTTCTAACCCTACTGGTAGTGTATTTGCGACATTATTTGGGCTAGAAGCTGAGAATGTAATATCATGCACATCAGTTCAACTGATGCAATTTTCAACTTAGGTACTAATTCTCCAAATTTTCACATTTGTTTAAATATATAAGAATTCCAGCAATTGTTATTGAAATTAAAATTATTCACTTTGTTCTTAATTACAGGAACAGAAGGATGACATTGAGAAAGTTGTTAATAAATGTAATGGAAATGAGTATAGTTTTCAATTGAAATTAAAGGGTTTTCCGAAAACAACTAATGCAATGTGTACTTTTAATGTCACATTAGTTCATGAAATTGTTTCAAGCACTTTAGCAATCATCATATTTCAATGGGAATGTAAATTTTTTAAATTTTCTAATCAACACTACAAACAAGCTATCATGGTCTCTCAAATTTTTTTGTAACATGGTCTTTTTGGTACTTTGAACAAATATGACTTATATCATACATACATGTTCACTTGGTAACACTCCTTTTTGTAAGATTATCTTTTTGTTCCTTTGATCATATAATGTTTGTTACTTCAAATATTTCAGAAATTTATTTTTTGAACTTTTAGTTCAGCATACGCCATGAGAAATTTTGCAATTATTGTCAGCATTGGTTATACTTATCAACCTGGAATGATTATGGGTTATATAGAGTTATGAGTGCAATCATTTTTGGTCTTATTATAGTTTTATTACTTTTCAAAACAATTATAAGAAAGAAAAAGAATAAACAAAAATGAATTCCTGACAATTATCACTCAATGAGGTCAAAATTACCCATTTTATTTCTCAAATTTCATTTATGTATGCTTCGCCTACCGTTTCTAATGCAGCAACTACAAATAGAATAAAAGGATGATGACCTTGTAATTATTCATCTCACATATTTTCCATGCAACCTTTCATGGCTGATAATCCTCTATTCTTTTTGTTTGAATTTGTAAATGAAAAATGTGAGAGCTACGGTTTATTCTCTCCTACTGTTAGCATTCAGGCATCCGGGAGTTCAAAATTTTTGTAAGTTATTTTCTCTTATGATTTGATTGATTATTTTGTTTGTTTTCAAGGTTCCATTTTGCTCTACTTCTCAAAAAAAAAAAATTCCAAATATTTTTTGATGTATATGTGAAATTTTCTATTGCAATTACATCTATTGATTGTCATCTAAATATATTTTCTTTATTGTTGTAAGCTCTCAAGATAATAAAGGAAATGTTGTGTGTTGCAGAAATCAACAGGTGGAGTTTTGTTACCCAAATCACCTATTAGCATTACCTAATGGTAGAGGGGTGAGCAAAACATGATGTCATTAACACATATCGTCATCTGTACTCTCACCAAATAGTTTATAAAAAAAAATGGATGCAAATGAGAACATTTAATCACTAATTGTTAGCATTTGGTGCTGAATATCAGTTTGTATTTTCCTGTTGACTTCCATTCCACATTGTTTATTAAAAAACTGATTTGGTTGCACTGTTGCATTCTTGTCAAATTCTCCACGTTGCAGTCTCAAGCTTTCCGATCTTTGGCATGTATGGATTAGCTATAGTGTCTGATATGTTGTCTTCAGAAATGGATTTTGATTTTGCATTGGAAATTAGAACATGTGCTCAGTATAATTTGCTCATATTGCTAATATCTGGACTTAGGTCTTACGACTTGATCATAGTTACTGTACATTGTTACTGCAACCCCAGTTAGTGATGTTAGTATATGTTCTACGTTAGTGGGTTAAGGTCTAACATATTTCAAGCTTGGCAAAGGGTGCATATTAGAACCTCAAGTTGCTGCCCTTTGCATTGTAGGAACTGCTCCTTTGAGAATCTTCCACAGGAATAGAAGAGCGCACTGCCACACCTAGAAACCCACCTCAAAGGAGTGGCACACTACCCCTGGGACAAACCCATGGTGTGTACTGATAACCTTGTCCAAATATTTTAGGTCGATCTCATTTACGTTGAAGGACTTCCTCTTTGTTTTGACTTTTTTGAAAATTCACATTTAACTTATATTATAAGACCATGTCTGAAATTTTAATAGCAGTGGTTTGAGAGGTTTAATGTTCTATTTATTTAAGTCATTATTGAATGTCTTTGTTCTTTGATAAAGGCAAATCCCGGTAGTCAATACTTGTAGCTCAATGTATAGGAGTATCAAGGGTTATGCTTTACCAAAATCCATGTTTATCCTTCAGCAGTACAGCTGCTCTTGCATTTTATATCTATAAAACTATCACATATTTTTTCCTTAAGGTATGTCTTTTTTTTTTTCAAGTATCTCTTTTCAGTTATCGATGATCCTTTTTTTAGTGGGGGGTATATACACACAAGTAACTCACACACATGCCCACTAGAACTCACACACCCACTATACACATAATGGAGAGAAATAGCACACATGACCAATTTCTCTTAAATTTGAACTTTATCTCATTGTATGGCAATAATGTGGCAAATATGAAAAATATATAGGACCCCTTGCCCTTGTAATATTCAACTATAAAGCATGCACAAAAGAATTTTGTGGGGGTTTCTGCGAACTTGGCAAGTATATTGTAGACTGACATTTAGTGTATAGACCCAAAATTTAATTTCTTGGTATTCATGTCACTTATTTTAATCTTCTTGGTTGTCATGATTAATTTATTACGTAAGTTTAAAATTGGAACAATTAAAGTAGCATGTAGCGTGTTTTATAAATTAATCAAGTGAAAAATAGACGAAATCGCCTCTCTATCATAAGAGGGGTATTTTGGTCATTTTCAGCCATCCAAAATTTATGAAAATTTTAAGGTAGATTCTATATGATCTAAAGTAGCTATGGTTCAAATTTCAGGTTAATCCGATAAGAATTGAGCTCTATAGAATTATTCAAAGTTCAGTGGCAAAACTGTAAATACGATGAATAATAATCACATGAATAGTATTTCGTGAATAGTATTTCGGGAATAGTGTTTTTAGCAATTCCAATCACTTTCTAACTCTGGTATTATCTATATAAAGACCTTCACTCATGGATTTTAGGTATTCTATTATTCTAAAACTTATTAGAGAGAAAAAGGGAAGAAAAACCTAAGAGTTCTCATTAAAGAAGAAGGGAAAGAAAAGTATTTTTGAGAGATCTAAGAAGGAAAATCAAAGGTTTTGCAAGGAGAAGAGCTTAGAGATCTAGATCGAGCCTCATTTGCAAGCAATAGATCGTAGGGAAGCGATCATGTGAGGTATATAACGATCCCTAGTTTTCAATATCTGAAATATTAATGTAAAGAAAGAGTTAAAAGAGATAGATCTAATAAGAATGAGAATATAAGCAAGATCTATGAATTTCTATTGTCCTTGATGTATCGTTTCATGAATAGTTAAAGTAAGATGTGAATAACATGATTAGGATATTAATAACGTAAATAGCTTTCCCTAGTTCTCAATTTTATAACTATTAATTTAAAATATAAATCTAATGATAAGATCTATGTAAAGAACATGATTACGATGTGAATAACATAAATAATAATCTTTAATTCTCAATTTCATGAATATTAATGTAAAGTAAGATTTAAAAAGGTAGATCTAAGTATGAACTTGAATACAATTGAGATTTATGAATTTCTATCATCCCTTATGTATGCTTTCTTAAGAATTGTTAAACCTAAGTAGGATATGAATAACTCTATTGATATTATATTTTATGCAAGAATGAAGGGAAAGAAAATTATGGAGATATGTGAATGTATGTAGTAGAAGGGATGTATGCCGGAGATTGTTTTGAATGATGGTATGTTGAAAGGATGATTTCTATATTTTTGTATAAGTAAGGATTTTATGATTACTACTTTATGTATAAATTACTTGAAATCAATGTATGATGAATGACTCATTATGAGTTTTAACAACCGAAGCACCATGATGATGTATGATCTATGGAAGTAAGATTCATGAACATATGTTATTATTGTTATGATGTTTAAATTATAATCTATAGAATTTATATGCACGATGATCGATAATGGATGTAAGATATGAATTATTACATGAGTAATATGCATTCGGGTAAATAAGCTTTGGTTAAGGTTTTGGTGGTTTTAGGAGTTTATCATTGTGATGTGAATTGCTATAATGGATTCCCAATGCCCTCGACCTATGATTGAGAGTGAAATTTAACCGAGGATTTATTACCGTTTTCAATCACAACAATGTTATATACATACACACAATGTGATAATAAATACAAGAAAGTAAGAGTCACGTAAATAAGATTGCATGAATAGGTTTTCTCATAAATAATGGATACCAACAAAGTAAGTAACCAATGGTACATCGTACCTAACTTCAAGTCTAAGCTCATCGATGGTATATCATGCCCGGCTTCAAGTATAAGTTATGCAAGGGTATGTTATATCTGGCTTCAAGTTTAAGTAACAAAGATGCTAGTATCTGACTTCAAGATAAGTTTCCAATTGTACTAGTTATCTGGCTTCAAGAAAGATATCAAAGAAAAGTAAGAAAATAAAGATCTCAAAGGATGCTAGGGCCTAGCTTCAAGATAAGTTTCCAAGGGTACTAGTTATCTGGTTTCAAGAAAGATCTCAAAGAAAAGTAAGAAAAGAAAGAAAAAGTTTTTTTTTAAAAATGCTAGTGTCTTACTTCAAGATAAGTTTCCAATGGTACTAGTTATCTGGCTTCAAGGAAGATATCAAATAAAAATAAGAAAAAGTAAGAAAGGAAAAAGATGTTAGTGCCTTGCTTCAAGATAAGTTTCCAAATGTACTAGTAATCTGGCTTCAAGAAATATCTCAAATGAAAGAAAAAGTAAGAAAAGAAAAGGATGCTAGGGCCTTGCTTCAAGATAAGTTTTAAAGGGTACTAGTTATCTAGCTTCAAGAAAGATCTCTAATAAAAATAAGAAATGAAGAAAAGTAAGAAAAAGAAAGAAAAGTAAGAAAGAAAAGTAAGAAATGAAGATTAAGCAAGATAAGTATAAGTGAGCACATGAAAGAATTGAAAAAAAAAATGGTTATGCACTCTGATTTATGTATGTGAATTGTAATTGAACTATTACTTGTATGCATGTTATCGTTATAATATTGTTTACTATGCATTGTTATATACGCGGAGTAACTTGTTACTCAGCCGATGACTTTTGTTGTCGGCAGGTTCGAGGATTGAAAATTGTGCGCAGGAGCTTAGAGTTGAAGAGGAGTACGTAAGAAAGATCTTACAGGTGATCATCCCGATGAGGAACGATATTTTGATGGGTGGTTTTACTATTATTTTAGTTTATTAGAAATTATTTAAATTCTAGAGAGATTGTAATTAGTTTATTATGTTTTAGTTTTAATTTGGGATATTAAATTTGATATGGTTAATTAAAGAGTTGAGAATCACGAGGATGATTCAGATTATGTAGATTCAGTTTAATTACATATTTTAATTGATGTTCAGTTGAGATATTAAATGTTATTCCATTAAATAAATTTTCAGGTCCATAATTTAGTATGCCTTTATTGATTCTAACAAGATGATATGATAAATAAGTTACGTGCCAAAGATCTCACATGCTCCTGGGGGGATTTTGGGGCGTGACATTTAGGTTGAGTATTTTGAGCCTAAGATTTTGTAGTATGAATTTCCAGGGCCAGATGTCATTCTTCCTAGCATATTTCGCCACGAAGCACTTAGAGTTATGTCTTTTATACTATATCCCCTTCCCTTTTCTTATTATTGGCATTTTTGTTTCAAGTTCTTAAAGATTCTTACCCAAGTATAGGGATGTCCCAGTAATTCAACACAAGAATCTTTGGTTTTGGCTAGAGGAAGTAAGTGGAATCGCGATAAACTGTTCAAGAAAGTAATACCAAATGTATCATATTCCATGAATTATTTAGCTAGTGATGATTGCTTTAAATCTATTCATCACCAGTTGTGCCAAATTATTGCATTTTTGCAATTACTTATGTATTTGAATTAGAGCTCATGTAATTAGATGCAAGTGCATCCTCTTACATAGATCCTTCTTGACAGGATTGTGAAGAGTGTTGACTAAGGTGTATCAGACCTCCAGGTAGGAGACCATGTGCTTCTGTTATTCACAGCGGAGTGCGAGGATTGCAAGCACTGCAAGTCTGAGGAAAGCAATATGTGTGACCTTCTAAGAATAAACACAGATAGAGGAGTTAAGCTCAATGATGGGAAATCTAGGTTTTCCATTAATGGGACCCCAATCAACCACTTTGTTGGCACGTCCACCCCCAGCGAGTACACAGTCATTCATTCAGGCTGCCTTGTAAAGATCAGTCCATTGTCGCCTATGGATAAAGTCTCCAGTTGTGGCATCTCAGCAGGTTTGTTTCCTCACTTCGCTAATGTCTAAACCCTTATAAAAAGCGCTAACAGCCACCGATTTGTAAAATTTCCCATCAAACTTCTTATACCTAAAATACCATTATTGATTAGGTTGTGAAAGATAAAATTTTGGTGCAAATGACATGTTATAACAGTTTGTTTTTTGAAATGACATGTTATTCTGGTATATTAATAAGTAGTGTTATTTACATTTTTAAATGCATATCTTGGGTTCATCTTACTCCTCATAATAGCCTACCATCTATTTTTGTAACGAGACATACCAACATTTATGCTTTATTTGCCTTTAAGCATAATCTGGTCGCCTCTATCGCGTTTTAAGTTTATGTTTGTGTATAAGTAAAAGACGACTAAATTGTCTTGTCTTTTGTTTCAGTTCTTCTCATTCATTAGTTTTTGAAATTGATTTCAGGGATTGGTAGATTCTACATCTTCCAAAAGTAGTCTTGAAGATGAGACTCGTGTAAGAATGACGGCTTTGTTTGATCATGAGGAGATGGGGTCTAATTTAGCACATGGAGCTGGGTCTCCTGCACATGTTGGATGCTTTATCAAGAATCACAAATTGCTTCACCTTGTCAGATTCTAAGGTAGGAACTATAGTCATTCCCATTCCTAGATTATAAATTTCGAATTCCGAATTGCTGCCACAATTTTCTCTTGTGCAGGTTATGTGCTTTCAATAACTCAAGAAATTCTCTCTTTCTCATTATGCTGATACATGCAACAAATTAATTAACATAATTTGGCATTGTGTATAGTCTACTATGTATGCTTCCCAAATGGGTTATGCATTTAAAACATGCCATATAATATCTTTTCATGGATACCATTAATTTTGGCAATGATTTGAATATTCCAGAATGCGTTATGAATTTAAAGCATGAACACACGTGTATGATGATTTCTTTGTTAGTGGACTTGCAACTGAAGTTATTCAAGCTATAGTTCTTGGGACACGTGTTGACTTGTGGATGCTATTGAACTCTCCTAGAGTTTAATCCCAATTGGTCGTGATTTGATCTCCATTGAGGCAAGAGGGCAACGGTTCCTGAACTTTTTAAAACAAAATATCATGTTATTTAATTATTTAACAAAGCATGGTCATGGGGCAAAGGGATAGATGTTTCATAAACAATGAGAAATAATACGAAATGCATCGACAAAATGACTCAAAAACTTAGTCATAAAAAAATCTCCCTAGACCATGATATTATGTACCAACCTAATAATTCTTCACAAATCCATCAACTACTATCATTTCCAATCAATCCTCACAGGCCCCCTCTGCTAGAAAATCCTAGCTCCGCCCTATCTAAGGAGGTGGAGGTGGTGGAGTGGTTGTGATGAAGTGAGGTAGGGGTAGGCGTGGTGGTGGCGGTGGGTGGGAGTGGTGGTGTTGGCAATGAGGGGTGGTGTTGTTAGTGGTGGTGGTGATGGTAATATTGTAATGCACTTAAATCTGTTGACGAATGTTTCTTGAAAACGCTCCAGAAACGTAACCTTTTTTTTTTTTTTTTTTTTTGAAGTTAAAAAGTTTTTTGTTTCCAGGAAGTAGTGCTGGGACTACCTATTTCTAAGAAAATGCTCTGAAGTAACGCAATGCCAAATGCACCAAAACCAATTTTGTTATGTGAAAGCAAAAAAATGATCATAAGAACGATGCGAGACAGCTCCTAAAGGGACTTTTAGAGTGTGTTCGTTTGGCGAGAAAGTGAGAGAGTAAAAGAAAAGTGTATTTTCTTATCCTTTTCTTGTGTTTGGTTAGCAAGAAACACATTTTTATTTTCTTGCACTTTATCGATAGTAACAAACTTTTTCCTAAAAACTTTATATATTCATCTTTTAATGGTTATTTTGAGAGAAAATTTAAGTTTCTTTTCTTTTTCCTTTCTCTTCTCTCTTTTTCCTTTTATTTTCTTTCACCCACTTTCTCGACAAACGAACGCACCCTTACCCTATGTTTGGTTGCCGAGAAAATAAGTAAAAACATGAAAAAGAAAATAAAATTGGACAAAACACAAGTAAAAATTACATTAGAAATCCAAATTTTTTCTTTTCTATTTCATGATTTTACCTATTTTCTAGCAACCAAACATAACATTAAGGTACCCTCTTTTCATGCATCTCCACACACTTCCTTGTAAAAGGCCTTCTGAGTACTGAATCTTCACTTGCAACTCTTCATCTACCCTTTCTCCCGTAACTCCTTATAAATAGTATCAAACTCGAAATCACTTTCGGCTATAACCAAAAACAGAGCTATCCATTCACCAGTTTTTTTTTTCACAGAAGGGCCAAGTCCACTCCCTCGGGAGTTGTTCACAGCCTTTGGAAGATGTGCATATGGAGTATAAGATAAACGTTTGAGTGGACACTTAGCACTGACAGACTCCTCAGCCAATTGCTATAGGAGAAGATTTCAAGTCTCTCTTATTATTATCAATGTAGTCGAGAATGGCCAATCACAAAGACTTGGGATCTTCTCTAATTGATGCTGGTGGTGAGACCACCAAACACCACTCTGAAGGCGCCACATACACCTGGGCACCTAAATCAATTAGTTGGTGTGCATAGGTGTATGTGACACCTTCCAAGTGAATGTTGCAGTCTCCTCACCGGCACAGCTGGTGTATTTTAAAAAAATTTAACATTAAGTAATCAGATTTGAATAGGGACAATTTAACATTTAAGTAATCGGATTTTAATGGGGATTGACAACTTTTAGGTCCAACAAACTCTAATTGAATCCGAAACCTTGTATACCAAACACCGGTGGTGGTTTAGACACCACCCCCTCCTTTGTGCAAAATTGGCTCTCTACAAGACAGTTAAGACTTAAAACCATCCATTTGGAAGATATCTGGCCAGTTCGGGTAGATATGTAACCAAAGAATGATCTCAAAATGAAACCAGCAGTTTGGTACTCAGCAGACAAAAAAATATATAACTGCAAAGCAGGAAACAACTCGATAAGTAATAATACAGTGCTGCAAATAGATGTGCGAGAGTCCTAATTACTAGAACTGCAATCATAAAAGCAATCACGCAAAGAACCACGCAACCTTACTGCAGACTGTGAACAAGAGAACATTACAACCCATAATGCAAAATCCTTCACGCCTTCACCGGTAAGTAATTCTAATCTTATTCATACCTTCCTCATTATTTCAGGCCAAATGGAGATGAGGGCTCTGTAGATCAAGAATACACATCCATTCTCAGCACTGTCCTGTTGAATGCTCAGATGCAACGAGTTCACTCATAGGCCCATCACCCATATTGATCTGAGTTAAGCTCGGCTCGGCAGTTAAACCTGCATCCTGCTCTAGCTTATGATGTTCTTCTGGCTGTTGGGTTGGAAATTTGGCATCATCTGTTGCATTGGTCAATGAGGACTGTTCAGAGGGCAGTTTGGGAAGAGATTTTCGAAGTGGCTTCTTTGAATGCAGAGGGGATCCTTTGGTGATGCCATTTTTGGAGACTTTCTCATCCAGACTAAGTCGGGCCAATCGAGAACCACGGCTGCTATTTCCTTTGGAATGTTCCGCAGGTGAGTTCTTTTGGCGTCCAAGTTTGGGAGATTTGGCTCTCGTTGGCGGTATCTGCATCATCAGAAAATTTAAAACCCAAGTCCAAAATAATTGTTTTAAAACGTGAAAGTGTGAAGCGAGGCATTAGGACCTCAAGATGCGTGAGGCGTAAGCCTCACAAGAAAGCTTCATGCTCTCTCATTTTAACAAATAAATAAAATATAATAAAAATTAAAAAAAGATTCAAAAAGTTAATAAAAGATTATAGTGTGTGTATATATATATATATATGTATTCGTGTACATTGTGTGTTCATGTGGGCGCACATGTACACATAGGAAATACTATATAAATTAATTGAAATAGATAACAAATTAAAAAAAATGATATTTAAGTCTCAGTTGTGGCTAGAAACCTAATTTTAGTTAATGTATAAGATGTACGTCATAGACATAAGCGAGCTTCAAGGCATGAGGCGTGCCTCATGGGGTTTAAGCCTCATGATTGAGCCTCAAGGCGTTTTCCTTGAGTTTTGCCTCTCACCTCAGGGCGTAAGCCTCACACACTTTTTAAAACACTGGTCCAGATAAATTTAAACAGATCATGGCCTCTTAAATACTACTTGAAGACAAATGAGATTAGTTTAATAAGATATCAGGGCTTTCTAAATTCTACCAGAAGACAAACTCCACTAATGTACCAATGTTCAGGTTGAGCACAGGGACCACAAAATTGACTTACACATTGAAGCCTGTGTTTTAGAGCAACGATTCAAGTGGAATTCTTGGGCTACAGTTGGAAGCAGTCTCCCGTAACTGTTCCGCGCACGTGGTTCACATGAACAGGGGGTTCAAACACATCATTCGCTCCAATTGCAAAGATTACCAAAAAATAGAGAAGGAAAAGAACCAGATAGCACAAGAGATCTTGTACACCAAGAAAGATGTAGTATATAACCCAAACCATCTGATCTGGACTTTTTCTGGATAATTGGCCATATCTTCTCAGACTATCCCAAAAACTGTAATAGAGAAAATGGTTATAATCATGATGCAATGATAAATCATTTTTGAGACAGGGAAATCTCCAAGGTGAAAATCATCATGTGGGGTACCCGACCTCCCTGCATGCACACCATGTGTATGGGCAAACAGCAGAGGCCTGAAGGACACTTTTGCATCTTCCATCCCTGATGAATTTATTCCTCTATTCAAATCTGTCAGCCCATACTTTAGTCCAGTTATACAACAAAAAGCCTTAAGTACTTCCATCCCTGATGAATTTATTCCTCTATTCAAATCTGTCAGCCCATGTTTTAGTCCAGTTATACAACAAAAAGCCTTAAGTACTCACTGGTAACTTAGTATAATCCCTCCGTGAAAAGAAAGCATGAATTTTCTACCAGAAGAAGCCGGGAGCAGGAGAGGTGCAGCCATGTAAAGTAAATGTAGAATCACTAAAAGAAAACATATTTTATTTAAAGGAGAAAAACAACAGTATTATGGAAGCAACAAAACAGGACTTCAAAAAAAATGGAGCTAGGAATGCTCTAGGATCATCAGAATGCCCATTACAAGACTTTTAGCAACCCCAGGATTGGGCACCGAGATTGGAAGTAAACACCCTCTTCATCTTCTTCTTTTCTCCAAGTTTTTGTTTTCTTCCTTGACCGTCAATTTGGCACAACCAGCATCATTTACTTGTGCCAATAATGAATACTTGCTTTATGCCAATCAGATTACAGAAATGGTTATACTAAAATGGAACCACTACCATTTTGTTTCCATATTCGACCAAGTTCTTGACACAGTGGAATTAGATTTTGGAGAAGGAACAGGGAAATCCACATCCATGTGGAACCTATTAACAGATGAGCAAAGACCATAAAACAATCAAATTGACATCCATTCATTCTCTTCAGGGTGTTGCATAGGGTTTTCATCTCAAAACCATCGAACCTTATATGCAACTGCCAACACCGACGCCCTAGATTTAACCACGGGATTGTTTATTTCCAAGTTCCAGCCATCAAATCATCAGGTCTCCCTCAAATTTTGTAAAGTCCTATTTTGGATTGGCTAATTCCTAGAACAAAACAATGTCTAGTGTCTCAGTCCAAGTGGTCAGGTGCTCGAAGACGTGAAGAAGAAGACCAAAGATTCAGTGACCAACTCTGTTTAGGAATGGTAAGTGACTTAGAGACCATTTCACCTAGGTGGAATTGACCTAGACAATGTGACACATACCCTAGGTGGCAAGACATAAGGTTGGAAAGTTGAAAAAATCAAATCTGGAAGAATTCTAAGAGTTTGGTTTGAACCACCCAATCTTGGTTCGAACCAAACATGGGAAAGCATGAAAAAAATGTATGGGGAAAAGTTCCAGCAGCTTCGCATAAAGTGGTTTGAACCACTTTTATTTGGTTTGAACCAAACCGAAGTGGTTCAAACCAAACTTGTTGTATTTTCATATTTAGCAACTTCTAATTATTTTTCTTGGTTAGCCTATATAAGACATTGTCCCCTATTACGAATTAGGGCTTTTTAGACAGAGAGTTGAGGCTCCAAAACTCCTATTAGGGTTTCCCCATTGTGGTTGATTTATCCCATTGAGCTTTCTCTCATGTTCTAGACTAGAGTTGCAAATTCAAACCGAATTATCCTATACTTGCATATTTGATTCTCACAATTCATGAGAACACTCTAGTGTGTTTAAACTGATTTAAATACCCTTAATACTTCTTGTGAGTTTCTTGGTTGGCTTGTGCCAAAGCCGTTGCGATAGAGATCGGTCTTGCGAGATTGTGGTATTTATGGTCGGAGAAATCCGGAGCCGTCATCGACGGAGATCGATCGAGAGATCGTGTATGCTGAGATCTAGGAGAAGCACAATATGTTGTGGTTGATCACAGGACTTGAGAATACGTGATTGCTTATTGAGGTGTGGAGGACTGAGTATTGAGGATCGTTGTGTTGAGTCCGGTTGAGTACAGTTCAAGTCCTGTAAGTATTTGTTTCTTGCTCCAAGTAATATCTCTTTGCTGGACTAGGTCTCGTGGTTTTTCCCGGAAGGGTTTTCCACATAAAAATATTGATGTTGTGGTTTGCGAATTGTTTACCTTTTCCGCACTTTAATTGTTATAACTAAAATTGGTAGACAGACCTTAGGTTAACCTATCCCCCCCCCCCCCCTCTAGGTCTTGATACATATCAAAAGGGTAATTTCAAATTTGACCATGCTCCAACCTTCAATGCGAAGGTTTTAATAGTGGATCAAAGCATTAAAAATTTTGAGAAGATTCTTTTCATTTAGAGTTGTATCAGACTCATAGATGCAGCAGCACGTGCAGTGCATCGAGGCAACATACCATGCTGCGATGGTGAATGCTTCATATGATGTGACCCTGAGGAAAAGCACAAAAAGGAGAGGAGGGAGGGGTGAGAAGAGAGAAAGGATTATACATAATGAAAGGAAGATAAGAGAGAGGATGGAAAAGCGAAAGAGAGAGCCAGAGAGGAGGAAGAAGATATATATATATATAATGAAATGCAAAAATACCTCTACCTTAAGAAAATTACAAAGATAAACCTACCAGACAAAATACATAAATACCCTAATGGCCTAACCTAGGATGCATTACTCATTAATCCAAGAGCTAAACCTTCCATATGAAGTGGGATATACACGTTATGCCAATCTTGTAACAGGATACTTAATGCCAGTAAATTATTATTGCTTATTATAGGTGAGGGAGTAGAGAACTGGTTAACACTCACACTACACTTACGAAATAGAAAGAATAAATAGTATGCACGTATAACTATAACTATACTATATGCAAAAACATCTAAAAAATAAACTATTCAAGAAGCTGACCCCAAAGACTATTGGGTAAAGAAGAAAAATGACAGCTCCAGAGCAAGTGGAGCACTACCAGAAAAGTTCCAGTCTTCATTGTTGGGCATGACTAACTATGATGGAGTATAGAGCCACACATGGAAGCTAATAAATCAAAATCTTATAAACAAAGGTATAAAATCCAGGTAAGATAATGAAAATTAAGATCCAGACAACAACATCATTGAAGGCCAATCTGAACCTACACTCTGCCTAGAAAAAGTCCAAAAACACGTAGAAAATGTATGCAATTAAGTACAACCTGCTAGAAAGTAACTGAAACACATGCAAGAGGACAAGTCATTAGGGTAAAGATCAATGGTTTCCAAACAATCCAATGCAGGTACTTAAAGCTTCCATATTTCCTAAATTTATTTCAAAAGGAATAGATATTCGTAGATGAATTTATACATGCAGAATATCCTGAAGCAAACCCCACCGAGGAGAGTGATGGAAAAATCATTGCCATGTCATAGAATGGTAGTAAGATAAGGTCTTCTCAAACATGACATAGAATAAAATACATAAACATACATATAATATATACATATATCTGTATTAGGGTGTCAAGAGTACCCGATTACAGGCATATCCAACCTGACTATTCGTCTTCGGGTTCATCTCTTGGACCCAATTTAATATAGGTCGGGTCTGGTGAATTGAATACACATGTTTTTTAATTCTTAACTCGAAAGTCGATATACATGAGAAGATTGTTCCGATTCAGGTCCATTTTCCAGCCTCTCCTATTTACAGGTTGAATCTAGATACATTAGTGCAACCCTAAATGAGTGTGTGTGCAGCATATAATTCCACCCGGCACCCATATAATCAAGTACCTTATTATATATAGTCTATAAATGACAATATTGTTGCAATTCAGGTCCATTTTCCATCATCTCCTATTAACAGGTTGACTCTAGATATACTGGTGCCCGATCCATTGACACCTCTAAATGTGGGTGTGCCGTGTGTAGCATATAATTCAACCCAGTACCCATATAGTAGAGTACACGTATTATAAAGTCAAGCCCATGCGAGTGGGCATACACAGGGAGTTCAGCTCCCTCATCCACAATTAAGATTCAAAATCATTGGACGGAAAGCAGAAATGCTCTAATAGGATTATGGTTCACTTCTGAAGTTCATTAATGGAAGTTCTCCGATCTACTTGATCCCTTCAATTCATATCTACTATTCTTACGGGACAATATTGAAGAGTTGTACACATCGTCATGTCTAACGACAAATAACACATGTTGATTAGCTTGGGATATAGTTTTTTTGGCTGAAAGATATGTTAGGTTCGATGCTAGAAACATAGTAACAAAGTTCTCCAATTTTTTCAAAAGTTTCCGAATAAGTCGCGGCTCTTTCATTGAACGATTAATTCACGAAATATTCACGACTTTAAAAAAAATTGTGACTCATTCTAAAAAACGCAAATTTTATGGTTAAACATGAATTATTCACGATTTAAAAAAAAAATTCATATTTTCATATTATATATATATGGAACATATTCCTTATAAGTTTTCATAATTAAAATTATATAATATATTTTTTTATCGGTAATCAAGCATTATCTTAATAAAAAGAACTACAAAAGTAGTACAAGAGTTTACAAGCTCGTAAACCCAAGAAAGAGAGACAAATACAAAAGCACAAACATTGGACCCCAAGGCTGAAAACATAAAGCCTAGCAATGCTCTGGCCAACACTACTCCAAGATCCACTCCCTCACGTTGAATGGAACACCATTCCAAAACAAGTAGTCTAATGCTTGAGTAGATGCGAGAAGAAGTAGATTGGCAGTCCTTAAAAACTCACTTATTTCTCTCTTTCCATATGGACAATGAAATGGTACAGACAAAACTGACCAAATCGCTATCCAAGTACTATCCCCACTTACCAGAGACCAACAAAATAAGATGTTGTGAAATGAAGAAAGACCTAGTCCACGCCTAGGGGAGTCAATGGACTGGGCTGGCCCCGTCCCGACTCGTTTAAAGCCCGGCTCGATTTCGTTTATGAGGCCTGTTTAATAATCGGGCTAGGCCAGGGTGGCCTGTTTAATAATCGGACCGGGCTTGGGCCTAGAGCAAGAGATCCCTTTGGCAGGGGCGGGGGAGGCCATGGCTCCCCCAAAATTTTTGAAATTCTCTTGTGAAGTAGTAGTAATTAGTGGGGCCCTCAAATAAATTTGTTTTATTTATATAGTGGCCCCCCTAAATTTTTCGTTTTATTTATAAAGTGGCCCCTGCAGTTTTTTTTTTAGTTTTGTTTACATAGTGGGCCCCCAAATTTTTTTAGTTTTGTTTAAATAGTGGGGCCCCCCAATATTTTAGTTTTGTTTATATAGTGGGCCCCTCAAATAGTTGTGAATCATCTCTGTAACATCTCATTCCCAAAATCAGCTCTAAGCCGTGCGAAAGTAAGGTTAGGGTTTTATCTCAGAGAACCTAGGTTTCACTTTCACCCACCTCAAATCCAGTCAAAACCTAGAAGCTCCACGAGATTGTATGCTTCTGGATTGTCTATTTTTCTGAAATTGAACTATATTTCCTGGAAGGTTAGAGGATAAGCGCGACCGCTATGCGACTAACGGTGTACAGGTGATTCGGTTATCTTCTGGCTTCTGCAACTTCTTTTTCTTTTGGGGTGAGGTTTAGAATTCTGATTTTCAAATATTTTTCTGTTGCTGAATTTCAGGAAGATTTTGTTTAGGGGGAGTATGACGGGCACACCACACTTACCATGAAGTGATGATGAAGGCCATGAGAAAGGTATTGATTTTGTGTCTGGTTTATGGGTTCTAAATTTAGATATTCTTTTTTTTTTCACTGATTTTATTTAGTGTGTGTAAAGTTAGAGGTAAGCATCAATTTATGTGCTTTTTGATTGTTTCTCTGAAGCCTGAAAGTACTGGTCCTGTTGGTGCAATGATTAATTGTCTACTAAATTGTTGAGTTGCTGAATTTTGGTCGCTGTAAGATAATTCATATGAAAATCTTAACTAATATTTAGTTTAGTAGTTAAGACACCTTTCTTAATTGATATTGACTTTAGTTAGAATTCGAAAATCTTATTTGTAGATTGTTAATTCAATGTTTTAACCACACAAAATAACTAAAGTAAAAATTACTAATAATAGAAGAAACTAATAAATTAGTGATTTTTCAGGTGTTTTTTTTTTCTGAAGTATTAATCCGACATAGTTTAATCCTGTTTAAGTCATCTATTATAGGTGCATTCTTCAAAAGAAAGGTGTCTCAAAATTTAGAAGCTAATTCATCATCTCCTGCCTTCAATATTGACTCTTCAAGCCATGATCGTCCTCTCAAATTATCCAGAATCAACCAGATAAAAGTTAATATGAACTTTTTAAAGCGCGATCCAGGAATACGTCTTCCAATATGGGACTATCCTATTGACCAATGTGATGAAATCCGTCGTGCTTATATCAAGGCCGGGCCATATCAACATATTCTTTCAGACTATCCATTTTCTGGGCCAGAGAAGCATCGTCGTCGATTTCAATCATCCTGTTCAAGTTATTCCCATCTTGGTTAGAGTATTCTTCTTCTAAAAATGCAGCATTTTGTTTACCATGCTATCTTTTCACTAAGAAGTCAACTGAACGCCCTGGATCAAGTGCATTCACTATTGAAGGATTTCGCAATTAGAAAAAAGTCAATGATTGTGAGAATTGTGTTTTCTTAAGTCATGTGGGCAAAGATCCTAATTCCCCACATAATGTAGCTGAGCAAGCTTGCAAAGATCTAAGGAGTCAATCACAACACATTGAGAAGATCATTGAAAAACAAACGTCTTAACAAATTGTAAGGAATAGATTGCGACTTAAGACCTCAATAGACATCATTCAATGGTTAACATTTCAAGCATGTGCTTTAGAGGTCATGATGAATGCCCTGAGTTGAAAAATCGTGGCAATTTTCTTGAAATGATAAAAAATATTGGTTTCTTATAATGAATGGGTTTCTGAAGTTGTATTGGAAAATGCTCCTAAAAATGTCAAATACACTTCACCAATGATCTAGAAGGAGATATTATCTATTCTTTCAAGCAAAGTACGAAATGTAATTCGTGAGGAAATAAGTGATGCAAAATTTTGCATAATCGTTGACGAAGCATGGAATGAGTCTAAAAGAGAGCAAATAGCTCTTGTTTTGAGATTCGTTGATAAAGATGGTTTTCTGCGTGAACAATTTTTTGATATTGTTCACATCTCAGATACTGTGGCGTTGACCTTAAAGAAAAGTATATATACAGTCCTTTCTCGCCACAATCTTAGCATTCAAAATATTCGAGGTTAGGGTTATGATGGAGGAAGCAATATGCATGGCGAATTAGGCAGATTACAAGCTCTGTTTCTCAAAGATTATCCATCTGCTTATTATATTCATTGTTTCGCTCATCGCTTCCAAATAGCCCTAACTACTGCTTCTAATGAAGTGAAAAATGTGTATCATTTTTTTTGTAAATTAACTACTATTGCCAATATTATTGGTGCTTCTTGTAAACGGCATGATGAATTACAAGTCGCTCAAGCAAAAAAAATAGAAAATTTACTTGTCATCGATGAACTTGAGTTTGGTAGGGGGCTTAATCAAATTGGCACTTTGCAACGGGCTGGAGATACTCGATGGGGCTCACTTTAATTTTGTTTGCAACTTCATAAAGATGTTTGATGTAACTTGTTCAGTTCTTCAAAATATCATTAAAGATAGATTTACTTATTCTCAAAGAGGGGATGCAAATGCAGCTTATGATTCAATGACTTCTTTTGAATTCATCCTCATCTTACATCTTATGCAAGAAATTATGGGAATAACAGATAATTTATGTCAAGCTTTGCAAAGTCAATCCCAAGATATTTTGAATGTCTTAGATTTAGTATCAACTACAAAAGTACTTCTCCAAGAATTGAGAGAAGATGGTTGGGATCCATGGCTTAAGAAGGTAACATCATTTTGCAATCAATATGATGTTGATATCCCTGATATGAATGATTGTTACGCTACAGATAGAGGTCGATTTCGTCATCAACATGATCATATTACAATGGGACATCATTATAAGTTTGACATATTTACGGCTACAATAGATTCTCAATTGCAAGAGTTAAACAGGAGGTTCAATGAACACACAATGGAATTACTTGTTCTTAGCTCAGCATTGGATCCTAGAGACAGTTATAAATCGTTCAAAATTGATGACATTTGCAAGCTAGTAGATAAATTTTATCTACAAGATTTCACGAAACAAGACAAGATTCACCTAAGATATCAGTTGCAACATTATGAGCATGATGTACCTCAACATCCTCAATTGCGGAACATGTTGATAATTTCTGGACTTTGTCAAGGATTTAGTGAAGACAGGAAAATCAGTGATCTATCCTCTTGTGGATCGATTGATTCGCCTTGTGTTGACTCTTCCAGTTTCGACAGCAACAACAGAAAAAGCATTCTCAGCAATGAAGATAGTCAAAACAAGGTTTTGCAACAAGATGGAGGATGAATATCTTGCAGATACTTTGGTTGTTAATATTGAAAAAGAGATTGCAGAAAATTTTTCTACTGAATCAATAATAGAGGATTTTATTCAATGAAAGAACGTCGAGCACAACTTCAATAGATGTCTATGATTAACTAATGTCTAGGATTAACTGAGTTACTAGAAGATCTTTGATGAAATTTTTTTTGGAAGTGTGTAGTTTTTTTTTAATTGATGATCCTCTATGTTGAAAAATGAAGGAATTGTCAAATCCTATATTTTTTTGTATATCAGTGAAGATATATACTTTTTTTTTTTTTTTTGTACATATCCATATCAAAGTTGATTGGATATACTTGTAATATGTTCGTACTGAGTTATTAGATACTTGTTGTCAAGGATATTTTTTCATCTATTTCTCTTTGTACACCTACATTGGTCCTCGGTCCCCCAAAGAAAAAATTCATGGCTTTGCCCCTGCCCTTTGGCCCATTGGTAGGCCTCTAATCGGGCCAGCCAACCCGAATGCCCGACCCGACCCGACCCGACCCGATTAGTAAAATATTTTAAAATATATATTATATAGTTTATATTAAATTACTAATGTACCATCAAAATCAATTCATTGAAGGATTCAACGGCTTGATTAGAAAGCAGATTGGTAATTGTGGACCCTTTTCTCAAATCCCAAATCGTGTAAACCCTAACCTAGTGTCGCCCCTCACTGCACTCAACCACTCAAACGGCAAACCCTCTGGACTGTGGGACTTGGGAACAGAGATGTTTTTTGTTCCAGGGATTTGTGAACAGAGAAGATGGGGGACTTTCTCACCATATGAAATTGGCACATTCTCTCACCACCTCACTCACCACATTCTCCTACTATAGGTGTTTTTTGCTCTGGGAATTTAGGAACAGAGAAGACAGGGCTCTCTAACTTCCCTAGTCCAGCTGAACAGTGCTTCCTGTACTAGTGATGAACATAGTTTTTCAGTAGCTCTCTTGAAGAATGTGGTGAGATCAGTGCTTTAACTTATGGGTGGTACTGAAGATCATCCAAATGTATTGAAGATCATCACAATGAAGAGTATCATCATGATGAAGAGTACTAACCATTTTCAGAGAATGCCAGAAGGTAGTAGTGGCGGTTGGTCTTCACTCGGGTATTGTGTATGTCTATGGGTTTAAGGCTGATAAATGACAAGGAATTTAGTGGCTTGCCTTGCAAGCATTTCTTTTATAAGGGTCGCTTGGACTTGGAGAAGTGGTTGGATCAAGCACAACACTTCCCCTCCTTGTAGATGTACCCTCCTCTAGTAGAGATGAATGGAAGCTTTCTTCCCCCGCCCTCATATTTTAGGATTGAGCAAGAATCCCGTAAAGGTCTGTTTTTTATGCCAGTGACAAGTTGGAACAATGTATAAGAATAAAGAGAAAGCCAGCACGGTTGCATATAGACTAGAGAGTGAAAGACAAATGGAGACCCACCCAAGCCTAAATAAAGCCCGATTATAAATTAGCATGTCCATAAAAAATGTAGGTCCGTCCAAGCTCGTGTAAGACCCGATTAAAATTTTGGCTCACCCAAGCCCGTGACGTCCCAAACCCAGCTCGGCCCGATTAATAATTGGGCAGGCTTGGGCCTAGCAATCAGCCCATTTATTAAACAGGCCGCAACCGGCCCAAACTCGGCCCAGCCTGTTGACACCCCCATACATGCCTACTCAGGAGAGGAAAAGAACCCCAAATGTCATGTGTTATAGGGCAATGCAAGAGCAAGTGATCGACCATCTCTTCCACATGAAGGCACCCCTATATTTTCTAATTGATATTGGCTTTAGAAGAATGTTGGTACCTCTCCACTGTGTGATTTTATTTTAATTTTTCGTAATTTTTTTATATTTTTTCAAAAAAAAACAAAATAAAAGAAAACGCTTGAAACCAATATGTATCGGTTTCGGTTGGGACCTTTACGGTCCCCGAAACCGAGTTTTTAATCCTTGGCCATGATACCCTTTCACAACCCCAGACTGTGTGAACTCTTAACTTCCCTTGGAACTTAAACATTCATCTCTTGACCGACATTTTTTTGATTGTTTTCCAAATTTTACCTATTTATTTTAAATTTTTCGTAGCCGAATAGTTCCCAAACTCCAACTGGGAAACAATACCTGAAATTGAAACTAGCCAAACCACTTGCATATGCAGTTGAAAACTTGGTTTGAATGAGAACAAAGAAGAAGAAGAAAGAAAATATAAGGAAATAATGGGTGATTGTGTTAGTTTAATTCACTCTCTTCTCTTGTTTTTTTATTTTATTAAATTAGGGGTTGACAATAATACCCGTTGCATAAAGGTATAATAACAAGAGAATTTAGTACACATTAAATCCCCAAAATGCCCTCAAGACACTCCCCTCAAGATGGAGCATAAATATCTACTATGCTCATCTTGTCTAACATTTATAATTGGTTACTACTGACCAACTTATTAAGGACATCTGTTAGTTGATCACTTGTCTTCATGTAGGTAGTCCAGATTTCACCTGTAAGAATTATTTCACGAATTAAATGACAATCTACCTCTATTTGTTTTATTCTATCATGTTGGACTGGGTTGTGAGCAATGCTAATTGTAGCATTATTATCACAATATAAACTCATTGATCCCTTAACTGGAAAATCAAGTTCTCAAACAAGGATTTTCAGCCACAACAATTCACACACATCATGTGCCATGGATCTAAATTTTGCTTCCGCACTCAAACGAGCAACAAATGATTACTTCTTGAATCTTTATGTCTAGAAGTTCTTTCCTACAAATGTGCAATACCCCAAACTAGATCTTCTATCCTCTTTAGAACCTACCCAATTTGCATCCGTGTATGCTTCTACCCTCTTATGTCCACTTCTTCGAAATAAGTTGTCTCTATCAATGAGGCTTTGAGATACCTTAAGATTCTATACGTTGTTTCTAAATGTATAGATTTGGGAGAATGCATAATTGACTCACTACGTTGACTGCGTACGCAATATTTGGCCTCGTAAGAGAAATAATTAACCTTCTTACCAGTCGCTTAAAACTACCAACATCTTGCATTCAACCTACCCATCCAATTTGTACACCTTCTTTCCACCCTCTTCAAGGTGAAATCCTAGAGGACAAACCATATACACCTCTTCTTCCAGCTCTCCATGAAGAAATGCATTTTTCACATTCAACAGATACAAAAGTCATGATAGATTTGCTGCTAATGATATAAAAAAAACTACCCATATAGAGTTCATCTTTGTTACAAGGCAGAGGTTTCCTGATAGTCAATCTCATATGTTTGAGTGTAACTCTAGGCGACTAACCTCGCCTTATACCCTTCTATTGAACCATCTACCTTACATTTCCCTATAAACACCTATTTACACCCCCTACAAGTTCCTTCTCTTTAGGATGGTCAAAGTTCCCATGTAGTGTTTTTTGTCAAAGTTGGCATCTCTTCAACCATTGCTTCTCTCCATTTTGCTTAATTCAAGGATTTTGCGACAGAAGAAGGAATAGAAACCGAAAACAAAGAAACAAATGACCTGCAAGATAGAGACAATGCTTTGCACAAGACAATTAAGTGATTAACTATAGGATATTGGGTACAATAACATTTTCCTTTCCGAAGAGCTATTAGGAGGTTGGAGCTATCAAATAAAGGATTTTCACTATTAGATAAAGGTAACGGAGATGAAACATAAGAAGGGACATAATTACCTAGATCTAGGGAGGTGACTTGGCCTATGTCTTTCTCAGCTATGGTTTTCCCTTCCACTTTATAATGTCTTTGATAAAATTTAAGCTCCACATGTCTTCCAGCCAACTATCTAGAATAGTAACAGTCTAACAGAACATCAAAAGACAATGTGGGAATATGGAACAAATAGGGAATCCTTGATCTTTCTTCAATCTCACTCTCCCTGAAGAGAGGGCAAATTACTTGGGGACAAGAATGGGACAGACTCAAAAAGAGTGACATCTATGGAAACAAACTTTCTTTTGGTGCAAGGATTATAACATGTGTATCCCTTTTAAGAAGTTGGATTCCAAAGGAAGATGCACTTGAGTGCTTTTGGGTTTAATTTAGTTTTATTTGGACCCAAGACATGAACATAATACACACATCCAAATACTTTTGGAGGAATAGAAAATATGGGACAATCTGGTTTCCAGGAACTGATAGGAAGCTTTAAAAATGTAACATACGACTATACGAGAAGGTAAACGATTAATGACGAAGATTGCAGTCAAAACAGCTTCAAACCAAAAGGATTTTGGAACATTAAAATGGAAAAGGATAGCCCTTGTTACCTCTAGAAAATTTATATTTTTTCGCTTAGCTACTCCATTTGTTGTGGGGTATAAGGATAAGAATTTTGATGTTCGTTCCCATTGGCATTCAAGTACTCTTTTAAGCCCCCATGCATATACTCTCCCCGTTGATCAGACCGAAGTACCTTAATTCTTTTCTCAAACTAAGTCTAAATCATTAAAGAAAATATTTTTAAAAAGAAGTAAATCTTTGGGTAAGGTAAATCCAAGTACATTTAGAAAAATTATCAACAAAGCTTACAAAATAACGGTAGTCATAGAGGTAACAAGTCATGAAGGTCCTCAAACATCATTGTGAACAATATCAAACAAAGCAGAACTTCTATTATTGCTTTGAGGAAAGAAGTTCTATGATGTTTCGCAAGTTGGCAGACTTCACACAAAAAATCTGATCTACACCCGGAAGAAAAACAAGTTTGGAAACAACTCGTAAATACTGAAAAGAAACATGATCAAGACGAGCAGGCAAACATAAGACTTGCTCTTTATTTACGCTATTACTACTACTACTAGACTGAAGCACATTTGGAATAATTGGAGCTACGGCTAGAAGGTAAAGACCATCTGCTTCATGACCAGTGCCAATTGTCATTGTCTCCAAGTCCTGAAAAACACAATGAGAGGGGAAGAAGGTGTGACTCTGCAATTTAAGTGTTTTGTAATTGTACTAATAGATAGGAGATTAGTGGCAAACTTAAGAACATACGATACAAGGGATAAAGAAAATTGAGAAGAAAGAATAACACTTCATTTCCCAGATAAAAAGGAAAGTGTTCCATTAGCAATTAACTTTATCTCGACCAAAACAAACAGAACATGAACACAATAAGGACGACATACCAGTCATGTGCTCGAAAGCACCAGAATCAATAGTCTAGGATGAGCTAGGAGTAGTAGACACATGATGAGCAGAACCAATGGTACATGACTGTGCAAAAGTTGAGATAGCTGATGGTCCCTCTAACTGAGCCATAAAGCAATGAAAATTTTCAATCTTCCCTATAGGAACAGTAATCATCTCCTTTTGGAGAAAGGATTTTAGTAAGGTATCTTGGGGTAACCGAGTAGTTGCAGCTAGGGGATGATAGGACCAGTAAATGTAGTGTCACTTATAGTCGCACTGTGAGTTGCAGATGATATGAGACAATTAAACCTTTGAGGCTGACCAACTAAATCCTAACAAGTCTCTTTCATATGTCTTCGCCTACCACATGGCCGCACTTAAGGTTATCACGATCTTTTGGATTTGGATAACCCTTACCCTGGTTCTTACCTCCATCTTTATTACTTCTCTCAACCACTGACAATGATGCAAGTGTTGCTCTTTCTGGAATTAAACTTTGAGGCATAACAATTGTCCTACTTTCTTCACTTTGCACATAGGAGTATTGAAGGTGACAATTCATCCCTACTAAGGATTTGAACCCGAGCTAGCTCAAACCCAGGGTTAATACCTGCAAAAATGCGAGACTGCTCAACTTGTCTATTATATTGTTCATCATCACCTGAGCATAGTGGCTGAAAATTTTGGTAGTGATCTAACCCCTCCCCCGCATACTCCCAAGAGTGGCAAAATAATCTAACAATATCTACTCCCTATCGAAGATGAGCTATCTCCTGCCTTAACTGATAAACCCGAGCAATGTTTCTCCTCTGGAAGTAGGCCTATGCAACTGAATCCCAAATCTCCTTTGTTATACGGAGTAAGAGGTAACCTCTACTAATGTGTGATTGCATCGAATGACGCAACCATGAAAACATTAAAGTAAGATTATCTGACTCCTAAATTTCATACATTAAATCAATCTCCTTGGGCTTTTTATATCGATATACCTTTTCTCTCCCTCCAATAGTCCAATGTACATCTTTGTAGATTGAGGCCACTCAATGTACTTTATCCCATCTAACATACCCGTGGTAATCTGTAAACCTAGATTATCCATGGATGATTTAATTAAAAGGGTAATGCTAGCTCCACTTTCTTTTAAGAGTCACTTTCTTCAAGGAAAAGACATGTGTTGGTTCAAAACACGTGTCTTTCTCTCAACGGAAGACAATAACACATGTCTTTCCCTTAAAGAAAGTGATTTTAAAAGAAAGTGGAGCTAGTATTACCCTAATTAAAATAGATGCTCTCAATTCTCAAATGAGAGGAAGTAGCATCCAATCCATTGGATGTTAGAGTGTTGACATCACAGGTACCCCCACTACACTTAGACAAACTTCAACACTCCTAGAAACTTCTTTCCCACCAAAACAAATATATATTTTGGCTGATTTTCACAAATTAGCAATCACACAACCAAACTAATTATATTAATCTGTTCAACTAGGGTAAAATGGGTTCAACCACGACACTATCAAACAACAAAAAGGTCAACATTTAAAGAGAAAAATGCATTCCCGCCAGCAAATACAGTCTGAAAAAACATTCATCGGAACTTCAGTACTATCCCAAATGACCCGAGACTGCTTTATCTAGAACAAGTGCGCACGCACACACACACAAAAAAAAACTCAGCATCCACTTGAGACCAATATCAAATAAAACCCGTTATAAAGATCTGTACAACCAATTATTACCAATTTGTATTTACAGTTTTTTTTTCAAAGAAAATACCATAACTTATGCAAAAGTTATCCAAACTTCATGAAATTTGTCTCAAAAAAAACTTAGAATCAAGATTTCTTTTTTGAAAAATAACTCCAATCACACATTCAGTGACACCTCACTTATTTAGTTCCTGTGATCTGATCTCATGACCCCTCTGGATTGTTTATTGTTCTACTAACAAGTTAAAATCTTGGTTTGAATGAAAGAATGAAGAAGAGAAAAGAAGGAAAGAACGAGGGGATCGGGTGTTAGGTTAAGTGGTTAACTCACACCCTTCTCTCTTTTTATATTAAATTAGGGACTGACAATCATAACCTTTCCATAAAAATATAATAGCAAGAGAACCTAGGAGACATTAAATCCCCAAAATACCCTCAAAACATGTGCAACAAATATGCAGAAAAAGGCACTAGGATCTCTGTCTCCAAATCCTTCCTCCTTTACCAAAATCCGATGTAAGCTGCCTCCTTGTCATTAAATCTGGTTTGAAGAGGCTAAACAGGATAGAAATTTCACCACTTTCTGATCTGATGCATGGCCGCATGATGAATCTATTTCTGACTGATCTAATAGAGAACCCTGGCTTTGGTGACGGAAGTAAACTTCATATCCATCCTCCTATTAATCTATCCACGAATATGGGATATAACCACAAGAACTTATGAAGATAATTTCCAATATACAACGTATCTCTATTCAAAGTTTTATATTGCTGGTTGCTAAGGAGTCCATAATGTCCTTTGCAGTCCTTAGCTTTGACTCTTGAGAAAATATAATGACTCCAACCTCGAACTAACTCCCTGATATGATGAATTACATTAGCAACCCTCAAGAATAAGACCCTTCTCTATGCCATTAAGCATCCCCAATCCCCCTAATCACGGAACTTAACTTGACCCCAAGATCTATTTTTAAACAGCCAAAATATATGTTGTCTTCCCTCCCAAACCCCAGATAAAGCCATATGGTTGTGTCATTCTTTATTAAGTCTGTTGGAGAGTATTATATCCGAAAATTTAACTGACCAAAAATATGATTTAAACCTTAATTTTACAAAGATTATAAGTTTTATTTAAGGTTCCTCCAAGGATAGGCGCACTGGAGTCTGGACACTAATTTCCAAAAGAAATAGATCCAGAACACTGTTCTCAGCATGGTTGTTAAATCCTTGCGATTTGCGATTCAAATCCTACGATTCGATTCGAATCCCAAGCAAAACGATTCAAATCGGAGATAAAAATCTTAATTGGGTAAATCTCATTTGATTTGCGATTCTGATTACGATTTGCAATTCAAATCGTACGATTCAAACGATTCGAGCACGAAACCCTTTTTACGGACCAATACTTAAAGAATATTTTTTATTCTTTTGATTTTCTAAAGGTAATTTATGTTTTTTTTAAAATAAAAATAAAAAACATGAAAACCCTTGTTACGGACATGCCAAAACCCAGTGTAGTTAAGGCGTCGCCTAGGTGATTTTGGGCCTTCGTAGCCTAGGCGCCCCTCTAGGCGGGGCGATCCTAGTAAATTTTTGTTTTTGCTTTAAAAAAATCCAAAATATCTCAATAAAAAAAAAAAAAAAAAAAATGTAATGAAGAAGTAATAAGATTTGAAATCGTTTTTTTCACTAAAAATATCAATTTTTTTACTAAAAATATCGTTTTCGACGCAGGGGGCGTTGCCCCCCCTGCCACCCCCCCAGGCAATTGTAGGGGGGCTTTGCCTAATATTATACATGGACAGTGACACAAATTTGGGTATTTGGCTCAGATTTTGAAGTGTTTAATACTCCACTATGTCAACATGTCTTTGGTTATGTGATGAATGATTGTAATATACTTTTTATTTTATATTTTTGTGGAATGTGGGTGTGGAGTTTTGGTCTTTTGGATGTTATATATAATAATATATATACGTGATATATATATTTATATTAAATTTATTGCCTAGGCAATGCCTTGCCTAGTCGGGGCTAATCACCTAGGCATCGCCTAGACGCCTTGATTACACTGCCAAAACCCCAATTTGGGTTTTCTCTCTGTTTTTGACATGCTGTGAAACGGGAAAAAAAAGAGGAAAAAAAAAAGAGAAGAAATGAGGAAGAAGAAAGATGGAATTGAATTTTGGTAAACTTGATAGTTTATTTTATTAGTCTTTTTATTTGTACAAGTTTTTTTATACTTGATCTCATACAACATGATTATATGAGTTTACTTTTGTTGATTTATCTATAATGATATTTGTTTTTTTTTTTCATTTTATGGAGTTCATTCGCTTTTTTATAGTGTGCAATGAAGTATTCGTTACTTTCTTTTATCAATAGATATGAATGAATTCTTTTGGATAATAAATTATTCTATTTTTCTGATTTATTAAGTAATTTTTTGCATTTTTTAAACAATTTCTTTAAAAATGGATTGAATCTTACGATTTATGATTTGAATCCCGATTTGAATCGAATCGGTCCTAAAAAGATTTTACGATTCGATCACGATTTAACAACCTTGGTTCTCAGGGCTAAAAGGAGGTGATCAAGAGTGCATCTATCATTTCAGGTCAGTTTGCTATCTCCTAGTGAAACAGAATCTCTGAAGCAATCATTATGTGAATATGGACGGATCCGACTCCACCCCTTCAAGACTAAAAGCATAGATGAAATTACCTGATTCCGGCAGTTAAGTGGACGCCGTCCAAATTGCATTCTCTCCTCAACTATTTGATTTGGAATAAAAACCACTGACTAGAGACATGAGCTACTCTGTAGTTGTCCACTTCAAATTGGGTTAAGAGACTCTTGAAACATTTGCTCCTTATGGCCCTTAGAAAGGTCAGTTTCTCCTTCCGATTTTGATTTTAGCCACCCTCTATATGAAACATTTGCTTTGTTCAGATAGCCCTGTTCAAAAGTGTGTCATCTGAGCTATAGTTAGATAGAAATATAGAATATAGTTCAGTTCCCAGAAGTCAGAGGCAAGACTGCTGAAGTGTTATATAGGGACCACCATGGAAGCTTCTCTCTGATTTCCATCAAAGGTTACAAGGACATTTCCACTTTCGAAGATGAAACTATGACCATGCACAAAGAATTTGTAGTGATAAAAAACAACCAGAATACACAAATGACTTGTATTATTAGTGTGAGTTCTACCAGGTGAGATTGCTCCATCGTCCAAGTACCACAACTTGTTTTCTCTGCTACTTCGCCAGAAAGTTCTCAAATCATCACAACTTTCAGACAAGAATATAACAGCTGTAGTTCTAGCTAATTTAGGTAGATCTGTAGAAAGAAGGGCCAGTTGTCTTTATCCGATGGATGAAATCCCCCTCCTCCTTTCCTACCACCACCACTTTCTTGCTAGAAGAGTAAGATTATAGGAATATGTAAGCTGTATTTCACGTTAACTTGGAAAGATCTTCAAAAAGAACACAGTTTTTTTTATAGGTAAAAAGAACACGACTTTCTCTATCAGATAGATGAAATCCCCCATCCCTCGAAGGCCAATAAGTGAAGATATCACCCATATCATATGGCTCATCACAAGTCCCATCGTCCATCTTGATTGTAGCAGCTTTCCTTTTACCCTCCATTGATATCCCTCTCTCTTGTTTTTTGTTGTTGCGTGAAAAGGAATGGAATTATCTACTGATTTTCTTTATCTTTAATTTTTGGAAGTTCGTGACTTTTTTTTTATCAGTAATCAAGCCATCAATATATAAAAGGAAGAAAGCATAAAACGAAGTTCACAATGAGTGAACCAAGGAAACCAAAACAAGCAAAATAAGTAAAGCAAAAACAACAAATAACGAATGAACAAAGTGACCATAGCCAATAGCACATTAACAAGGGGCAAGGCGCCTCACAACAAAAATTCCCCCATTTCCCCTCCCAAAGGGGTAACGGACAACCAATCCACAATCATATGCCAAATACGAGCCAAGATGAGAGAGTTGGGCAAGGATGAATTTTCAAAGGCTCGACAGTTCCGTTCCTTCCAAACCCCCATGAGATAGCTCCAGGTAGCTTAGACCAAATCTCTTCCTTAGCCCCCACCATTGTCGCCATTTTCCAACTTGATAAGAAGCTCATAAAAGAGGAAGGGAAGACCCACTCCACACCTAACCTAGTGAAGAAGAAGGCCCAAATCCCGTAGACAACCTGACAGTGCAAGGTCAAATGATCAACAATCTCTTTCGCGGTCAGGCACAAATAACAACGGTTTGCCAAATTTCATCCTCTACTCTTTAGATGATCAATGGTAAGAATCTTATTCAAAGCTGTAGACCAGACGAAGAAAGGTATCTTTGATGGAATTTATGTGAACCAAACAGCCCTATGAGGAAAAGAGTGTGTTAATAATCCGTCAAAGGACTGTAATAAGGATCTCACTGAAAACCTACCTTTGTTGCTCCTAAACCACAACCTACAATCTTTAAACTAGGGGACAACAGATGAGGAGCTCAATCTCCTCAAGAGAATTTGAAAATCTTCAACCTCCCAATCATTCAGATTACAGCGCAGCCGGGGGCATCAAACGAATCCACTACCCCCTCTCTCTACACAATGAGAAACTAAAGCATCCTTGTTGAGGGCAAGGAGAAAGATGTTACCGAAGTCATCCTTAAGCCTCGACTGACCAAACCATATATCTTTTCAAAAAAGGGTTTGCAATCCATCTCCGACTTTAACCTAATGTGAGGGTCGAGAAACTTAGCCACACTCATGATACCTTTCCAAAGACCAACTCCATAAGAACCCCGCACCCCCTTAGGTTTCCAAGAAGAGAGTTCTCCATATTTGCAACAATTACCCTCTGACAAAGACCCTCTCACTCAGCGCCAAACCTCCAAACCCATTTTCCCAAGAGAGACTTGTTGATTTGACTAGAAGGAGCAAGGTTAAGACCCCCACCACAGAGAGGGGCACAAATGGATTTCCAATCTACAAGGTGATATCTCCTTTTCTCACCAACCCCGTCCCAAAGGAAATTTCACTGGAGGCGATCTAAGGTTAGGGCTATGGATTTAGGAATTGTCAAGATCGACATGAAGTGGGTTGGGAGATTCCAAAGAGTGCTCTTGATTAGGGTCAGTCTACCTCCCTTGGAAAGGAAAGATGATTTCCAGCCCGCTAATCTCGAGGAGAATTTTTCTATGACTGGGTTCTAGACTGCTTTGGCTTTAAAAGAGGCACCTAGAGGAAGACCCAAATAACTAGATGGGAGGGATCCTGACTTGCAACCGAGAAAACACGCTAGCAAGTCAAGATTAAGTATCTCGTCAACCCTAACAATTTCACTTTTACCCAAGTTCACCCTTAAACCCGAGATTGCCTCAAAACACCAGAGGACACATCTAATATAGAGAAGTTGTGAGGGGAGAGCTCCACAAAAGATTAAAGTATCATCGACGAATTGGAGATGAGAGATACTTAAGTGATCCCGACCAACTGAAAATTCGAAAAATCCCACCCCATTCGCGCGGGATAGCAACCGGCTCAAAGCCTCAGACACTATGAGGAACAAAGCAGGTGAGAGCGGGTCCCCTTGCAGTAGTTATTTTGAGCTCCTGAAGAACCATTTAGAGCTACCATTTAGGAGAATAGAGAAGGAGGCAGAGGAGATACGGGCTAATATAGTGTCACAATCTCAGATGTGCCAGTGATATACTTGGATATAGCTGATTCATTGGCCAATACGGGGAAGGACAAGCTTGTTCTTTATGGAACTACCCACAAACCAAACAAAGAAGTGAAAGTATGACATTCAGCTTAGCAAACACATGTTTCAAGTTTTGACGGGCTTGGACTGATCATTCTACTGATTACTAAACCAGAAAAGAAAACATCCGAAATGTATATATCAAGTGGCTAGCAGTGGGCAGGAGCATCACATCCCCAGTTTCTAGGTGAAAGCAGGTACCTTTTTGTAGCAAGTCAACAGACATTAAAAAATAATAATGGAACCTGGATTTGCAATCATTACTGGACTAGAAACTTTAAGCAGTACAGGCTACAGAGCTGTTTCAGATACTCGTCATATGACTGGAGAGGTTCATGCTAATGAAAAAAAAAAGGATTTTGCTTGATTGCCTAACGTGATGGAATAAACACAATACTTACCTTCTTCAATTCCACCTTGGGAGGTGCAGGTTCCTGATAGAATGTTGGCATTGGTGTTGCTTTAAAAGTCAAGCTCTTCCTCAGCATTTTAATCTCTGCTTCTTGAGTCTCCTATAAAAGGATTGAGCAATATGTCATTAAAAAGGACAGCCTTCCTTGTACTAATCAAAGTTAACATTAGCGTTGAATCTATAGAAATAGAATGGTGTACCTTGGATTTCTCCTGAAATGTAGTTTTCTCCATTTCCTTTGCATGAATTTTCTCCTCAAGCTTTGAGTAGAACTGCCGAGCAAAAGGACAGAACCATCTTAAGTTGCTTAAGTACAGAATTGCATATACTGCTGAAATAACCCTATGGTTGACCATGATTGTGTGAATAAAATCTAACCAACCTCTTTTCTTTTCTCAGCCCGTTCATCACACTTAAAACTGAAGTTATAGGAAGGAAGAGAGCCCAATTTTCGGGGTTTCGTACCTCCTGCTGTGGGATTTCTATATAGTACTTAAGGATAAACAAAGCCTTCAGTAAGCAGAAAGTAACTGGAAGACATAATGTCAGGGAAGTCTAGGTGGTCCAAAAAAGAACATAGACAATTAGAAAGGATACAAAGAAGCACACCCCATGTTTTCTTCAACTTTAGTGTATGATCCTTGTTTCAAAGGCTTCAGATGTTTTGTTTGCTCCCTGTAGAAAAAGATCGCATTTCATAACGGCCAGAAAAAGGTTATTCCATCATTGAAAAAATACACAGGCTTTAAATAAATCAAATATTTCCACTCGAAAAGGACATTACTCCTACATCCTCCCCTCTGCTACTCCATGAGTCAAGTAGATGGAGACAATGACATAGATCATGACTGCAAACAAAACTTACTTAAGGCCTTCAGAATGTGTCAAATTTTTTGGAGAGGATGCTGAGCAAGACTTTCCAGATTGCTGTCCAAATCAAAAATAAAGTGATAACCACAATCAATAAAAGCAAATATGGCATTCAAGGACCCAGAGAAATGAATTTTTACCTTGATTTCAATGTATGGATCCAAGCAAGAAACCAATAGATAACAAAAAAAATTCACCTGGGAATGTCGACCAACAGTTAGTGCAGACATCGAATTTGTTGTCTGGCTCAAATCAACTCTTGCATTGATTTCAGAAACCTGACTGTCATTAAATGACCTCCCATTGGTTGCTATGGCAAAAGGCTTCCTTGAACGTGAAGTTGACGTCACTGAACCATTTGGAACGGTAGATGTCACCTCCACATTTTTCTCATCTTTGTTCTTTTTCACCCAAGTTGTCACAACATGTTTGGGGCTCGAAGCCTTCTCGTTCTTGTTCTTGCCTTGACCCTTCTGTGGTTTGGAATGGTTTGTGTGATCTGTGTCTTCCGCTCTCAATTCCTGTAAAGTAACATGGGCATTGAGATGGATTTCAGATTTTAAAAAAATTACCCAACCGAACAGACAAAAACCATCACACCTTAGATATGGTCAAACCATTGCTTTCCTCGTGGACAATGAATCCGACTCTGACATCACCTGTCAGCGAGTTAACAGTGCCGTTCTCTTCCAACTGAGCACCAATTTCATGACTCCCATTTGTCCCTACAGTCTCTACAGTACCATTAAGAATCCCATTTACTTTTGCCACAATCACATCTTCCTCGTCAGAGGTAGGAAGTTGCTCATGAACACCATTTTGATGGCTCGTCTCAACCCCAGAGGCAGTTACAAGATTATCTGTATCCATTGCACACTGAAATATACAAAAGCTCACAGCATGTATCAGTATGAGCTTATAATGTGGCGAGTGAAGAAACACTAGAACTATTCAGTGAGAAAAAAGAAAAAAGGAAATCCAAGAATATTAATTTCTTTAAAAGCTACAATCAGAAGGTAACAGCAGCAGCAAGTCTCTTTTACTTTCTCCAAAATCACATCTTCATCAGCAAAAGATTCAAACATAATTTTTACTATTTCCTAACTGTCCAATCCATCCAAATTACACTACTAAATAAAAATGTTTTAGAGATAACATTTCAGTAAGAGAGATTTGTGGGATGGATTTCCTGATTTTCACTCATATCCCAAAAACATGTGAGATCATAATGGAAGGGACATTCAAATACTAGGTCATCAAGGAATCATTTACACCGTCTCAGTAAAATAGTGCCTATTCATTAAGTGAAACCTCAAAGTACAAGAGGTTTAGGGCATCAATCACGTCTCAGACCTTAAGATATCCGGGATTAAAGAGTAAAATCAAATCAAAAAGTAAAACGAATCAAGTGAATTCGATCTTTTACTCGTGAAAAGCTTCGATTTTTCTGACACTCAATACACAACAGTATTCAAACAAAAGAGGATATCCATATCAAATAAAATACGAAAACATTCACAAACATTGAATCGATCCCTTCGCAATCATTAGTTTCAGGGCAGAAAATGCAGCAGATTTTGAGAAAATACAGCTATTTTAAACATTTCTTCTCACCTAAGCAAAAACATTCAAGCATCAAGACGCCATTAAAGCTCTCTTTGGGGTCGATTGAATGAAATCTCGAGCTCAGACCAAAGAGGTTAGAAGGATCTGAGATTTGTTCTTGTGCTAAGGCGAGAGCGAGTGGAGAAGAAGGTGAAGACGCTTCAAGAAATCGCGGAGTCCGATCCATAACGCCATGACCGTACAGATTCGCGAAGCGAAGATCGAAGTGTGGAAATTTTTTGATTTTTTTATTTGGAACGAGGAAGAACCCCTCAAAAGCTAAAGGCTCGCTCAAACCCTCTTTTGTGGAAGCGCCTTTGAATCCGGGCCGGAGAGTGGAGAGAGAAAAAAGGAGAGATAAAGTCAAATACGGTTGGACGGTTAAAAATAAGTATAATCACGGACATATGGACGGTTGAATATGTCAAGTACAAAACCAAATTCCGAGGATTAGAACATGTTGTTGAACTTCCCTTGAAAAACATTTCCTGGGATCGAATGCCACCTGCATCAGGGTTAAGTTTTAGGGGGAGGGTTATCCCTCACTGTGTAGCCAATAGGTTCATGAAGCCTATAATGAACCAAAAAAAAACACCTCTCACCCACCCCGCCTTTTGTGCGAGTGGTAGGAGGTGAACCCCTCCTCACCCAATAGGTTCATGAAGCCTATAATGAACCAAAAAAAAACACCTCTCACCCACCCCGCCTTTTGTGCGAGTGGTAGGAGGTGAACCCTCCCTCACACCCCGCCTCTTACTCCAGTGGTGGGGTGTGGCCTCTTTGCCGAGTAAGGTCTAGGGATCCAATTCCCTCAGGGTATGACTCGCAAGAGCTCCAATTCGAGAGCTAACCCACTAACCCTATTAATGTAGGTAAATGATTCCAAAGCAGGAAAAAAAACACACAAGAAAAAAACACACACCCCCCCCCCCCCCCCCCCCCCTCTTCCAAAAGAATATTGGCTTGAATTTGATTCGAGCATTGAGCTTCGTTGAACAAGTTGGATTTAAATTTAGGATTATTTTAATTATTTTTGTATAATTTAAATAAATATTGATTATAATTCATTGAATCATTACACAAAAAACAGATTCTAAAGGTTTTTGTTTTTAATTTCTCAACTTTTTTTTTATTATTATTTCTCAAACTTATTTGTTATAAAAATAAATATTATATATTAATATAATTAACTGGTCAAGCCAAGCTAAATTGAGCCTGGCCCAAGTTCAACTTATTTAAGATATTCGATCTTAAATAAAAGTTTAGCTTGATCTTTCAAGTCCGAATGCCAACTTGAGCTTACTCGAACAAGTCAAGCTGAGCTCACACGCTAAATTGGCTTGAATGTGGCCTTGCTTAGAATTGTGGATCTGTGCGGTAGAGTAGGAGCTCACGCTTTAACACTAAAAATTTACAAATGATGTAGATAGATGATGTTGAGTACAAGTCCCTCCAAAAGTCCCATAAGGATTTATAGCTTAACCCAAGAGAAACAACTAAATGTCATTTTATTTAATGACTAACTTCTTACCGTCCTGACTGTATTAACGTAGGTAAAATTCTACCCAAAAAAAGAAAAAAAAAAAAAATTATATATATATATATATATATATATATTATTTAATGAAATGTATTGTCTATGGGTAGGTGATGAGTGAAACTTGACAGCAATGGCTTTGTATCCCATGGTTGTAAAGGGCCAACAGTCTACTGACACGTCAAAAAAATATAAAGTTAATATGACGTTTTAAAAAAAAAACGCATTTTTTGTCACTTTCTGATATGTCAGCATATAGTTTGATCTTTGTAGCCCTTTAACTACAAAGACCAATTATGCTAAATTTCACTCGCGCATCGTTAGTTGTCATTAAGGCCATCAATGGGGTCTATTTAGGCCCAATCCTCACTTGTAAGGATTCAACTCAAGCCCTACCTTCGGGATTAAGACTAGGCCTCAGCTTGAAAAAAAAGATAAAGATTTATGTTTATCATGATATTTATCAAATAAGAAATTTAAATCACCACCAACTAACGACTGACGACAAAGACAAGAGAGTAAAAGAAAAAATGAAAGAGAGGTAGAATAGACAATTAAAAGTCTCTTAATAGTGGTAGGTGGTCTTTAAGGAGAGAGATATGATAGTAAAAATACTATCATACCATAATAAATATTGGGTTAATGGTTATTTAAGTCACTTTAAGTTAAAATTTTAAAATATATATGAAATTAATTTTGGAAATTAATTACTTTTCACATATTTTCTCGGTAAAACAAAAAGGGAGTAAATAGGAAAAAGAAAAAAAAAAGGAGAAAAAAAATGGGAAACGGCTGTTCCAATATAATACTTTTAGTTTTAGCAAGCTCACCAAAATTGTTTCATGTACCAAATTGCGAGAGACATAAATATAAAATATATAATTATTCATGATTCTCTAGTTTCAATTAAATAATTGTGAGAATGATATTTCCTTTACATCTTGTTTGGTTGCTCATAATATTGGGAAAACGTGGAAAATAAAAGGAAATTAAATTTTCACTATTGTTTTGGATGTGTGGAGGTGGTGATGGAGGTGTAGTGCTGGAGTTGGAGGTGCTAGTAGCGGGGTGTTGAACGGAGTGGGGCGAGGTGGTCATAGGGGTTTAATGATATGAAACTAGAGAATTTTTTAGAGCCGTGCTAGCCATATTCTTAGGCTTTCCCTGCTCTTAGCCAAAAATCAACACATATCCTTGCTATCATCCAAAAACCAACATGTGGCTTTGCTTTAATAGGTATTGATTTTTAGTTGATAATAGGGGATGCATCATAAATGAGAGAAGGGATAGCATGCGTCCTTTTATTTTATTGGGTAAATTACATTTACCTCCCACGAGGTTTGGTGAATTGCAATGACCTCTCCTCTAGTTTCTAAGATTACACTGCCCTAGTTCCCATCTGTTTCAATTGTGAGTAACAGATTCCCCTTCTGTTAATATAATGTTACGAACGTGGATGAACTTTGATGATTTCATGTTTTAAATGTTCTAAAATGTCAAAATTACCTCTGAAATAATAAGAAATAAAAACTCTTTATCCTTTCTCTACATATCTTGCTTACTATCAAAATTAGAAGATATGATTGAAGTAACTCGATTTCTTCTTGCCATAGTAGGTATATTGTCATTTGAATCGCTTTCACATCTCTCCCATCTTCTTGTCATCTAGGTGATGGCTTTGAGGATCTAGGTATCCTTAAATTGTAAGAAATTTTGTAGGATCGTCAATCTAATCATCGAGAAGAGGTGACCGTCAATGTAAACCAACACTCATGATTGACCCCCTTAAACCAAATCTGGATGATAGAAGCTTATTTAAGAGTACTATCACAATACATGTCTTTGTCTCTATTATATATAGAGAAACTCGTAACCAATACATTTATGGTTGTCTGTAACCAACACCTATGATTGTCGTGACACTATCTAAAAAGGGTTTCAGATCACTTCTTGATGACTCAACTAAATGACTATTACGGCCAATAATTCTAATACTCTCACTTGGCTTTAAGAGTCATTTTGTATAACATTTACCGTAACCTTATTTAATAAATATGTCCAACAAATATTTCATTCGTTAATAATTTAACAACAATCATTTCAAGCGATGAGATCTAAAAGAATATAAAATCATTTTTCTTAACCACATCTTTAACACATTATTTACTTCTATTAGTATATTGATGTCGGCTCAGTTTTTGGACTATAAAATTTTATGGATCCATCGGTCTTACCAGCTTTAATTTATTAATGAAGTGCTTTTATCATATGACTTCTCAAGCAGTACCATGATATGGAATTTACTATGCTTTAACGGATGTCTATTTTTTGTTATTCTACAACACATCTCTAAGGATAAGCATATAACCAGATATCAATTTTCATTTTGTCCAGGTTCTCTCCCTAATTAGCATCTATGAATCTATGCAACTCAAGACAAAGATGCTTAATTTTTCTATACAACACAACATTCTCTTTACCACTTGTCAATAAGACATCGTAGGGTTACTTTAGAATCTGCTTACGAGACCCGTAGCATAAGTCAAATCCTTCATCTCATACACACCATCACATGTATAATGTTTTCCATATATCAAGTTGGGATATGCTTGTCTAACAAGTTTTTCCTCTTAACTCGTATTTATGGTCTTACCTTACAAGGGTTGACAACTAAACAATTTGGTTTTTCCACGCTAATTTGTGAGTTCTCTCAACATTTTTTTTTACAATTTACGTAATTTTGGTTTTTTCACATCTTCTTACGGGTTCTCCCCAAATTCTTTTTCTGACAACTAAATCATTTTGTTTTTCATGCGAAAATGTGGGTTCTCCCAAAATGCTTATCAGAGTTTTTTCTAATATGCTTCTATAAGCATTAAACCATTAAGTTTTTACACACTAATCTGTGGGTTCTCCCAAAATATTTTTCTAAGTACTAAGCCATTTGTTTTTTCCATGCTAACCTGCAGATTCTACCAAAATATTTTTCTATGTATGTCAACATTTGTACTTTCATATATTGATCATCAATTTATGAAATTTTCAACGTTAAACTAACGAGTTCGCTCTTCATACTTGTATTTTGATTATTAAGTCATGAGATTATTCCAAGTTATTATGCGGGCTTGTCCATCATGCTTACCCTTCAAACATATGACTATTATTCATTTCACATTATAGGTTTTAACTTATATATTAATATCTATTGTCACCAAAACATGAGGTTATTTCACAATGTCATATGTGTGTCCTCCATCATGCATATAATCTATTGATCATCATCAATATCATTGTCATGTAGATAATTTAATAGTCACATTATGCTCCCATTATTCTATAGAATCTATACATGTCTATATTGATAGTAGATTAGCCTATATGTTAATCATATCTGTGAATCAATTATCAATCAAATGGATCAAAGCTAAGATTTTTAGCCTTTTTAACCAATGTTGCTAACTATGTTACAGTATACTCTAAGTTTCATATTTATATCACAACTTTAACATTTGTGTACTTTATCTAGTCATAAAAACTATATTCGACTATATAACATCTTTACTATTATAATACAAGAGGGAGGCGTAGCCTGATTTTTTCAAAATTCTCAAACTATCTTTATATAAAACAAAACTTTGATTCAATGTTTTACTTTAATGTGTTAATGTTTTACTATAATTTCCAAACTACCATTTATCTATTTAAAGAATAGAATCACAGCCAATTGCGATTGAACTTTGGGTTCAATCGCACCCGCAGGTTAACACGTGTGACGTGTCCCTGTTAACTCCTATTAACTATGGTTAACTCCTACCCCTCACTCTCACATGCATCACAAGTGCCAACCAAAAGTAGCATATAAAATAACAAGTAATCAACAGATAACTTAAAGAGGTTCGAGTTCTAGAAATCGGACCGTTCATTGGTAAATGTTACCGATGCATATGTTCAAAACTTGTTTTTCTCAACCGCAACTTATCTCTTTATTTTGTTCCCCATGTCTCCAGAGCATGCCGGTTCTTAAAACTATATTCAAATCAGTGCCTCATGCAATATCGGCTCGGCTCAGCTCGGGCTTCTTTCAAGACATAGTGCCCTGTTGTACTCTTTATGTAACAATACTCAGCACGTCATACAAATATGAAGCATATACACTTTTTAGTGTATATCCTCAACACCCAAGCAGAACTTTTAATGTTTATCCTTCACCTACTTTGTCTCATCTCATTGTCTCAAAACAAGACATTTCAGATCTCCAAGGATTCCATGCATCTCACAAAGGTTGATGGCCAGCAGTTTTTTGAAGCTATTTTCAACGTCTTCTCAATTCTTTTTAGGACTGAGAAGAGGACCCCAGGGTCCTCTTCTAAGCTGATCAGTGTCCTGTGTCCTTTTTAATTTCTGTTTAACCATGATTAAGCTTAGTTAAATTATAATAAGTATTTTTGTTTTTTATATTTTTTAAAAACCATGGTTAGATTGCTCAACTCTAAGAGGCTAACCACAGTTGATGGATGGTAAAAAAGGGGTTGGACCAATGAGGTCACTGGGCCATTTCCCTTCTTTTTTTTTACATCGTTTCTTTTTTACTTTTTCAAAAATCTGAGCCTCTGCGAGTGTTCGAGAGCTCCTGAATTTTTTTTAAGAGTAACGAAGAAGAAATGAAGGACGACGATGCACCGACAACAATAGCGAATACAACATATCGATCGGATGCGAATCTATTGGGTAAAGGCCGATACAAATTTTGGGCTTTAGCCGCGATTCTTCTCCTCACTTTCTGGATTATGTTAACTGCCACCCATACTCTCTAATGGTTTGCCTGAAACCTAAATTGCAGTGGCGTTTGAATTGGTTATTTTTAGCCAAAAATCAATTCTGATAAAATTGATTGCATGGAAATTCATGATCAAATAATCATTTTTTTAAATAATAGTGTTCAAAAAATACGAAGATGAGAGACTCACGTACATATTCTCCGAACAATATTATTTGAAAAAATGATTATTTGATCATTAATTTCAATCAATTTTACCAGAATTGATTTTTGGCCAAAAAAAAAGTTCAATCCAAACGCTCCATGCATCTCTGACAACATCGATACTTCGATCTCAACGTTCTGGGAATCGAGAGGAGGGAGAAGGTGATGAAGCACATTAACCGAAAGGACATGTGGGATGTATACACGCATAGTCGTCAGATCCGATCACCGCGATTCTGGCAGGAGGCTCGTGAAGCTGCGTACGAGGACTTGGCCAGTGATGCTCACGGCATCAAAGAGACTGCCATTTCCGAGATCGCTAAAATGTCTATGCGGTTCATTGATCTCGAACCTCCTCCCATCCAATCAACGGTTTTTCTTGATCCCTGAATTCTCGATAGCTTCTTACCATCACATGTAGACTCTCAAGGATTAAGCTCGAAAGCTTTGCAGTGGATCTGCTGGTCTGGTTCAACAAATTTGGGGAAAGTTTGTCCCAAAATCTAGTTGCGATACATAGAGTCATGGATCAGATGGTGCTGCACGTCCTCTTCATTTGTCGATTCCCTTTTGATCGAAGTAGAAGAAGCGTCAAGCCGGTGATCTGATGAAATCCACTTGCCGTGAATTATGGAGGAAGCTTAGGGATTTCATGTATACAGATGACCCTGATATATATATCGCCAGAATCTCACGCCTGCCTTTCGTATGCTCGAAAATTGATTATGGCCATTGCAAATGGCAGATGAAGCATAGTGGGGTTTCTTCTCTTCTTCCATGGCTTATGGCATTTCTATCGATGAAATGCTTAGAGATCAACAACCTTGAGCTCTAATACCAATGGTAAGAAATTTCGTAAGATCGTCAATCCAATCATCGAGAAGAAGTGACCTTCTCTTAAACCAGATCCGAATGATATAAGCTTTTTTTTTTTGGAAGTTCGGATGATATAAGCTTACCTAAGAGTATTACAAATTCACAATACATGTACTTGTCTCTATTATATACAGAGAATCACCCGTTGGTGTCTTTATGACTATCTGTAACCAACGTCTTTATGACTGTCGTGATACTATCTTGTCAAGGGTATCATATCTCTTCTTGATGACTCAACTAAATGGCTATTATAGCCAATAATTTCAATATAAACATCATTCAATTAATGTTCACTGTATTTACCAACTTAGTGTATTGTTATTACCCCAATCAAAGTAACCAGACAAGGAGTGCACTTCTCCAACCTAATGCCTTAGGAATATAGAGTATTAAGGCAATTCCTAAATCCTAATTAACTTTACATAGAAAAATTTCAGTTTCAATGAACAAAACAAAGCACACCATAAAGCTTCCCACACTGCATTTCTTAAAGCCCAAGAACTCTTCCCTTCTATTTGATTGGTTCCAGTAGAAAAGAAACACAAAGCTGATACTTTTTTTTTTAATTAATCTACTTGGTTCCCCGGAAGAGAATTAATTCATTCAGAATATGAACCAGTCATCAAATCCCCACTGAGTACTGCTTGAATCTATAAGACCTCTTATATTCCGCATATTATTTAAGTAAGTAGAAATCTATCTACTGTATACTAATACTGTATGCCGGTTGGTTCCACATGGCTTCTGAGAGACCTCTATTTGAGTTCTAAATTGTTGCCACGTGTCATCTTCTTATTTGAAGTTTGGCAATTAACCCGGCCTACTTCAATACCACTAAACTTTAACCCCACTAAGCATCATATTAAATTTAATTAATGGCATTGACATTAGAGAGGGTATGTGAACATCAACAATTTGTCTTTTAAACTCCTAGAACCCTCTGTTTCTCTCTCTTAAAACACTCTTTTAAACGTTTTCATTCTCAAACGTATCCATTTCTTTTGAGGAAAGAAAATCATGGGTTCCTACATTTATTAATACCATGTGGGATCATTTATTATGCTCAATTACAACACAAATCCCTCATCACCAGCATATTTTTGGGAAAGAATAGCAACAATTTGTTCTCCAACGTGTCCAAGTGGGTGGAACGTTTTCTCTTCCCTTATTCAATGCATTGCAACTTTTGGCTCTCCATCTTTTCAAAGGTTGTATTCTATTTAAATCCTTCTGCATGGTGCGTCCTTATCCCATTTCTCTCTTTCCATAAACTTTGTTATTGTTCTGCCGATTGCGCAGGAGAACCTCTCTCCATGGATTTTGTTCTTGTGGTGGTGCTAGAGAAGTGGGCTATAAATAGCATCTGGTTCATAAAAGGGGTTGGGCTTTTGAAAGATGACCACGATTCGTTGATTGCAAACGGATATCGATCTCTTGGACAGAGCCTTTGCCGATGATGTTATATTCCTTCATGCATTCGATGATCTCTTGTACGAGGCCAATAGATTTTATTCTTTATAGATTATTTCAAGATATATATATATATATATATATATACAGGAAGTAAAAACCATATGTATGATAGAATAAAAATAAAGATAAAGCTCTCAAGTATTGATGATTGTAGGAAAGGCTATTGGCTTGGCTCTAACTAAACGTAATTTTTTTTTTGCTCCATTTTATGTGTCTGACTTCCATTTGTTTTTAACGTTTGTTAAGTTGGTACAGGTTGTTTGACTTATGATCATTAAGTTCTATGGTTTTCTTTATTATCTCATAATTGTATTCTTAGACAACTGTAAAAAAAAAATTGTATTCTTCAATGTAGAACCCCAAAATTTATTGCTCTTGACGTTCGTGACGTTTATTAAATTCTATAGAAACCTGTTTAATTTTAATATGTTTAAGCCTGCAAATTTAGTGTGAAAAGTATCGATTTTAAAACTCAAATAAAACACTCAATTTAAGTCATTTTTGATGTTTAATTTCATGAAAAGGAAGATAGGTAAAAAGTAGCAAAAGACTGTTTAAAAAAAAGATCGGCGCTCCGGTCGATCGATCGTCGGCGGCGGCGATTGATCGTCCTTGACGGCGATTGGTCACCCAAAACGCCATTTTAGTGATGGTTTGCACGATTTTTTAGAGTCCCTAAGACTCCCAACACTATAAATACTCCTTATAATCGTGGGTTGAGGGTTTCTAAGGATTTCTAAAGCTTTCTAAACCTAAAAGATAGTGAGAGAATGAGATTTTGAGAGATCCAAGAGGAGAGATCAAAGGTGTTATAAGAAAAAATGGCAAAAAAGCTTAGATCTATCCCATTCGCAAGCGTTTGATCATAGGGAAACGATCAGGAGTGATAAATATAACTTCCTTACTATCAATATAGTGATTTTGATATAAACATTATGAAAGTGATAAATTTAAAGCAATAACAAACAAGATTAAACATGCTTATGATGTTTTAAATCATGATTTTCTTATGAAAAATATATATGATGATTTGAGAGTGTTTTAAATCATGATTTTCTTATGGAAAATATACATGATGTTAGAGAGTGTTTTAAATCATGATTTTTTTTATGAAAAGTATATATGATGTGTAGAAAGTGTTCTAAATTATGATTTTCTTGTGAAAATTATTATGTGAGAGATGTTCCTTATGGTTTTATTATTCATATCGATAAGAGGAAATGATGATAATTGGATTTGATGGAATGATTATTAGTTTGCTCTGAAATTATGATATATTATGAAACTAGGGTTCTGTGAGATTAATTTTATTAAAATTATGCATTGAAAATTGAGGGATGATAGATAAAATTGTTTCTTATTTTATTGTCGAAAACTTGATAGACCTATGTTCTATATTGATCAATTTAAGAGAAATTCTGCATGTTTGAATTGATGCATGATTTACAATCATCATTATTTCACTCACACTTATTCACAAAATTAAATAAGTACTAGCATAAGAATAAGCAAGATCACAAGTATTATGCAAGTATACAAGAATACGAGCATGACTGTATGATTGAGTTTTGCACTGACCGAGTACCCACAAGCCTAAGATCAAGACAAGACAACCCATATACACCGGTTAATGTGTAGACAAGCTGTATACATCGGAAAATGTGTAGACAAGCCGTATATACCGGATAATGTGTAGACAAGCCGTATGCACCAGATAATGTGTAAACCGTGTAATACATCAGAAAGTAGGATATATGTTAATCTCAACCCAATATATGGGGTAGAGTTATTTTAAGTTATTTCACTATGCATGTTTTTGGATACATTCACAAACAAGAAAGATAAGTAAGATAAACAAAAAAAAACAAGTACAAGTGATCATGTATAAGAATTGAAATTGAATTATGCTTCCTCACTCTGAATTGTTTATATATTTACATGTCATATTAAATTCCAAATTATGTTTTATATTAAATCTTGTTATATAGTTAGCTAAAAATTTATATATACGCGGGGTAACTTGTTACTCAGCCGATGACTTTTGTTATCGATAGGTTCTAGGTTTGATATCTGTGCCCCAGAACCTTAGGAAGGGGAAGAGTATGAGGAAGAAGAGGAAGAGCCAACAAGTGATTACCCCAATGAGGAATGGAATTTGGACCGTTGGCCATGTTCGAGAAATTAATTATTAGTATTTTGATTTGGAAGTTTAGATATTGTAATAGACTTAATTCTAGATTTATAGTTACATTGAATTAATGATTTGGAATCATAGAGGATGATTCGAGTTAATTATGATGTTTTAGTATTTATTCCAGACATTAGACTTGATCAGTATTTATTTAAAGAAAAATTTTCAGGTTCATGTTTTAGAATTGTCTTAAATGCTTTATGACAGGAAGTTACGGAAGTAAATGGTTAAGTCACGTGTCAAAGTCTCACCTTAAGTTAGGTGAGATTTTGGGGAGCGACATTCAAACCTTTATGTGTCTGTATTTGTAGAAATCTGAAATTCATGATAAGAACTGGGTGTAACAACGGTGGTGCTCCATCTTAGGGGGGAGCAAACGATCTTGGTGGTGGTGGTTATAATCAAGGAGAAAATGGTTAGGGGTTATGATGAGCATCATGGTGAAGTAGGATATGGATTGGACAATACACTGTTCTATTTAAATAGTGATTCTATGACTTTGTTGGATGCATAACGGGTGTTTGATGAAACGTCATAACAAGCTATTGTACTAAAAAAAAAAATTACCAAGCATAGTCTAATAATCAAGGAGTAGTAGACAAGTAATGGGCAACAAATGTTGAGGATGAGAGCAACAAGAGGTGTTGGGTAATTCAATAAGAGTCCACAAACTTTATCTCTCATTATTATTTCAAGTTGTTGTTTTGATATGCAAGGAATTAAGGGATAAGTGTGGAGTAGAATATAATGTGGGCAATATATCGTTCTATTTATATGGCGGTTCTTTTACTTTGTTGGATGGAGAACGGGTGTTTGCTGAAATGCCATAATGCAATAGGACTTTGCTACGTTACAATTTCGGTTATTGGGTATAATTTTTTATTTTTTTTAAATATGTGGTTAGATTATATATTGTATGTATCTATTTTAATATGAAATATATTTTTTTCATCAAATTTTTTTGTTAATTTGTGGTTTGGATTTTGCGGCTATTTGTCTACCTATTTATGTTGGCTCAACTTTCCATTCTTTTTCTTTTTTTAACTCCATGGTATCGTAAAATGTTAAGATAGAACTCCTATTAGGTTGGTTAGTATTTGGTCATTGGTTAGTGGGTTAAGTATTATGTCTTTTGGGGATGTTCTTTGGATGAGGTTTTCAAATTTTGTAATTAGGAAATCAATACTATTAGATTCTTTTATGGGGTGTTTGGATTGGATTTTTTTAGTCAAAAATCAATTCTGGTAAAATTGATTGTGTAGAAATTAATGGTCAAATTATCATTTTTTCAAATAATAGTGTTCGGAGAATACGTAGGTGAGTCTCTTAACTTTGTATTCTCCAAACTTTATTATTTGAAAAAATGATTATTTGATCATGAATTTCTATACAATCAATTTTATCATAATTGATTTTTGGCCAAAAAAATTCATCCAAACGCCACCTTAGCTATCTTTGGATCAGGATTGCATGATGTTGTCTTATTATTATTATTTTTATTTTTTCTTTTTGCTGGTAGATTCAAAGTGTCATTTTACCATACAATTTGTCTTTTTTTTACATGTTATTAAAATTATGTCATGCATATATAATTTGCAGATTAATGTTCAATCATGAACTAGAGTTTACTTCTCATAATGATTTGTGTTGTTTCTATTATTATTTTTTAATAACCCGTGCATCGCACGGGGTCTTTGCTAGTATCTATTATATACATGATGATCAACACTTCTCAATCTGAAACACACAACACTTGATAAAAATTAAGCCAATAATGAAAAAGAAAATTATTCCATATAGATCTCGAATATGACTTAATTATCGGATTACAATCTGATAACTGGATTCTAGAACCTTCTTCTCCTTGAGAGTTAAAAAGAAGAAATGTCCAGCAGAAACATTGAATCAATTAAAACCAAACTAAGTCTCTAATTCAAAATGGAAATATGATGATATTCATCATCACATCCCTGCAATTCTCAATTTCATGGGAAATTAAATGAATCAAACTATAAGAGCGCCAAAATTAAAACTAGAGTACAAACTTATGTTTTTATTAATCTAGCCGAATGATTGTTAGAAAACTCATTCTAAACATGACTCAATTTTCGAACTCCTCTGGGTTTTGCTGTGACTTGCGAGAGGCATGTTGAGGAGAGAAGATTTTTGTGTGAAACGAAACAACTGTTTTAACTCACAATTGAGGTAAAATGGTAAAAACACATTTTCCGTTAACAGTGTTAACTTGACCAACCTGATAGGGGAGGGCAGTGTAATTTTAGAAATTAGAGGGGAGGTCTCTGCAATTTTACCAAATTGCAGGGGAGGTAACTGTAATTTACCCTATTTTATTTTACCCACAAATTAACTTTTTGAGCACAAATTAATTTTTTGAGGGAAAAAATGAAAACCCTCATTGATGGTTCTTTTATAATAAATTAATTGTTCGATTGGTATTAAAGAGTTAAGTGGTCACAATTGGGTTAAGAGGTCTTTTTATTGGGTTGGGTTTTGGTTTCCCATTTCAACTTGTCCATTAATGGGGTTCGGCTTGGTTGAGGGCATTGTTTCCGCCCAATCTAACCTAATCCAGCCCGTTGTCACCGCTAAACTCACAATATAAGAGCCCATTAATTAACTCAACCAACTTCAATTTGGGTGCAACGAGATTTGACACAAGGCCACCAAAGATTTCCCCAAGTAAGCCTACAAGATTAGGGTGCATTTAGAAACACTCAATTGTTGAGATTTGTAACTCTAAGATATTTTAGGGCCGTGTTCTTTTCCTACATAATTGAGGTGGATTTTTTTAAAGTCTCAAGTATTTAGAATGTATATGATGTTCTTTTACCCAAATCCCGAGACTATAAAAACTCATTCGACTTTAAAAGTTCACCAAAATGAAGACTCAACCAAAAGGTTTGCACATTAAAACACACAAGCACATCTTTAATAATGGGAACCCCGATAAAAACATGAACTCTTCATTTTTTAAATATAATTTTTTTTTTGAATGTGAAAAAAAAATAAAGCATCAGATTAAAAAAAAAAAAAAAAAAACTTGTTTTTTGGAACGATACAGGAGAACAAACATATAACAATATTAGATGTGCAAGCTTATAAAAAACCTGAATCTTGAATGTCCCGAAGCTTGCGGAGTCTCACGCCCTTTTTTTTTTACCACAACAACACCACAAGATGTTACTGTAAGCAATTGAAAGGAGGACACTCACACACAGCACACACCACACACACCATGCAGACCACACACTCACCTCATGAAGCTTTACCCATCTGGCATGTCTAAATTTTGGATCTTTTTGTCTGTACGTTTATTGCGGGTAGACGTTTTTGTGTTTTAGACTGTTTGATAGCGTACCTATTTTTTGAAGAAAAAAAACAAAAGATATTTTTTGTCTAAAATTAAAATTCAAGTTTGTGGGGTGGGATTTTTAAAAAAGAAACAAACATCTATTGCGGGTAGACGAGGGTGGGGGGGGGGGGATTTTTAAAAAAGAAACAAACATCTATTGCAGGTAGACGAGGGGAGTCCTATTTTCGGTCTTTTTTTACTATTCCGTACCCTCGCATTTTCCTTTATTCTAGCCCCATATCTATCGTATAAAACCCAATAGTTTGTTTGCCTCTTCATCTCGTATGAATCTATTGCCTCTAGGTAAAGAGAAGCACTGTAATCAAGAGTTGTAACGTTCACAAAGCAACTATTGACTCACTACAAAATTATAGGTGTCTAGTGGCGAACAAATAATGGCGTTTAGATTAAAACGCCGGTAAATATAACTATTAACGGCGTTTGTTGTAAGGCACCACTACAAAATAATAGTCAGAAAGCAGAAGAAACTTTTTGTTTTTAGGTCTGAAGAAGCAAAGAGTGGAAACAAAAATATTGGTTTCTGCCTCTTGGAAAAGGCAATTGCATGTGTAAGTCAGGATTTACATGTGTGTATCTGGAAATACACACTCAATGCTTGCGTCGTGTAGTGGCTGAGTCATTTTGTCATTGCCTCGTATGCACTAATTGTCTAATTATGATGCTGTATAGATTCAAAAACTTGCATCTATGCTTGCTGCTTTTGGAACAAGAAATGGGAATAAGAATAAAATGATCTAGACACCACTAAACCTCTACAAGGTCTTCACATCTAAAAATGGGAATGTTTCCAGTAAAAAACATACTCAACTAAAATCCTCAGTTTGTAAACTCTAGATATTCCTGCCGCTTTTACAATGGTGGAGGCTTTACAAAAGGAAACTTAAAAAAGAAAGATCCAGTTTGATTTGTTCACTGTTGACGATTTCATCCCTGACCCAGGTCTCATGTCTAGCATGGGCTCATTTATTGTAAAGAACCACCATATAGCTCCACCAATGTGCTGTACTATAGTATTGTCATCCTAATGGGACACTCTTTGGTATGTTGTTGGATGGTGTTCTAACTCCATTTTGGTTGCATGAAGATAGTTTCCAAGACGCCTCATCACAAGCCAGTGATTACATGGGTCTCATATGATACTGATTTGAGTCATACAATATGTAGCAGGTTTTTGACCTTACTTTCATTGCCTGGAAGTAGTGATATACATGGGTAGCAATTGATATACATGGGTAGCAATTGTTGTGCATCTATTTGAGCACACCTAAGTTTCAAAGTATGGATTTCGGGCATCTCGTTGTCCAAATCGGGCAAATGACCTCGGATCCAACGAAACGAATTCCCACACTTCGGTTGGGTCGAAATACACGCGTTAGAAGAAACAGCATCGAAAACCGAGTCCCGGTTTGGATTTGGTGGGAGTTTGTAGGTTTAGACCACACCTAAGTTTCAAAGTATGGATTTTGGGCATCTCGCTGTCCAAATCGGGCAAACGACCTCGGAATCCAACGAAACGAATTCCCAAACTTTGGTTGGGTCGAAATACACGCATTAGAAGAAATGACATCGACAATCGAGCCTCAGTTTGGATTTGGTGGGAGTTTGTAGGTTTAGGCCACACCTAAGTTTTAAAGTATGGATTTCGGGTCTCTCACTGCTCAAATCGGGCAAACGACCTCGGAATCCAACGAAACGAATTCTCACACTTTGGTTGGGTCGAAATACACCCGTTAGAAGAAACGACATCGAAAACCAAGTCCCGATTTGGATTTGGTGGGAGTTTGTAAGTTTAGACCACACTTAAGTTTCAAAGTATGGATTTCGGGTCTCTAGCTGCCCAAATCGGGCAAACGACCTCGGAATCCAACGAAACGAATTCCCACACTTCGGTTGGGTCGAAATACACGTGTTAGAAGAAGGCATCGAAAACCGAGTCCCGGTTTGGATTTGGTGGGAGTTTGTAGGTTTAGACCACACCTAAGTTTCAAAGTATGGATTTTGGGTATCTCGTTGCCCAAATCGAGCAAACGACCTCAGAATCTAACGAAACGAATTCTCATACTTCGGTTGGGTCGAAATACACGCATTAAAAGAAAACGGTATAAAAAATCGAGTCCCAGTTTGGATTTGGTAGGAGTTTGTAGGTTTAGACCATACCTAAGTTTTAAAGTATGGATTTTGGGCATCTCGCTGCCCAAATCAGGCAAACGACCTCGGAATCCAACGAAATGAATTCTCACACTTCGGTTGGGTTGAAATACACGCGTTAGAAGAAATGACATTGAAAATCGAGCCCCGGTTTGGATTTGGTGAGAGTTTGTAGGTTTAGGCCAAAGTATGTTAGAGCTACGAATTTGGCCTTGTTAGTGATGAAATTTCTACACTTTTATGTGTTTAATAATTAAACTTTATTAATATTTGAAATCTGAGATAAATTTGGATGTATGTTGATAAAATGCTACACTTCTATGTGTTTTAACTCTATATGTATGAAATATATGAGATGACTTTGTTTCTTTGCATATTAATTTTATGGAATCCTTAAATTTTTTTCTGTTCGGTATATTCTAATCATCAATTTTATTTTATTGTCTTTATAGGAGGGAGCCAGCACACACCTCTCGGGTTTTAGACCAGCTGGAGGGAGCCAGCCAGAGGGAGGAGAGACTTAGGGTTTATATTTTTTCTTTCCGATACTTTTATATGGACATGTATATTTCTATGATTGTTATCATATTTTTGTGATGTGTACATACTACGACTATTTGAAAAATTTTCTTTTTATTTTATATAGATTGGATGTTAGAATTCAATTTCTCTAGATAAATATTTCTGCTGCTGACAGGTACAAAATATTTTTGTGATGTGAACATACTACGACTATTTGGTGAATTTCTTTTTATTTTATATCGATTGGATATATTAGAATTTCTTTTCCGTGGATAAATATTTTTGCTGTTGACAGGTACATAATACAGGTAAAAAAAAAAAACCAATTCCGTGTAACTAGATTATTTATTTTTTAAATTAGCACTATTAGCGGCGTTTTTGTAACGCCAGAAATGAATAAAAGTTAATAATGGCGTCAAATACGATGCCGTTATTGATGATAGTAACGGCGTGAGTTTTAACGCCTTTATTATAATAAATAACGGCGTCGTATTTGACACCGTTAATAATATATCAATAGCGGCGTCAAACTTAACGCCACTATTGATTAAATCTCTAAAGGCGTTGCCAAAAACCGCCGGTATAGTCATTACTGATGTGGGTATTACCGGCGTTTACAGTAGTACGCCGGTAATACTAATAACGGCATTTTTTTCCCCTTTACCGGCGATATTTTTTGGCCGCTAAAAACCTTGAATTTTGTAGTGACTGCTATTCATCATTTAGCATGTGGATGGATATGGATGAGAAGCTTGGCAAAGCTATATATAATTTTTTAACTTTGTTAAGGCCTTGCAATTAGTACTAAGAAAGAGTCATCTTGGAGTTGAAGATGAGAGTAACTTGGATGATGCTCAGGCACGTTCCAATCTCTTAGGGTGCGTTTGGATTTATGGAATTGGAATTGAGCCAAAGAATTGAATTCCATGGAATTAAAACATACTGAATTAAATTCCACGAAATTCAAAATTTTATCGTTTGGATGCACTATTAAATTCCTGGAGAAATGAAACCATCAGACTTCTTTTTTGTTTTTAAATTCCACAGCAGCGTGGATTTGTCAAATAAGACCACTTTACTGTGGAATTGAATCTTACAAATTTGTCTTTAAAATCACTGCTTGAATTCTCTATGGAATTAGAAAATCTTAATTCCACCCTATTTATAATGTGTCCCAAACAATGAAATTAGAATTGTCTCATGGAATTGCCCTTAGTGTTTATGACTCTTAATGTTGTTGGGTAGGTGGACCCGTAGGTGTTTGTTTGAGTGTCTAAGAGAAACTCTTTTAATTATGCTTGTGAAAGGGAAACTAAAAGGAAAATGCTTAACGCAGTTTCCATTATGTAACAAAATGGTCGGTCCTCATTGGTCTACGTCCCATTTTTTTTAAATACTCACCAACTGTGGTTAAGATTCTTTCACCCCTTTAAATTATGCTTGGGCGTCGAATCCAATGTATAAATTCGCAAATCCAAAGAAAAATATCAACAAACTCGGATAGAGCGAACCAAGACCGTATGGATTTATGTTTGAATTGGCTACTCAATGGAAACCTATTTAAAAAAAAAAACATTACATCAATTGCCCCTTCAATAAGGTTCAATAAGATGCTGTTACCAAACAATGTTTTACAAAAACATTCCGTTTATTATTGTGAGCTACCAAACGGTTTTACTGTTTATAGTCTGTTTCCTATAGATATTTTTGCCACAAATCTATTTTAGCTAGATCTATCCAAAATAGACAAGAACATATAAGATCTACAAAACAAACCCTTAACTGTTGAGATTTGTAACTCTTAAGATATTTTAGGGCCGTGTTCTTTCTGTGTTCTTTTCCTACATATTTGAGGTTGATTTTTTTAAAGTCTTAAGTATCTAGAATGTATATGATGTTCTTTTACCCAAGTCCCGAGACTATAAAAACTCATTCGACTTTAAAAGTTCACCAAAATTAAGACTCAACCTAAAGGTCTGCACATTAAAACACACAAACGCATCTTTAATAATGGGAACCCCGATAAAAACACGAACTCTTCATTTTTTAAATATAATTTTTTTTTTTGAATGTGAAAAAAAAATAAAGCATTAGATTTTTTTTACAAAAAAATTTGTATTTTTTGGAACGATATAGGAAAACAAACATAGAACAATATTAGATGTACAAACTTATAAAAAAACTTGAATCTTGAATGTCCCGAAGCTTGTGGAGCCATGCTTTTTTTTTTTGTTTTGTTGACCACAACAATACCACGAGATGTAACTGTAAGCAATTGAAAGGAAGACACTCACACAAAGCACACAGCACACACACCATGCAGACCACACACACCCACTCACCTCATGAAGCTTTACCCAAGTGAACCTCAAAACGGGATGGACACCCAAGTCTCACGCCTTTGAAAATGCGACAAAAGAACATAGCAAGTGAATTGGTGATTATTTAGTTAAGGAGGTATTGTAATCTATACTACTCCTATATGCTAGAGTGAAATCTTTCCTCCTTATGCCACCTAAGCATATTTCTCATATGTGAAGCCACCTAAGCTTGCTTTCTATTTGTGATGTCACCTAAGCCTCTTCACAATCTTTTTAGAGAAACTCTCACCCTCTCTCCCACACGTTACAAATGGTAACATTTATTTTCTTCTTTACACCCTTCCTCTATTTATCCCTATTAAATCGATTGGCAGTTACAAGATCTTTCTCTTTATTATTGGGGAAGTGATTTAAGTGGGGCCTACAATTTAAAAATTGTCCCAACTTATGGCCATTTGATTGTCAAACATATGGCCTTCCTCTCAATATATAGTACCTAATACCTACTATCATTTGCTTATTATTGATGGGAGTTATGAGAGAAGTGTGTGCTTAATATGAATACTCCCAATTTGGGAGTATCCCTAGACTAATTCTAATATGAAAACTAAACATCCCTCCCCTCTTTATCTCTCTTCTCAATTAGAAAGTAACGGACGAGCTATATTAGAGACACGCCTATTTAAGCAAGCACACAATCTCCATTGTTTCCAAATAGCCCGGAGAAGACCTCCTAACTAGAGGAGCAACAAGTGTCAGTGTCTAATTTCTCGGTGTGCTTTCCATTCTTTCTAGGTCGACTGTGTCCCATGTGAGTAGTGGGAGGATCATTTCCGTGTTTAATGGAGAAGACGTGGTCCATGGCGGCCGATGAAATGGTTCCTGATGTGGAAATCCGTTGTCTCTGCAATTGATTTCTTAGGTTTTCGACATCTTTTCCTCTGGTTCCGTTTGAAATTTGGATTCCTTCATGGTTGAACTGTTGGTCCCTAATTCCTTGAGTGAGCGTGAATCAACTACAAGCACAAGTCAGTGAATATGACGTCATCCGTCGATAACAATCTATCCCAACTTTTCCTCTCCACCATTTAATAGATTTTTTTATTTGAGCTGACCTTGGGTCCTTTTCCCATTTCCCATTTTAATTTGGTTGTTTACAAAAAAAAAAAGAAAATCTTTTGGAGATCGAAGAAGCACCACAAACACACAACTAACACACATCCTCTATTCCAAAGGCACATGTTACGTGCATGCCACGTGCATGCAGGATGGCTCTCCTCACTCTGCACATTGAAATCCAAAGTGAGGATGACAATTATAAAGTGAGTTTGAAAGAAAGTGATGCTAGCATTCCCCTTATTTATTTGGATTATTGGTTACAAGCTAATCCTTGCAACTGTTTGGCTTCCCTCCACGACTTTTCATTTCCAAAGTGTTGCACCCGTCATAAAATTGAACATGACTCTTATGAGAACCGAGTTCGGTTACTGTATGTAGAGGGTGTTGCTTAGCCGTTACAAATGGGAGATTGGACCACAACCAATTGCGATTGAACTGGGGGAGCACTCACAAGCCAACACGTGTTTGTTTTAATCCCAACTAACCATGGTTAATATTCACTAACCATTGAGTTTAACAATATAACCATGGCTTTAGGAAAAAATATATTACTTAAGACTTAAAAAATCTTAATCAGATTTAAAACGAGTTCAATCGCAATTGGTTATGATTTTATCTCTGCAAAGGTTGGGACAAGTCCCACACGAATTAGTGGGATACTCCTAAAGTGTATTCCCATATATACTCCAAATCCTAACCATTCATCACAATTATAAATCGGTTAGGATTAGAGCCGAAGTGGCATTAGAAAAGATAAAATAAGCCAACTAAAACTTGGCCTTCCCATTTCAATCTCATTTGTTTCAATTGTGTCTCTCTGTTAGATATGAATATGTAGAAGAAGACATGTGGATCTAGCAAGGAATTTATTTATTTTTGGATTAGCTCTTTTATTGGCTTTAATATCCACCTGTATATACTAAAAAAGCCACATCATTGATAAATCAAGCAGCCGGTTCTCTTGCATTACTAATTTCTCCAAAACTCACTTTACAAATTTAAACTTCATATTGTAGAACACAACTATCTATGATATTTACAAATAAAATAATTAAACAATTCAGACTTATTTATTTTATATTAAAGTAGTGAATTGTATAAAATCATTGAGATTTATTTGTTGGATATATTTTTGATTCCAAAACCCACTTTACAATCATATTATAGAACACAACTATCTATGATTTTTAAAAATAAATTAAATAAATAATTCAGACATGTTTATTTTATATTAAAGTAGTGAATTGTATAAAATCATTGAGATTTATTTATCGGATATATTGTTTATTTTTTATCCCATCATTTAGAATTTTATACTTTGATCTCAATTTTGATCCCGTGCATCGCACGGGGCGTTTGCTAGTATAGACCTTATTTTGGAATAAGATTCATAAAAGGTTGTTTGGTTAACGGCTAGATGGTAAGAAATTTTAAAGATGCAATTATCAAACTTTTAAGAAAATATTTGAAGAACATGGTGGACTTGGTGGTCATAAGAAGCTTAGCACAAAAGCTCATTTACAAACCTTAATTAATCACAGACCTTTGAGCTTGACATAGACCTGTAAATAATATAATCCCAAACAAACTTAACTGTTGAATCGTATTGAGCTATATTTAAACTCAAAACACGAACTTAAATTATTTATTCACTCCAATCAGCTCACTCGTTGTATTCTTAGAGATCTTTTGGACAAAAAAACAATCTGATTAAGTAATTTTAATCGTCGCCAACTACATATATATATATATATATATATATATATATATATATGTGTGTTTTTTTTTTGGTAAACTCAGTAACACCTTGCAAAGAAAGGAAAACACACGCACTCACACCTCACATGCAAACACACACACACGCAGCCTTTATAAGCTTCACCCAAGAGCTTCCCAAAATGGGTACCAACCGTTATGACGTTATGGAACTTATAAGGACATGCGTGTTCCGATATACATCCGATATGGGACTAAACTTAACACCACTCAAGGCTTTGTTTTTTTTTTGGTAAACTCAATTGCCAACTACATATTTATTAGGGTGGTTAGGACCATTTTTCAATCATGCTATTTTTTGGTCTATAAGATATCATACATATATAAAATCCATACAACCGAATTAGAAAAATTCAATTAATCATATATATATATATATATCAATTCAATGTTTTCATAACCGAACCGGCCGTCGAATTAGTTGGGTGGTCGATTCCCGGTTTGACCGTTTTGATCCTGTCTTTTTTTTATTAATTTTTTTTTCACTTTTATCAGGTTCTCAACCGGTTTCAACCGACCAGTTTTTCCGATTCTTAATAAACCGATCGGTTTTTTATGTCATCTTTTTGGAAACTGGTGAGGGGACCGATTCCCGATTTTCCCGGTTCAATCGGCCCATATAGTTCTCATAACACTGTGTCAACTAGGGTGACAAGGGTTTGGGTTAGGTTAAGGCATTTATGGATCAAATTAGAGTGCTATCATCTTGAGTCTCGTCTGTAGACGGAAACACAACCCAAATGAGGTTGTCCCTGTATATTAGATGGCGGGGTGTCACCTCAGGGTTCAACCATGTAATCCTGGTTTTTAGAAAAAAATTATACGACAGAAGTTTGAAACAAATTTAACCAAAGTTAAAAGCGCAGTTTAAGGGCTTTGTGAGTGGGACAGACGGTTTTGGTCTGGTGAGGGCCAGACCAAATCCAATCCCGATGAAATCCCATTCCCCATGTGAAATCATACCACTAAAAGGACTCAATTTTTTTTCTTTTCCATTTCCCTCACTTTGGGTGAAAGTGAAACAAACAAAAAGCTCTCAATAACAGAGAAAGCAAGACAGAAATGGAGAGAGAAGAAGCTACGCCATCGTCAGGGCTCTACGAAAGAGAGAGAGGCGCCGGCGGGAAGTTCAGCAAACCTCCGACCACTCCATATGACCGTCCGGCGAACCAACCGGAAACCGGCCAAGCGAGAGATGGAGGATGGTTTTCGAAGCTCGTCGACCCAGCTTCTCGCCTCCTCTCCAGTGGCGCCAACAGAATCTTCCCATATTTCTTCTATAAATCCGCTTCCATGGTTGCCTCTCCGGCCTCCGATCCTGGTGAGTTCTCTATATTTCTGTTTTTCTCTTTCAGCTATCCATCTTCTTTGTTAAAATTGCTTTTTGTTTTTTCCAATTAGGGTTATTGGGTTCTGAGTTTGGGTTTCAGGCGGTTTTGATGTGGCAATGTTGATTGTTAGTGTAAATTTAGGTTCTCCGTTCTTTTGGTGGACTTTCGAAAGTTCGGAACATTAAGGTGGCGTTTGGATTGGATTTTATTAGCCAAAAATCAATTTTGATAAAATTGATTTTGTAAAATTAATTGTCAAATAAAGCACTTTTTCAAATAATAGTGTTTGGGGAATACGAAGATGATAGACTCAACTTCGTATTCCCTAAACACTATTATTTGAAAAAATAATTATTTGACAATTTATTTTACAAAATCTATTTTTATCAAAATTGATTTTTAGCTAATAAAATCTAATCCAAACGCCCTATAATATTTTGGAACAAGAGGCAAGAGTCTGAGAGGAAAGGGGAGAGGGTTTCTAACTCTTTTACACAATGGTTTCTCAGATTTATCGGTTCAATTTAATTAGAAATTCCACATGTATGGAACTTAAAATATCCATTTTTTTGGTGGAACTTGAAAGTTCCATACTTGTAAAATTTTGCACTCTATGGGATAATATAGTTCTAGACATTAAGTAAAATTAGGCATGAAACAATCAAAGTTCTAGACTTTTAAAAGTTCCACCGAAATAACGGACCTTATTGTGATTGTGTTATTGAATTTGATGGGTGTGGGATTGTGTTCTTGAATTTGACGGTTTGGGATAGTTTTCTCAAGTATGGGAGATCGTGGAAGGGAGCGGAAAAGTTTCCGTTGTAGCAAATAACTAGAAGCGTTGAGTGTGAGATTTAGCTTACTGGGGTTTTGAGTTTTCTTGGATATTGCACAATGCAGCCTAAGATGGGCGTTTATTACTGTTGTTTCCTTTACAAAAGTTGCAAATGGTAGAATCTATAATTCAAACTCTATAGAAGGCTGGCGGTGAAACAATGTGCTTATGCTCTATAATTTGCTCTTTGTGGCTGATGAAATGATCGATATTATAGACGAAGTCCTAGAACGTTATGATATTAGAATTCATGTATGCATCACTATGCACCTTATAAGATTAAATTGGCATTTCCAATTTTCGGTTGAGTGTAGAATCTCTTGATCTAGTCACACCTTGAACTTAAAACAGAGTCACGGAGAAATATATTGGCACCTCAAATTTGCCAAGGAGAATATTGTTTCAATGGGTTGGGGATTTTCTAGCAATAGATAACATGCAATGTAGGTATTTGTCTTGCAAGAGGCTTGTAAATTCTAAGGCTACTTAAAATCACACTTTGTCATTATTCTAACGGCGAGCTGCCAAAATTAGTCCAATAATAAGCCTTAGCAAGGACTTGGGGAGTTTCTCTTTCCCATTTTACAACCTTGCCACCTGACAAGTTAGATATTCGGATATACATTGGGCTGAATAGAATTGCTTACAATTGAAGTAATCAGTCTCATTGTCACCTATTTTGGAATCGAAAATCCAATTCCACTGATTTTGCAACCAAATGGAATTGTGTGGTGGACAAAATTGTTGAAAGATATTTGCTAAATTGATTCATGGACTCAGCTCTTGGGATCCCCTTTCATGTAAGTTTGTTGCAAAAATGACATGCCTGATTTAATCTTATGAAGCTCTATAGCGAGTTGACCATAGTTGTCAAGGCGACTAGGCGACTTGAGGTGACAAACCTTATGGACGCTTGAGGCGCTTGAGTCATCGCCTGGTGAACTTTTTATTGCAGACATCCCCCAATATGAGATCTATGTATGACGCATTTTCTTGAATAAGAGGCCTTGCAGTTCATGTAAATTACAAAAAAAAAAATGTACTTTGATAGAAACTTCCTTAGAGACAGATCTAAGAACAATAAATGGGGATTTTAAGTGTTGAGGATAAAAAAAACAAAGTCTACAATGATTGTCGAAAGGGGGGGGGAGGGGAGAAAGAGATTATGAAGGATAAAAATAGAAAGAAACAATTGTCTACAGTAACAACCGAACATGAGAGAGAACGGAGATGAGAGAGGAGAGAGTGTATAGAACTGAATAAATAACATAAAAATAGTCTGAAAGTTAATGTGACATTGAACATGAGAGAGACAAGAGAGGAGGAGAGGAGGCCGTACATTCTACTCTCATTTATTCTTTCTTCTTTTTTCTCGATTATACTCGAAAAATATAATAAAAAATATATAATTGGTAAAATATATAATTATGGGGTTTACGCATTAATTTAAATTATAAAAGACCTCTTTAAATATGGGTTTATGAGAGTTTTGGGGGTCCTAGAAGAAATTTGAGGCATTTAAAAATCTTTTTTATATTATTATTGGACCACCTGAGTCCACTTGTATGCTTGGCGCCTAGGCGATGCTTGTAACAACTATGCAAAAGCGTATGAAGACCATATGGTTCACCCACAAATAGGAAGAGAGAGAGAAAGAGAGAGAGGTCAATTGTCCACCCATTGAGCGAAAGAGAGGACAGGTTAACATGAGGGAAACATACTTGACATCATTCATCTCTTCTTTCTTCTTCTATCTGCAAATCTTTTTTTGGTTAGATGTACAAAGTCTAACATATTATACGGTAAAAGACATGAAAAAGTATATAAAATAACATATATTTTTTTTATTTACCAAACTATTATATTCAAATAAAGTAACTTTTATATCTTTAAACAATAATAATATTGCATAAATCAGATTTATGTTTCCCGTTTAGAGGGAAGCCCGGTTGAGGAGAGAAGGGTTTGGGAAATGGGGTCCTGTGGAGTCTTTATCGTTCCTTGGCTTGTGAGGAAGGTGGATACCTCTGAGTCTGCGGCAGGCTATGATAATGACTGTTTGAGGCCGCCAGTCGCTTGAGCCCAGCAGAGCGCCTGATCACCTAGGCGACCGCCTGATCGCCTAGGCGACCGCCTGAGGTGCTTGAGGCGACGCCTTTAACAACTATGGAGTTGACATTGTGTTCCTGATGTTGAACAAAATGATTATCCAGCATAATCAAAGAAGAAGAAAACAAACACAGATGAGACATGATGATCTAAGAAAGAGGAGTTACCCTATTCGCATCATTGCAGAGGTGGGCCCATCTGTAATAGTGGTTTACCACAAACAAGCAAGATTCATCCTAGTCTTCATTGGGTTTCATTGTGGGAGAAGGGAGTTCCAATTTTTTCCTTTATCTGCTAACAAGAGTGTTTTGGCATATTAGAAAATTCATTGTTTAGTAAATAAGCTAAGTTTGTATATTATGAGCTCTCTTCTCCACCCTTATATTTTCCTATTTTCAATTATATATATAATATAATCAATGAAAAAAGGAACTATTTTAGGGCCTCAAAAACCCTTTAATGGGGGCTAAGTTTGTACATTATGAGGAGTTACCCTATTTTAGGTGCGTATTGATGAATTCAATTAAATAAATCTATTGTGGACATGTAAGAAAATTCATGGAAAAGTTGGAAATTAGAACCTCGATATTAAATCGTAGCATTTCTATGGCACGTAATAATAAGTGCTACGAGAATGTACAATAACACGTAATACATATAGAATAAAAAAATTCCAGCATTGCATTAGATGTATTGAATAGTCACCAAGTTGAGAGCTCGGGAATTATTCAAAAAATCGGCAAATTTGGAAAATTTGAAAATGGTCGAGTAAGATATAAAAAATTGAAAACAAGATTACTAATTATGAAAAATTATAAACAAATAAAAACAGTGGCGCATTTTTTGGGGCTTTTAAAAAAAATCAGGGAACTTTGTTACTATTGATTGGATATGTATCATATGGTACAATATTGATACTTAAACCATGCCCGCAGTAAAAACTTGGTAGATTCTTGCTTTGGTGCATATATCTTTGAAAACCCATCACAATTGGATTTGTTCATAGTTTTGGCTACACTCCCAATATGTATGGTGCGTGCATGCATGCATGCGTTTTTGTGTATTTACTGCTGAATTTTGGTTGGTTCATGGTTGTGTCAGGCAACGTCCATACTTACATTCTTTTAAATGTGATACAAAACTACAATTGTTCCATCAACCTTAGTAGGCCTCCCACCCTTTTGTTTTCCCAAGTTTGTCTTTGCTATTGTGCTTTAAGTTGAGTTCGAATAGTTTGCTGTGGAGTCCAACCACTACCACTACCACTACCATTAGGCTTTTTGTAATAGTTTATTTGAGTTACTACAGACCTTTTACTTTACTGAATAAGCTTTTGTATGGGAAAGCATACTGCATACATAATTCACATACTACCATGGTTCAAAACATCAATATATATCTTTCTTAGCGGTGTTTTGGGATACTGATATAGATGAACAAAGTAATAAATAAATTCCAGGCTATTAACCATGCATCATGCATGTTGGCACTGATATGCACGGTGCACTACGATATAGCTTAATACTGGTCGATACACATTTTGATAAAGTAGAATTCCTCATTCTCAACCAATACACACCATACACTATGATTTGTACTGATACGTCTTTGATACACACCTATACCCTAGGAATACAAAATAAATACTCTATGGATTCACATCGATACGCTATATAGATACACTAGAAATTAATTATTTAAAAATATAGCCTACAAAAATAAAATAATTTATTTTATCATTAATACTAGTCCTATAATATCTAAAAAATATGTGATTTGTCTATATATGGTAGACTAAAACACATATAGGTGATTATTTTTTTTATATTTTGTATTCAAAATATTACATAAAAAAATATATGATTAATGTTTTTATTAAAATAATAAAGGTAATTTTTCATTACTACTAAATCTATAATATTTTTTGATAAGTTACTAATTATATAAGATAAAATAAAATATATGGCTCTAGTGAACGATCTACCATATCCATGGAGTAATCTTTATTTTCGTGATTTTTTTAAACTCAATTTTGTTCTTATGCATTGAAAATTCAAATGAAAAACATTAAGCATCCTAAAACCCAATGCCATTAATAGTGAGTTATGCTTTAGACGTTTATAATTGAGTATAGATTGTGTTTTTGTACTTATTTATCAACATGACCTCATTTAACTTAAGGTTAGCTAAATGTAGTTGTAGGACTTTATTTAGTTTGTTTTTAGTGTATCTTTGTATTAAGAAGTTTATGTAAGGTATCCAAGTGTTCTCTTGTCTATCCATGCATTTCTTAGTGTTTTTTCTTGCCTATCCATGATACGTATCTTAGTTTTGACTTACCCATACTCCCACCCACGCTAATACTTTGAATGACGCGTACTATCGCGGGTGCGGCTATCGATTGTGGAATGGAGTTCCACAAGCTCGTTGGGTCAAGAAGTGAGGGATTCTCTTTATTTTGAGGCCAGATAGTAGTTGTGTTGTCGATTTATTTTCATCTTTATTAGTCTTATTTTTCCCTTTTACTTAGTTTACATCTCTATAAATTGCTTATTATTATCTTGAATATATCTGATTTACCGATTAAAAAAAAATGACATTTACTACAAAGCAATGTTTTAAAAGGGCAAGGCATGAGGCAAGGTGTTGCTTTTGTCTAAGGCGTGAAGCGTAAGGCGTAAGCCTCCCGGGATTTGATTTTTTATTAATAAAATAATCTATAAAAATTAAATAATCTTGTGATCACTTCTATGATGTATCGAAATGATTAATCAAATGGTTGTATCATTAATCAATTGCCAGTATCGAGTATCAACTATTAAATATCAACGACCTTTACATTAAGTTAAAAATAAATACATCAAGTTGATTAACTGTTAACCAACGGACTGTATCAAGTATCAACGACATGTACATTAAGTAAAAAAAATAAATACATACAGCATGTTTAACTTAAACCCATGTTTAAACCAACGTACAAGGTACCTTGTTCTGTTGTCCTCTGTCAAGAGAGGAAATAAAAGAACGAAAAAAAGGAGGGGGAGAGCGTGAGCGTGGGTGGAGCCGTGGAAGAAACCAGGTATTTACACCTCCACCTTTTTTTTCTTTCTTCTTCTTCTTCTCCTCTGTCTTTTTTCTTTTTTAATGGCACTATCCAGCCGAGAGGCCGAAGACATACCAGAGGGGAAAAAAAGGAGAGAGAGAGAGAGAGAGAGAGAGAATACATACCAGAGATTTTCTTCCTTTTTTATTTTTATTTTTTTTTATCCTTAGTCGTTTTCCTCCTTATCTACTTCTCTGTTTTTTTGATCTTCTGTTGTTTTCCTTTCTACAATTTTTGAGAGAGAGAGAGGAAGAGGACGAGAGGGGTTGAAGACAATTTGGTTCCGTTGAAGATCTCCTATTTCAGTTGAATTGAAGACATCTTCCGTAGAACTTTTGATTTTATTCATTTTTAAAAAAAAAATGTAAGACAAGGGTACAAGCTTCTAAAAGGAGAGAGAGGGCTTCTAAGACGTCTGAATGTAAACACTTTTTTAAAAATAAAAAATGTTAATAAACGTGTTCTGAGAGCGTACAATAATGATAAAATAGCGTTAAGTGGCATACGCCTCTCTTGGTGCGCACACTTTTTAAACGCCTTTAGACAGATGCGTACGCTACCAACCCCTCCCACGCTTTTTATCAACGCCTTATAGCGTTTTGCCAACGCTTGGCCTTGAGGCACACCTTAAGGCGTATGCCTCTACCGCCTTTTAAAACACTGCTACAGAGCTATCCCGACACCAAATCATAGTTCAAAATATCGGTATTGGTCGCCGTATCAGTAAGTCCAAAATAGGATACATGTCGGCGTAATGGTACCGTATCGATTGGATAAGGCAGAAAAAAATAGGATACGCTAAAAAAAAGCTTGGCTATGCAAGGAATAACTTGGATACCTTATATAAAACCTCTCTTAATACAAATATAAGCTAAAAACAAACTAAATGAAGGCCTTCAACTATATTTATAATCATACAAATGAGAGTTAAAAATTTTATAAGTTAAAAAAGGCATGTGCGTTGATAAATATTTATGAAAATACAAGTCATAGTCACTTAACCAAGTATAGGAAATACAATTTAGATATTAAAACCTTACATTTAATAAAATACACAAGAAAATATTGACTTGTATTCATAAATCAAATAACATACATGATAGAAGCTCAATACCACATTAAGCTTCGTGCCGGCTCGTACTTTGTCACTTTGGGATCAGAAATTAAGTATAGTGATACATTATAGGTACTCCAGATATGATGACACCATTGTGGCCAACTCATCTATTAATTTTGGGTTGATTATAAATTTAAAGAAGTAAAATGAAGAACATTAAGAGTTTTTACATACCTTTAAAATTTTGAGGAAAACCTTTCAAATCCAAAATCAAATGCTGAGATCTTTGTTTTCAAAATCACATGAGAATAGTTCAGACGGAGCTATCTGGTGCCCGAGAGATCTCAATGATTGGGAAATTAGCGATCTCTCAAAGACTTTTGGAGCGGATTTCCTCAGTTCCTATTTGTCCAGAGATTAGGGATAGCAGAATGTGGGCTAGGGGCAGCCAAGGGTGATTTTCGGTTAGCAATTTATACAAGACTTTGGCTTCTTCCTCGGGGAATTCGTTTCCCCACAGAGTTGTGTGGAACCCCGGGATACCCTCTAAGGTTTCCTTTTTTCTTTGGTCTGCGGCGTTGGACAAACTTTTAACTGGAGATCATTTGCAGCACAGAGAGTGGAGCTTGGCGAACTGATACTACATGTGCCACCAAGCGGAGGAGACAGTGAATCATCTTCTTTGACATTGCCCGGTAGCATCGGAGGTGTGGAACTATTTCTTAGATCGCCTGGGGGAGGCCTGGGTCACCCCATCATCGTTTCGTCACCTCCTAGATTGTTGGAACCGAGATCAAGGGCCGGGGGTTGGTGAGAAGATTCGGGGAGTGCTTCCGGGGGCTATTTCTTGGACCCTTTGGTTAGAAAGAAGTAGCAGGGTGTTTGAAGAAAAATCGGTTTCAACACCTTGGATATGCAGTTGAGTCCGTTGGGCTGTTTTGGAGTGGGTAGGCTTACATTATTCTAGGGAGGAAATACAGGACATATTGTATTAGTTCCATGAGGTAAGATAGGGGAGGATATCGTTATAGGAGTAAGGGCGGGGTTATTGTTTACTTGCTTGTAAACCAATCGGGTTTCTGCCTTGCCCTTATTTCTTTCGTCCTTTTTAATAAGATGAGTATTGATTAAAAAAAAAAAAAAAAACAATGGAGTTGTTGTTTTAGGCTTAAAATTTGATTATGAAAGAAATTTAGGAGAGAGAATAGGATTTGGAAGTGTTTTGAAACACCTCAAAATGAAATAAAAGGTACAGTTTTAAGGTCCATATCGGTCTGATACATGAACAAAATCGGTCGGTACCTCAATTTTTTTTAACATTGTTCAAACTATGTATATTGGTCCGTATCGGTATTGATACATTGTAAAAAAACATTTTAGTGTTCCAACGTATCGGGTGGGCCAAAAACCGGTACGTATCGGCCGACATGGACCGATATTTTATACCATGCACCAAATATACTTGAAGAAAGATAAGAGAAGAGTCAACATTTTTTTGCAAAAATGAAATTACTACGTGGGCGAGTCCAATTTTTGAATATTATAATTGATTCTTAATATTAATACAAACCTAAAATACCTACTTGAATAGTGGGTGGATTCCCTTATTTAGAAGTTCAGATAAGCATGGTGTTTAACCCCAAAGAACACCTTGAAATTTTTTCTACAGAGGGTCACATCCTAACGGATGAGAGTACCATAATAAAATGTGTTCATGAGCAAGAGACCGTGCTCTCCATGATATGAAGAGAGCCTATGCTCTATGTCATAGGAAAGAATGATATCATCAAAAGCTAGAAAGCACGGATACTTCAAATGGGTCATCATACCCGTGTCGGATATGTATCGGATACGGATACGCCTCCGATATGGCGGGATACGTACGGGATACGGCTCAGGCGTATCCGATTAATTTAAAACAATTTTTTATTTCGGGATACGTTCGGGATACAGCATGGATACGGTAACAGTTCCATTCAAGCATTTTACTGATTTGCCCTTTATTTTTTGGATTTTGTTTTCAATAAATCATTTAGGGCTCCATTCGGCCAAAACAGAAAAGGAAAAAAAAACAGAAGAGAAAGAAGTTGAGGAGAAAGGCGGAAGAACCCTACCTCTTTCGGTCTTTCCCGTCCAAAGCTCAAGCTCAAGCTTCCCCATTCAGGTCCTTGTTTGCTTTTTTTTTCTCTTGGTTAAAGAAACAGTCGGTCCCTGTTTGCTTTTTTTTTACTGTTTGCCTTTTCTTTTAAAGCTCAAACAACTGTTAGTTTGTTACCCTCCCCCAAAAAAAAAGGTTTCAACTTTCAATTGTCCAAATCAATTGTTTTTTAAAGGCTCAAACTTTAGTTGGCGGTTTGCTCTTGTCTGCTTCTGCTTCTGTTTTTTTTTTTTTTTTAAAGGCTCAAACAAATTCAACTATCAAATGATTCAAATCAATTATTTTTTTAGAGTGTTCTCTCTTTCTCTTTTAATATACTTTGATTGTTTACTAAATTCATAATTTTAGGAATATGAGTTCGGGTTCAGGAAGTTTGGTTTCAACGTGTGGAAGTGGAACTTCCATGATACAAGATGAATCAGATGATCATACTCCTCTATGGAACTATGTTACTAAAGTAGAAAAAATGGGGGAAGGAGGTGGGAATACTAGATTCAAATGCAATTATTGTCAAAATATTTACAATGGGTCATATTTTAGAGTCAAGGCTCCTTTGTTGAGACTTTCGGGTCATGGGATTAGAGTCTGCCCAAAAGTAAATTTCGAGACTCTTTCTGAAATGCAAAAGGTAGTTGAAGATGCTGAAAACTGGTTGAAAATGGTTATGCCTAAAAAGGTTCCTTTGCCACCTTCTTCTTACCAATCCATGGGTATGGGGTCAAGCAGTACTGGAGCAATTAGACAAGAAGGTTTTGAGCCAAAAAAAAGAAAGGCTTCAGGAAATACTGCCTTAGAGAAGGCATTCAACAGTAATGCTCGAGAACAATTGCATTTCGAGATTGCTCGGATGTTTTACTCAAGTGGCTTGCTTTTTCATTTAGGTAGGAACCCACATTATGCGAGTTCCTATTCATTGCTGCAAACAATTTAATTGTTGGATATGTACCTCCTGGATATAATTTGTTGATGACTTCTTTACTCCAAAAGGAAAGGGCAAATGTAGAAAGGTTGTTGGAGACGACTAAGAAATCATGGAAGGAAAAGGGGTTAAGTATTGCTACTGATGGATGGACTGATTCACAAAGAAGACCTCTTATCAATTTTATGGCAGCATCGGAATCTGGAGCAATGTTCTTGAAAGCTATTAATTGTGAGGGGGAGGTGAAAGACAAGTTTTTTATTTCCAACTTGATCAATCAAGTAATTGAAGAAGTTGGACCTTAAAATGTGGTTCAAGTGTTTACTGATAATGCTTCTGTTTGTAGTTCAGCTGGATAACTCATTCAAGGCAAGTACTCAAATATCTTTTGGACATCATATGTGGTGCACACATTAAACCTTGCTCTTAAGAATATATGCGCTGCAAAAAATATTGAGAAGAATGCAATTACTTATGAAAAATGCCATTGGATTACAGGTATTGTTGGGGGTGTGATGTTTATAAAATAGTTTATCATGAATCATTCTATGAGATTGGCTATTTTCAATGAGTTTGTGCCCTTGAAATTACTTGCTGTTGCAGACTCGCGCTTTGCATCTTCAATTATTATGCTAAAAAGGTTTAAATTGATAAAGCGTGGCCTCCAAACAATGGTTATAAGTGATAAATGGGTTTCGTACAAAGAAGATGATATTGGGAAAGCAACATTTGTGAAGGAAAATGTGTTGAATGATATATTTTGGGATAAGATAGATTACATACTCTCTTTCACATTGCCAATTTATGAGATGCTTCGGTTTTGTGACACCGACAAGCCATGTCTTCACTTGGTTTATGAAATGTGGGATGCAATGATTGAAAAGGTGAAGGCATCCATCTATAGGCATGAAGGGAAGTTAGAACATGAGGAGTTAACCTTCTATTCTGTGGTGCATGAGATACTATTTGAGAGGTGGGCCAAAAGTAACACACCTCTTCACTGTCTTGCACATTCTTTGAATCCCAGGTAATAGCTTACTTTTAGACTATTAGTTATTCTTATTTTTTAAGTTATATCTTTTAATATCAATAGCACAATTTTTTTGATGTTTTTTTTAATTGTAAAATAGGTATTACAGTTCAATGTGGCTTGATGAAAATCCCAATCATGTTCCTCCTCACAAGGATGATGAAATTGCAAATATGAGAAACAAGTGCTTCAAGAAATACTTTCCATGTGCAGATGAGAGAAGGGCTGTTAATGTTGAGTATGCCAAGTTCTCGGGTTGTTTGGACAAATTTGAAGACCATGATTTGAAAAATGATAGAGGAGCAATGGAACCACTTCTTTGGTGGTTTGCACATGGGTCATCTGCACCTATGCTCCAATCTTTAGCATTGAAATTACTTGGTCAGCCATGTTCCTCTTCTTGTTGTGAAAGGAATTGGAGTACCTACTCTTTCATTCACTCCCTTTAGAGGAACAAAATGACACCACAACGTGCTGAAGATTTGGTTTTTGTGCATTATCAAGGAGGAGCCGACAATACATGGAAGGAGAGACCAAGCTATGGGACATTGGTGGAGATGGATTTGATTCAATGGAGGGTGCTGGGCCTGCTGGCTTGCTTGAAATTGCTAGTCTTTCACTTGATGAGCCTGATATGGAAGCTATAGTATTCACAGATGAAGGCGAAGATGTTATTAATGAAGTTCCTTAGCTTCATAGGATGACTTTCTTTTTTGCTTAGTGGATGATGAGATGTCTGTTTTGTTTTTTGTTTTTGCATGGACATGGTCTTTGAACCAATGGTTATTTTGTAATTATAATACAAAATATAGTATTATTATTATTTTAAAAAAAATAAAAAATACAGACGTATCCTGGCTGTACCCGTATCCTGTTATCTTAGGTTTTGCCGTAACATTGTACCCGTATCGTATCGTACCCGTATCCCGTATCCGTATCCGTGCTTCTTAGATCAAAAGGAATATAGTGATATAACATATTATGTCACCTTCTTTTCAAGGTGAATTTAGTTTACATGTTAGGTTTCGTTTGAATTACAATTAGATTAGCAATAGGACTTCTAGAAGTTTCCAAATTTTTGTAAGGTTTTCCCGTGTTACAAAGGAGGGTGTAGACATGTGATAAGGGGACGCCAAAAGATTCCGCATTTTTTTTTTTCATAGGTTTTGTTAATGCGGAATGCTGTTCTTGCGTAGAAGAATTGTGAATTCCTCAGAGGCTTGAAGTTGAAGAGCATATATATTTTTCTTTCATATTATTTCTTTTTCGATAACTTTGGTATGCACCTTTTTGGGGTTTAAGACGGCTAGGCAAGACACTTGCCCTTAGGGTAAGGGTGGTATGGGTGTGCTCCTCACAGAGGGCAAGTCCTGGGATCGATCCTGTGGGACATTCCAAACAAATTTGGTGACAATGCCTAGGGTGTTGTGGTGATGATTCACACCCATTAACACTATCAACTAATGTAGATAAAGGATTCCTCTACCAAAAGAAAGGTGGTGAAGCATCTCAAGGCAGCATGAAATGTCACATTCCAGACGATCACGTTTTTCAGATGCTCCTCCTCCTGCTATAAACCAGATTTTATGAAAAATTGACAACCGACATGGGTATTTAATAGTTTGACTGTTTGAGTATCATACTATTTAAAATCAATACTGATTTAGTTTTCCAAATTTCTCTTCTTTTTTGTCTGTTCTAGATGTTGCTTTAGATTCTGTCTTTCTAAGTTATGGATCAAAAAATTTTCATTTGTTCCTGTCATATGTTCTGTCTTTGTCCACGTTATGAAGGATAATTTAGTCAGCTTTATTTCCAGCTTATACATCAGCTTTATGTTTCATTTGTTCCTGTCAATAATCTCCTGTTTCAACTTGTTATTTTCTTTTAGTCTTTCTCTTTCAAATTTTATTAGTTAGTTAAATAATTATTTTGCTTCATATTGTACTCCTCAGGCCTTTGAGTTTCCAATCCTTCTAACTAAAAGGTTTTTGTGGAACAATACATGGCATACAGAGGTGAAGCAAGATGCTGGTGATGAAGATCTAAAGCACACTTCTAATGTAAGGCTTTTGCCTATTTTTTTTTATAATGTGTTCTTAGGCTTACAGTGCTTTTCATCAAGTAAATTTTTTTTCTTAATGCTTGACGTTATATTATTCATTTCATGGGTGAATATCATTGCATCCTTCATACTTGCTCGATTCTTATGTTGTATGCTTCCTGTAATTTAGGTTTATAGCTGTTTGTGCTTTTTTGATAGTTTTGAGCTTTTGTAGGGTCTTTTTAGGTCCCGTACTTTTATTGCCATGGTTCAAAATATCGGTATCTGGTGCCATATTGTAAGTCGATTTTCGGATATGTATCGGCGTATTGGTTTGTATTGGTGGGATACGTCAGGAAAATCAAGATACGTTTGGATACTTCAGAAAAAACTTGGATACCTTGCATAAAACTTCTTTTTATGCAAATATAAGCTCAAAACATACTAAATGAAGACCCCTTAACTACATTTATAACTATACAAATGAGAAGAATTTTATAAGTTAGAAAAGGTGACCTTGCTGATAAATAGTTATGAAAATACAACCAATAGTCACTTAGCCAAGTATAAGTAATACAATCTAGATATTAAAACCTTACATTCAATGACATAAATAAAAAGGTATTGCGGCCATAAAGTGAATTACATATATGATACAAGCTCAACACCACATTGAGCTTCGTTTCAACTCAAATGGTGCGGGCTCATGAACTGAATAAGGTGTTACTTTATAAGTGAACTAGACATGTGGCCATCTCATGTGAAGGTGGTATGTGGACTGGTACATATGTACGTACATCTGCTGTAAGTTCGAGAGCTGTGGAATTTGTTCATAAATGTCACTCGATGCTTGGGATTGAGCATGTAGTGACCCAACACCATATAAAATTCAATGTGCGAAATAATTTTATCGCTCTTTTGTGTTTTGATAATGTTTTGACATATTAACAATTAGTTACGATTAAAAAAAAAACCCTGCAATTTAAAAGTTGAAATTTGGTCTGGACGGTTAAAAACTGAATTTTAACCTTGAACATGAAATTTAGATTTTGATTCCTTTGGAAATTTGGGGGTATTTTCAATGAATTTAAATACGGGGTACACAACATATGCTTAGAATTGTTTTTGTAAAGCTTGAATGTAAGTTTTCTTTTTGTACTGTTAGTTGACTTTTTGACCTTTTAGACTAAAATATTTTCATATACTAAAATATGAGACTTTTCTTACTAGACTTTTGGGTTTTAATAATGTTTTGATATAATAGAATTTATGAAATTATAAGATTTGAGAAATACCTTAGCATTTGAAAATTGAAATTTTGACCTAATCTCTGAAAAAAGGATTTTGTTCTTGAAATTTGTAATTGCAAAACCCTAGATTTTAGATCCTAAGGTGTGGTGAAGATTCAAGGTAGAAATTTGTAATTGCAAATCGATCTTGATGTGGCGGCTTTAGAGTTAATCTTGGTGTGGTTGCCGTCATTGGTAGAGAAGGAAGAAGTCTGAGTTTGAGCGTCGAGGGATATAACATCTCTCCATTTTTTTAGGAAAATTTTTCCTTATATATAATGGAAAACATTTACCTGAGAGAATAATTTTCTAAGGAAAAACATATTTTTTAGGGTGCCAAACATGAGAAAATATTATTTTACTTTGGAAACAATTTCCTACATCTACTTTCCTTACAAACAAATAGAGCCTTAGGGAAAGTTTTTTGGAATTTAGTGATTTTGATGGGTTTTGAGACCCATAAATGGCCCGGATGACGGTTCAAACGTTTCAACCATTCGGTTCTAGTTTCAAAAAACCTAAAAAAAATCATTTCAAAGTTTTTTTCCCTATAATCTTAGTATTACATGAATGCTTGTTGTTTCTATTACCTATCATTTTCTATAATCACTTCATCCTCACATGGGCTCTAGTTTCACCAGTGATTTCATGTTTGCTTCTTGACTCATTTGTAGGGTTGCAATTTCAAACACGTCCCCCAAGTTCGTTCAAAGCCGGACTTCTCACAGATTGGGCGAGGTATTGATTGAGCCCATGGTTCATGATGGGTTTTGATTTTCTTAACCTGCTTATAATTGGGTTGAGCTCCTCAAACTTGATTGGTTCAGAATATTGAGTTAAATTATTAATAAATACATGCAACTAATGTGTTTATTAAATATTAAATATAAGTCTAAATGTATTATAGTTAAAACCTAATTTACTTATTTAATTATTTTAAATGGGTTAGGTAGGCGGGTTTGGGGTTGACGGTTATCATATTGGGTTAGGTTCTGGCTTTCCCTTTCAACCCGTTTTATAAATGGGTTGAGTTGAGGGAATTTTACTTGACCTTTAATATGTCCCAACACAAGTTGTCAAGGTTCGAAATTTCGATTTCGCATGCCATTTCGAGCCGTGGAAAAAAGATATATCTCGTATATTTCGCAAGATATATCGATCTCAAGGGAACAATATCGAGGTGGAGAAAAAAATCGAAAAAAATAGTGAAAAACACAGAATTTTTCAATGGTTAAGATTCACTAACCCTTAGGATTAAAGCATCTAACCTTTGTTTTTTTTAGAAAAAAACTCTCTTTAATTGTGGTTAAGATTCACTAACCCTTAGGGTTAAAGCATCTAACATTTGTTTTTTAGAGAAAAAATTTAACGTGCTTTTAACTTTGGTTATGGTTCACTAATCCTTAGGGTTAAAGCAACTAACCTTGATTTTAGAGAAATTTTTTTTAAAAAATTAACGTGTCCCTTTTAATTCCTTTTACTTGTGGTTAAGATTTACTGATTCTTAGGGTTAAAGCATTAAGCATCTAACCTTGGTTTTAGAAATAAAACATAAAAAATTAATGTGTCCCCCTTTAACTCCCTTTGACTACGGTTAAGATTCAATATCCCTTAAGGTTAAAGCATCTAACCTTAATTTTTAGTAAAAAAAATAATCATAGGGGTTAAAACTTATTAACCATAATTCAAGAGCAGTTAAGGAGGCTTTGTGAGGTTATGAAATATCTCAAGGGCATAATAGTCATTTTATTAATAATTACAAATATAAGGGTTGAGGTTATTTGTCTTTTGTAAAACAAATAGTTAATTTGCAAACTGTTATACATAACAGTATGTTTGGAAATTAGAATAAACTTAGCAGCTAATATGCAAAAATCCAACATTAAACCAAATAAAACCAAACCCTCGTATACCATTCGATGAATGAGGAAAAGGGGCAAAGTCAGACTCAAGGGAGTATGAAGACAAAGGGGGCTTTCGGCGACGACGACGGCAGGCTACGGTGACGACGGCAGTCTACGGCGACGACGGTAGGCTACGGCGATGGCGATGGCAGGCTACAGGTATGATTCCTTCTCCTCTCTTCTTCTTCCTCCTCTTTTCTTCCTTCGTTCTTCTCTCTAGTCTCTCCTCTCTTCTTTTATTATTTTTTTGCTTCAAAGTTCAGACAAAGTGAACCCTAACAGGGTTTCACGAAAAAAAATAGGGGAAAAAAATGGGTTTTTTTTCTTCTCATACTACTGTTTCGACAATATCGATCAAAATTTTGGAAATATCGTCGAAATTTCGTAAATCTCGATCGAAATTCTCGAAAAATTGTAAATTTTTTAATTTTTGGTTCAGATGTCTCGGGACCCTCCGAGATCGATATATCTCGTTGAATTATGCGAAATTTCGACGAGATTTTGAACCTTGCAAGTTGTTTCTAGTTGCCACCCTTACTCATTTGTCTATGTGCCAACCCATTCCATTTCCCTCTTTTATGTACATATATATGGTAAGGGATCGGGAGACACATGAAAAGAACACATATGTTCACACACTCACACAACCATACGATTGGGAGATTCAACACAGCCACCAACAGTATGGTTGTGTGTGTGTGTGAACATGTGTTCTTTTTCATTTGTCTCCCTATCCCTTCCACATATATATTATATATAAACACACCATAAACTTTTAGTATATCATAAAAAAGGCATACAACTGCATAAAAGAAGATGTGGCAGAAGATCATGAGATTCGTTCAAGAAAACCAAACATGTAGTCATTTTTACTGATAACAAATAGAATACCGAAATTCATACTAATAATAGTACTAGTAATGATAATCAAGCAAATAAAATGTCTTTGATATGTTATTCTCAACAACGGATTTCCGTCGGGATATAATCAAAGGATCTATGTGCGCTCAAAGACGTAAAATATTTTTTTGGGAACTATTAATTTTAGCAAATTCTTTCTAACTCATCATCAGAAAAGAGAAGTGGTAAGGAAATAAGGAAAGAACAATGATCCATTTATTCTTAATAGGAAAAACAAAGAAAGGAGTTACCGATCCCAATAATAGGAGAGAGAGAGAGAGAGAGAGAGAGAGAGAGAGGTAAACGAGTTGAATTCGGGCGCAGCCCGCAAAAACCTCTTTTAAATTAATTCTCTTTAAGATTAGCTTTAATATTTAGAATTAATATATGTTCATTACTTCATTAGTTTATGTACTTTAATTCATGTCTTATTTATATTGTTTGATGAATTGTAGTTAGTTTGTAATACATTACTTAATGTTGTTTGCATTAATTTTGCTTTCATATTTAATTTGTTTTCATTTTAATCTTATAGTATTATACTATTATTCATATATTTATGGTATAATAGTTTTTCAAATATAAAATGAAAATATCCTCCAATGTACTTGAGTCTTGTTTTTTGGGTTCGCCATGTCTGACACCCGGGTCAGACACCGATATCAACATCTGTGTCTGTGTCTATGCATCATAGCTTATTACTGATACTATCTCCAAGTTTGTTAGTTCATTTCATGTTTTTCACTGTTATTGTCTCCTCTGCAATTCATTTGAATGTGTGGCATGATAGGTCTGTCTTGAGATCTTGACTTGTTCCATCATTTTATACTCGTTTTTTTCCATGCAGTATACAAACTTTGTTTTAGTTGGCCTTCATATAAAATTGCTTATGACGATGAATGCATTGTTTATTGCATTGTTGTTTCTGATGACTTAACTTTCAGGTATTTGTATCGGTATATCTGGAATAGAAACCATCACCTACTTATCTTCTGCTTGTGGTATATTCTTGGAAGATAAAGTGGCATGGCTGGAAAGAAGTGCAATTTCTTTTTATTGATTGCAAAAGGAACAGTTATTTGAAATCTACATGGTTGAACTAACATTTTCTTATATATTCTTTTGTCTTTTGTTAATGGAATTTTTATAAAATGGAGAAAGAGCTGCAATAAATTTTGATCAAACTGATATTACTTCTTTCTATCAATAAGAGATCCCGGGCTGCCTTTCTTTTTTTCGTTTTCAGCTTTATAATCTTGCTTTTCATTTTTGTCACTTTCTTCTGTTTGTGAACAAGAAATTTCGTACTTTTTTTCTTTCAGCTTTATGATCTTGGCAATCATTGTCTTGCAGATAGGGATATCCAGATCAACAGAAATAGGGGGTCCTAGTGAAGCAGCAGATGGATCAAAATGTGGCTCTGAATTTGATGAGCATACAGAAGAAAAATTATGCAACTCATCTGATGGTAGTAGGCTTTCTGAAATTGAGCAGCTTATGAAGGGAAAGCAATTTTCTAGGCAAGTGTGGTTTTCAGGCTTTCTTGTGTGATTTTTGTAAGACTTTCATAAAACATGAATTTAATGTTTATACATATGTGCAAATAGTTTTTTTTTCCTCGAAGGACCCTGTTTCTGATCCCTAAACAAGTGTGTCGTTTTGTTAATATTATTTTCTATTAGAAATAGTCATAATGCTTCCCAGGGCTAGTTGTTGGCGCACTGGGAGAAAGAGTGTTCAAAATCTTTGCAGTCCTGATAGAGAGGTCTTGGATGTGCGTATTACCAAGCTTCTTCTCTTTTGGTGTGCGATTACAGTCTACAATGAGTCCTTAGATTTATCTCCCATTTTTGGCCCTGTGTTGAGGCTTTGGTTGCTGTGTTGAGATTCTTTTCAGATGGGCCTGCCTTAGTTTTCTTGGTTGACTTTTGCTTGTAAAACGTTTTCTTTACCCATATATTCTTTGATTTACTGATCAGAAATAGTCATTATCACTCTTTCTTGTAAAACTTAGGTTTTTCTTGATTCACACAAGTTTTCTCCAATGCATATATAAACTCCATATCTGAATGGCCTTGATTGCTATGCAGAGATGAACTCAATCGCTTGACAGAGATATTACAGTCAAAGGTGGTTGATCTTTCAAATGTTTTTGAACAAGAAAAGAAAAATTCAAGTGTGGCTGCAGGAGCAGAATCTGCAGGGGCTGTATTGCCCCAGGAAAATCTAAGGACTGCAGTTGAAGAAACACAGGTAGATTTGAATAGAGTTATAGGGGGAACCTAAAACCCTCTTTCTTGGTCAACTGAGTAGAAATGAATCTTCAGTATGACCTTTCTGTTTTGAACCAATGGAAATGCTTGGAGAAGCTTCTTTAATTATATTTATTTATGCTGTTAATATGCATGTTCTGATATTTTATGACATTATGCTAATTTTCTGTAAATGTTGTAGATACGAGATGAAATTGGTGCTTCACCACTAGAAATTGCAAAGGCTTACATGGGAGCCCGGACATCAGAATTAGGCACCGGTTCTCAGAGTATAACACTCAAGGATGAAAGAGCTTCACTATATAGTGATGATTTTGCATCAAAGCCATATATTCCATCACCTTCACCTAAGTCATCCATATGCTGGCCAGGTGCCATGGAACAGGACCAGTGTGGTTATCTAACCCCACAAACACAACGAGACCGGATTGGGCTTCATAATTTGCCGCGAACCCCTTATTCAAGAACTGTTTATTCAAGGTCCTCATCTGAAGTATGTTAAGTTTGCAGTTTCTTGTTTTGATATTTAAACATGTTATGTAATACCTGGGGTTATCATTTTCTTCTTTTTACATGTTTCCAATTGACTAAGTTACAGGGAGGCGGCAATCGATCCCTCAATATTTCGTCAACACATTGGAAGCAACCACAAACTCCCTTTTATGGTGATAGCCAGGTAACATTTCATAACAGTGAACCTCATATAGATTTATACCTTCATATTGATGTTATTACTTCAGCAAGGATATTTCCTCTTTGTAACATGTCTTAATTTTCTGTAGCTTCTTGCACATAAATTTATATTGTAAGGCATTGGACTTCGTTAGAAATGTACCAGAATCACATTTTCTTCTTTTCTGAGTTGTAGTTGGTGCGACCAGATCTCATGAAACTTGGTTTTGGATTTAGTGAATATTTTCTATAGATTTGTATTATGTTAGTTATGAACAATCTTAAGATTTTTTTTGGGGAATAAACCCTAAATAGGATCTGTGATACGAAAAATAGACTGAAATTGATAACAAGAACACACACAAGAAAACCAAATTTATGTGGTTCCCTCAAGTTGAGGTATCGTCCACGGAGTCGCCAAGATTTGCACTATGATTTGGAGCAAGAGAAAATTACAGAGTTGAGATCTAAACAACAGTATCCGTGGTATGCTTAATAGTATTAGGGCTACATAACAAAGTGCAAAAGTACCAGAGTACCCCTACCTTTCAAAAAAATTTGGCTTGGGAGCTAACGTCCCCGAACCCCCACCTTGCGGGCAGGCTCCATACTACAGAGGTAGGATGTTCAGTCCGGACAGGCTCCAAACTACTTATCAATTTTATTATCTGCTTCATGAATTTTTACACAACATGATGAGGAACTTATAAATATAATCCAACAACCTTTCATCCTCCTCTAGCTGGGGTTCCTCTGTATCTTTCCTAGGTCATTTCGGGACTCCTTATTCGGTTGGCTATCAGTGCCTTTGGTGTCTGCTTCCTCTGTGATATGGACTATGCTTCTTGGAGCCATAACCTGGTCGTTATAGACGGAAAGGGCTATCCCCAAGTAGGTTCTTCATCTCATTGGTCTACTCCAACCTTGTTGAACGGACCTTGAACAGAAAAAGGTCTACCTGTATTCTTGCTGTAGTCTCTTAGTTAAGTTCCTTGTTAATGTGTTTTGAGCAATCGATGGCTTTGAGAAAGCATTTATATGCAGTGGAGACCAAGACGTTTGACCCACAAGAAAAGGATGCTAAAGAAGGGGTTTTGATCAAGATCACAAAGAGGGGGTTTGGGGGGGAGGGGGTGGCTGGGTTCTCCAATGTCTTATGGTTATTGGAGGAAACATTTAAGTGGAATCATTGGTGAAGTCCTTGCAGCTGAGCATCATAGTTACCAAGTACGGGTACGAATATAATAAGACAATGATCCGTTCGGAAAGTACTCTTGTTATACGGCAGAAACACTACAAAAGTATTGCAAGATTAAAACAATAATTAATAATTATAAAAAAACAGGACTCATAATACTAACTAATAACAAGCATTTGATATGGAAAATATGTCTAACATGACAAAAGTACGTGTATTATATGCGTATAATACGGAATCTGTGTTTTAACACGTAGTATCTTTCAACTATTAGACTTATGCAAGGATTAAAAAATCGTCGAAACCGATACGTATTGCCTGATACGTATTAGTTTCAGTTGAACTTGATACCCGAAACCATAGTTACCCAAGTATAATACGACAATGATCCGTTCGGGAAGTATAGGTGTTATACGGAAAAAACACGATAAAAGTATGGAAAAATTAAAAAATAATTAATAATTATAAATAAATAAAAATTATGATATTAATTAATAACAATCATTTAATATGAAATATGCATTTAACACGGAAAAAAAGGGGCAAAAATATGCATATTGTACGCGTTTAATACGTAAATCATGTATTAAACTGGGATTATACGGCGATATGCGTAAAACACGTAACACGGCAAAAGTACGTAGTTTTAAATGATGACCCCCTCTAAAAGTATTATACGAGTACTATAGGGTGTTTGGTAACTATGCCCGAAACCATACGTTTACGAGTTTTTTGAAGAAAAAACAGGACTTGGCTGAAACTGTTACGTATCGCCCGAGTCTAATGATATGTAACGGTTTCGGCCCTAGGACTTGACTGGATTTCTTGATTAAAAGGGGTTACGTAAACCCCTAAAAACATACCAAAACCACTTCTTTTGAATCTCTCTTTCTCCCTACACATTCTAAGCCCTAAAACCTAAAATCCTTTTGATTTTTGTAATTGAAAACTTGATTTGAGATTTTAATAATCTATTTTAAGAGTCTACGTGGCTTGAGCACTTAGCAATATATGTTTCTACTTTCGATTCATCTACTACCTTATAGGGAGGTTCTATCTTCGTCAATGCCTCATCAATTCGTTGATACAGGCCTATTAAGTGAGAGGGGGGCTTACTCCACAATAGGGCCAAGTAGGGCTATAGGGATGGAAACAACCCTTATGCATGAAGATAATCAATTCAGTTGTTGTGGTGGGACTCTATTATGAATTTCTGACCACATCCTCCATAGGGCTCTCTTTGATTACACATGAGCTGCCAAGGAAGCTCTTGAAAGAGCTACCTTAGAATGAAAGCTACATCAATCCACAGGAATTCACTCCTAGATATCTCCACCTCGTTTCTCGGTGGGCTCTTATCTGTTGACGAAGGAGGTTTAACCCACCTTTCATTATTTCTACATTTTCAACTTGATATTGACTTTAGAAGAATGTTGTTACTCATCCACTGCATATTTTTATTTATTTATTGTGATTTTTTAGATTTTTTTAATAAAATGAATAAAAAAAAGGCCCAAAACCGATACGTATCGGCTGGGAGCTTGGGACTGTTAAGGTCCTTGAAACTGTGTTTTTAATCATTGGACTTATGTCAACACCAGTGTGTTTCATTAGGGAATAAGAATTTTGTAGCTTTTCATTGATGGCGGTTGACGACCAATGCTCTATCGTATACAGAGCTCTTCATGTCTCGTTGCTAGCTTTAAAAGGAATTCATTTTCATATGTGGGTGCCGTTGATGTTGTATCATATTGGAAATGTCTGTGGGTGGTTGATCGAAGTTTACTATTCCACGAAGGAGATGACCGATCTCTCAGTAGAGAAGATTCGAGTTTGCGGTGATATAAGAGTGAATGAGTGATCCCTTGTCTCATTTCGATCGAGTTCCACTCTATTTCATATCTAGTGGAGATTCTAAGTTGGGAAGATGAATATTTGGATTATATGATGAGAAGAATGAGTTTTAGGGTGAAGTGACATCATTGGATGAAAAATTGTATCTCATCTATGTTCTTTTCAATCGTTAATGGCAGCCCGACATAATTCGTTTACAGTTTCAGGGGGTTGAGACAAGGGGACTCCTTTTCCCTATTTCTGTTCATCTTAGTCTCTGAAAGCTTTGAGTCAGATGCTCTCGAAAGCTGACGGACCAGTGTTTGAAGGTTTTTCGATAAGCAAGGATATCTTGCATATTTCGCATCTTTAGTTCACGAACGATACCTTGATTTTTTCCCATGCGTTGTTTCAGGACTTGGTCAATCTCATATGTCTTTTTAGATGCTTCGAAGCCATTTCAGGGTTGAGAGTCAATCTGGCTAAATCTGAGATCATGAAGTTGGGTGGGGTCCGGGTTATTGACCAATTAGTTGCTTGTCTAGGTTGTAGAGTGAGAGCTTTTCCTTCTGTCTATCTAGGTATGCCTCTTGGGGCAGGGTTTAAAGTTAAATCGGTGTGGGCCCCAGTTTTGGAGAGGTTTGCCAATAGACTTTCAGGTTGGAAATCTTCCTTGATTTCAACAACCTCACCTTATTTTATGTCTCTCCTTACAATTCACCAGTCAATAGCTATTTCCATAGAGAAAATGCTGAGAAATTTCCTTTGGAAGGGCAAAGGCGATCTGCCATAGCTTGAAGTATCACTTGGCGTGGGATAGATTTGTCGGTCTAGGAAAGGAAGGGGGGGGCATAAACTCTCTCTTTCCTCACCAAACCTCCAAACCCATTTACCTAGCAACGCCTTGTTTACGTGAACGTCAATTGCGAGAAGAGGTCTTGCTGTCATTGTGGCTAAATATGGTGAGGTATCGTGTTGGGCTCCGAGGGAGGTCAAGAATTCCCATGGGGTGGGGTTATGGAAGGGGATTATAGTAGTTGCCAGTCTGGTAATGCCTCACTGTAGTGTTAAGGTGGCTAGTAGTTTAGAGGTTATATTTTGGAAGGATGTGTGGTGTGGTTCTGGGAATCTCCAGGATGAATTTGGTGGCATTTTTTTTTTAGCTGAGGACATGGATGCCTCCGTAGGGGACTACTTTCAGATGAGTGCTGCAGGGGTGATGTGGTGCCGGAAGTTATGTTGGGATTTGAATGATTGGGAAGTAGAGGCGTTGGGTAGGCTCCTATAGCGGCTTGCAACTTCTCCTTGGTGCACTCAAGGCAAATATGTTAGAATTTGGTCTAGAGACAACAATGGGCGACTCTCAATGCGATCATTATTACAACCATTTGAGATAGTCCCTCTCGGCTCTTTTCCCTCTAAGGTATCTTTTATAGTTGTTACGGGCGACGCCTAAGGCGCCTGAGGCGGTCGCCTAGGTGGCCCACAAGGCCTAGGCGACCCAGCGCCCAGGCGGTTCTCTTACCAAATATGGTATTTGATGCTGTTTTTTCCAATTTTATACCCCAAGGTAAAGTAATTACTCAAATTTATTTCAGAGGGCTTGTTTGTAATTTATGTATACTATTAAGTTATTTATTATTATTAACTCCAAAAGGGGACCTTGCCTTTTCTAGGTTTGTTTATTGTCTACGACTATAACACTCTACAGGAAAGAGGAAACGAAGAGAAGAGAAGGAGAGGAAGAAGAAGAGAAACCTGCAACCAGCCATCCCGTTATCGACAAGCTCAAGTAGGCTCTCTCTCTCTCTCTCCCAACCGATATCTCCCAATCCCCTGTTTTCTCTCTCTCTCTCTATACATCTCTCTCTCCCTTGTTCTCTCTTCCAATCTGAAACTTTCAATTGTCAATCTGGATTTTTCAATTGTTTTCCCACTGTTTTGACAATCTTTTCAATTGTCAATCTGGATTTTTCAATTGTTTTCCCACTGTTTTGACAATCTTTCCCTTTGCTTTTGTTAGCTAACATACAAATTAAAGAATAAGAGCACTGAACTTACAGAATTACTGGATTTTCCTGTGTTTGATAAAAGCACTAGTGCTCTCACTCACGTAATGACTGCTCTCCCTTTCAATTGATAAAAGCACAGGGTCTTTTTTTTTTTTTACGTTGGACAAAACTAGCATCCACTGTGGCACTGTCCATATACAGCCACCTTGTTTTTAACCATTGTTTAAACTTTAAATACAGCCACAAATAACAGAATTGGTGGTCTGTATTATTGTAATTACAGAGTTGGTTCTCTGTATTATTGGACAACACTGTCTGTGGTTCTCTGTATTATTGGACAACACTGGTTCTCTGCATTATTGTAATTACAGAATTACAAAAATAAAATACAATACTATATTAGGTTCCTTCTCCTCTTCTCAGGCACTGTACTTACAAAACTTTGGAAGCTAAATTTCATTTGTGAGATGACTTTTTAATTATTTAATAATTTATATGCTCATTTATTAGTTCTTTTTAAGTTTATATAACAATTAAAATACATAAATATCTTAAATACAAGATGATACAAAAATGGAGTTCATATTGGGAGATAGGGAAATGTTTGCATCAGATTGTTCATCAGGCGACGCCTCAGGCTATCGACTCAGGCGCTCAAGGGTTCTACCACCTCAGGTCCCTTGGTCGCCTTGACAACTATGATATCTTTCTTCCTATAGAATGCGGTTTTGAATAGTATTCTAACTTGTGATCACTTGAAAAGGAGAGGATGGAGGATGACTAATTGGTGCTTCCTAGGCCTTCATTCAAAAGAATTGGTGGACCATTTGCTTCTGCATTGTCCTATCGCGAATATGATTTGAGGGTCTTTCTTTCTTCATTTCTTAACTTCTTATCCTGTTGGTTTTTGGCTAGTGCGGATGGTGCGCGTGTGGCAATCTGGTAGGCTCTTCCAGGAGTTATAACATGGGCAATTTGGAAAGAGAGAAACAAAAAAGTTTTTGAGAACTCCACCTCTTTTCCTTCCTGCAGATATTCTCATATCTGCTTGCTTATACTTGAATGTTCCATTCGGCGAGCTAGGGAGGAAGTGGGTGACGTATTGGGTTGAGGTGTGGTAGGGAGTTCTTCCAGTCTCGTCCTTAGTCTGGGGGTTATCATTGTAACTTTTGTTCTCTTCTTTTTGTTTTTTTTATGAGTTTACTCTCTTGTAAACTCCCCCTTGCTGTAATTGCCTTTGCTTTCTTTTATATAAATTTTGATTACCGATAAAAAAGTGTGTGAAGGATGTAAAGCTTGGCTGAAATTCATGGAGGTCGGGCAGAAGGATTGTTGAGAGGTTGAAGGAGGACATGAGTAAACTGTAAAGGAACATGGAGCTTCTCGATTGGAGTCCATTTTAGTGGGCCTCAACAGAAACGTTCCATTAATAAATTCAAAGGAATTAGGAATTAAAAAATGTCTGGGATCATTCAGAGAGCAGGGAAATAAGAGCTATCATATCCCGGGCAGTTTTGTGTTGTCAGATAACCTTCCACATAAACGTAACTGAAGGAACAATCATCCTTATTTTCATTATGGTGGCGTATCTGTGCATGGTACCGGTAGGACAGATGTTTGGCATCAAAGGAAAGAAATTTTGGGAAGGGATGGGGTGTATTGCGACTGCTGCATTGACGGGGGTTTCGAGGTCGAGGGGTTGGTCCAGCATTTGTTAAATTTGAGATTAAGCCCTGATGGCCAACACAGGGAATAGGGGATTGTGTCAAGTCCATAGGGTTTGGGTCCTTTGGGAAATGGTTTCAAAAGTGTTGATACGCACCTGCCTGATTGGTTCATTGCCCATCTTAGAGTTTGAGGGGTCGAGTTCATATGTTTCCAAGTCTTCATTAAACATTAGGCCAGATCAGGGTCCTTCCTCTTTTCACAACCTCATGGCTCACAGGAAGGATGAGCCGTCTGAGCACGAGTTCTCACCTGGAAACGACGGTAGGCTGTAGCAGCCTAGCAGGTGGTCAGGAGTTAATCGCCTCATCAGAGGGCATCAGTAAAGGGTGGATGGCCAAGATTTGCTCATCTCATTTTCTGAAAAAATCCTTGTTCATTATGCAGCAAGGCTCCACAGGTGCAAGTTTCTGAGTGGTATCTGATTCAGGTTTTAAAACACTGTATTTGGTTATTTATATGGACAACTAAATGAACCTTGCTGGGCTTTATTTTAGTTAATAGGGTTTTAAAACCTATCTTCTTATTCTCTTCTTCCTTTCTATTATATAGTTTTTTAGTGCTCTATATTATAGTTTATTGGTTTTGTTGTTTCTGTTTTCATTATATGAAGCGTAATCATTGAACTTGGACTCTGAACACCAGTACTACTGAATTTGAGGCTCACTCTTCTGTTTTTACTCCTAAATCCTAACTTTTACCAGTCTTCGAATTGATAGCTTTGAATCTCTCTCTGAATTCTCATAGGTGAAGTCAAGGAGCGACATGTTGGATGATGACTTTGGATCTGTGGGGCCCTTTCGTAGAAGATTTCAGAAGTTTGCTTCAACAACTTCTTCCATAGGAGCTGCTACTTCTCATCCTACGAAATATGGTTCTTTGTGGACAGAAAATTCTATTACTTCTGAAGGGTTCTTCCCTACTGTCAAGAAGAATCTGGAACCTGAAGCCTCAAGTGGCACTCCGAAATTCCAGCCAGTAATTAGTATGGTTCCCAGCTTTAATGTTGGTGTTTCAACCATTCACTCACAATCTAGTGAGGTGGCTAGGAAAATATTGGAGCATCTTGACAGAACTGTTCCAACACCTAAAGAAAAATCTGCAGAGTTAAAGCTGGCCACTGCATGGAAGAAACTCCCCTCTTCTGAGTTCTCTACTGGCATGTCTAATGGGCAGTTTAGCATACCATGTTCAGTAGGGCTTGATTTCCACCAGAACAGCAATCTAGCTGGCCAGAAGTTCCCTCCTCAAAGCAATGGAGATAGAGGGAGCTATCTCCTTAAAGGTCAAACTGAGCAGGGAAAAATTACTGATGCAGTAAACAAAAACACTCTAGCTTCTGGCACAGTTCTTGGTGTGGCTGGTTTTGGGTATGATGGTACAAGGACCAACACTATGCCTTCCTTGGATTTCAAGAAGACCCATGATTCTCAGATTGTTAGACATGAGGTAGGTCATTCCTCATGGAAATGCTTTTGCTTTGATGCACTTACATTCTCTGCTTCAAGTTTTGCTCAGACGTAGGTGTTGAATGGGCATGAACATGTTACGAAATGGGGTGGAGTTACTTGTTACAGCCTCCTCACGTCCTTTTTATTTTATTATTAACAAATAAATAAACAAAAGAAATAGGAGAAACAAGAGCTTCCCAAAAAAGAGAGGGAAAATACAAGAAAGTGCAAAAGAGAGAGAAGTTACACTGCAACTCCATCTGTAGATTTCTGCCCTTATTCCAAGTTTTCTATTAAGAAATGTGATAATCATCACATCCTTTTGTCTTCCTGATAATTTTACCTAGTTGTGTTGCTATAATCAAGGTCTACTTCAAGACTCAAGAGGCTCCAAATTTGAACCCATAAAAGTCCTAAAATCTTGAAGGATGGCTTGGGCTTCAGCTTTGTTTGAATTTTGTTCCCCTAAGGACCCGAGGAAACATGAAAAAGTTTACCCTTGTTGCCTTAGAGAACATACACATTAAAGTTTGTATTGTCTGTTTCTATGCATGTACACATCTTCGTGTATGTGAATGGACATGTTCTTGGAGCAAGCATGGGAGTTGGTTGTAGGGGTGTTGTTGGGAGCAATCAGCAATGTGCCTATGTTTCTTGCATTGGTGTGCATGCATTTTTCTTGTGTATTTTGTGCATAGCATGCATGTATGCATATGTGTGCACATGTTCAGATGTATGATGCGTGCATATTGATTACTGATAAAAGAAGATGGGCATTGTTCTTGACAAAGAGATCCTAGTCATGTAAATGAGGCTAGCTGACTTGTTACTCTCTACCATTCAATTATGGAGCCATCTCTTCGATGCATTTTTAAAAATCAGGTGGGCATATTAACTCCTTTTTTGTGTGGTAAAAATACATAAGAACTCCTTGATGCATATAAAATCTTATCCAGACAGGGTACCTTCAATTTAGCCATACTGTTCAAATTTACATTTTAGATTAGCAGGTTAAAATCTTGGTTTAATTGGACTTTTGTTTTATGCCCCATAAAGAGGTTGGAAAATGATGGTCAGTTGTGGATATGAATCTTAAGGCTGCCATATCTATTCTATATTACATTTACAACTTTTGCATCATTATTTACATATCTTCTTGGAAGTTTGTTTGCATATGCATCGGCTGTTGTTCTTTCTTGTTCCAAAAATTAGATGATACCATAAACTTTATATATTCAGAAAACTTGGAACTCTTGCATGTGTTGCGATATAACTTGGTCTTGGGCTTCTATCAACCAAGTTGGATCTCAAACTTCTATAACTGTTCTAAGAAGAATCCTAAATCACAAACAGTGGAAGCCACAAAATCTGTTTTAATGGTTGACAAACAGCTTGTTTTAACTAGTATGGTGCTTTGAATCACTAGATTCATACTGACAATGTTATTATCCTGAAGGTTTCTGTAGGGCTTGGTGACAGTAGACACAGAGAGATGAATCAGCTCCAGTCTCTCCACAATCAAATCAATGGGCAGAATGTGTCAAGGGTAGTTTGCACTTCTGCTGGCTCTGAGGTACTAAATCTACAAAAGAAGCATCCAACTCACTCTTCTGGAAGTAGACGAGCTTTGAGCTCTATCTCTATTGACAAGCCTGACCCAAAACGTAAAGTTTCTTTTGATAATGGATCTGGGTTTACTTTCCCAGTGTCTGCATCTTCTGGTGTACTCTCTGAACCACCAACACCATCTGTCATGCCATCTTTCTCAGCTAGTGGTCTGCCTTATTCAAAAGAAGGATCCACGGTTCCTTCATACAGTTTTGGCTCCAGAAAGTCTAGCTCGACACTGGTTTTCACATTTCCTTCTATGAGCACCTCTCCTGATGATGCTTCGGCTATTAAGTTCAACTTTGGGTCAGATAAGAAGATCAGTGTATCTTTTAGGTAAGGCGGCAAAGATTCCATCTGTCATTAATGAAAGTGGTGGTCAGTTTCTTGGTTCCAGAAAATTTTCTTTTTTTCTTCTTTTCAATCTGATAGCATTGTTTCTCTTTTACAATGTATGTGATTCATATTCATAAGCTGCAAAATGGGTGGCTGCTGTTTGGATAGGGAATTGGTTAGTTCTATAGATGTAAATGTAGATTCTTGCTATTTTTGTTTCTTATTATTTTACGGATTGGGTCCTACACTCTTAAAATATCCAGCTTGACTTTTCTTTACAGAACAGTTGTTTAGCTGAGGCTTAATCTTATATTCCCGTTACATCAGTACTGCAGTTGATGCTCTAAAAACTGGCAACTCCCTCAATCAAATATACAAGCAGTAAAGCAGATCCAACTTAAATGGGTGGTGACACTGCTCCAAGTCTGGAAGTAACCCCGTCCGAATTTTCAGGGTTTGACAAGATCCAACTGCTTGTGATTGGTGTTACCTCGAAATTTGGTGAAAGTGATATGCCATGTTATATTTGGTGCCAGATCAATTTAGCTGCCTTCTACATCTTTGGGACTTAGAAAAGCAGATTTGGGACCGAACGCCACCAGCTCTCTTTTTAACCCGATTTGAGGATGAGTGCCTTTCATGTTTGCTGCACCATTAGCTTGCCGTCTAGTTCTATCAACAACAATGCATAGATCGGGTTTAGCTTTCAGTTTTGAATGATTTGCCTCCTAATCAGGTGCCAGTTAGACCTGTTTGATGGGTTTTGTTCTGCAACCAAGCCAAGTTCAAATTTTCTGACCAGCAAACCTTGTACTCACAATTTGTTTTTGGAGGGGATAATGTTTTTAGGGATTTTACTGTGAGTTCTACTCTTATGAATTGTGGATTCCTTGATTTTCACGGTGCTTCCTACAGGATTCGATGCTCAGCAACTACCCAGTGGTGAAAAGCATGCAGCAAATAGAATTATCGCAGATCTCACCTTCATCCTATGGTAACAAATTCGAGACGCCCAAGTAAGGATAGGAGGATGTTCTTGAGGAATTGGTTACCATTATTAAGTGTGGAAGTTAACAAGTGCAGCAGCAGGACTGCACTATTGGTTATGACCCATCAGTTGCAACAGCTGAGTGAAGTTTCATCTTTCCTTATGAGAGGGAAAAGAAAAGATGAAAATAGAATGCCAGTTACAGAGAAATGAGAAGCATGAGTCTGGGATGGTTTTGTCTAATGTATCAGAGGTTACCATGGAGCTCTTGCTTTCACTAAATTTGCTCTTCTATTTCGGATTCCTGTCATTAGTGTTAACACATCCCCCTTATGGTTTTAGACAAAAGATCTCAAATTTAGAATTTTCTTATGCAACCACACACATATATAACCTGTAATGAGCAGTCTCTCTAGAAATATGACACATGACATACTTTTTTGTTGAATCTGACCGTTGGATGTTAAGTTAGACCCATTGGAGACACGTGTCAAAAAAACCAGTCCGATCGGCCATGTTAGACCATCCGATTATACCCTAGTTTTATCGGCCATGTTAGACCATCCGATTATACCCTAGTTTTAGTTTGCAGCATTAATCTCTTCACTAGACAACCTACGTAGGACATAGAAATGGTTGATGTTTCTTTCTTCTATTAGACGGTCTATAAATATCTGATCGAGCTAATTTTTTGCCAAATATCTCTCGAGCAACCCGTCTTGACATTGAACGGTTAGATTCCCAAACAAACAACTTGCCACATGTCACATTTGTAAGTACTGCTCATTACAAGCTTCAATGAGCATGATTCATTAGAATGTTACTCTCTCTCTCTCTTTATATATATATATATTTTAAGGCATTTTAATTTCTTTTTTCCTAAGCTCTCATTGTGCATCCCTTCAATAGGTTAAGAAAACAATTATTTCAGAGGAAGTTATGGTCTCAATTAGTTCTACAGAGAAATTAGTAATAGTAACACATGTTGTAATCACAGTGAGAGTTTGGTAGTTTGCGTCTGGGCTTGCATTTCTCATCTAAGGTTAGTAGTTGGGTTGATAAATTTGTGGTCATATGAACCACCTCATGTACCCAAGACGGCCAAAATTTTTGTAATTCCCTCTTGTTTTGGTAGGAAATTATTGGCCCCTCAAAATTATTAATTTTTTTTTAGTATACTTGGTCCCCTCAAATTTTTGTTATATTACATATATAGTGCCCCCTCAATATTTTTGTCATATATATAATGGCCCCCAATGAAGTCCAGTTATATCCTTTAGGTTGCCACATGTCCCTATTGACACTCCTTAACTTTGATTAAAATTCACCCACTCTTTGGGTTCACCTACTTATCCTTACTTTTAGAAAAAAAGATTAAATTTTTTTTAACCTTAGGAGTTAGTGAATTTTAACTAGGGTTTAAAAAAAATTTGATATATTTTTGTTAAAACCAAGGATAGGTGGGTGAATCTTAACCACAAGGAGTATCAATAGGGACATGTGCCGACCTCAAGGACATTACCGGGACAAAAATTCTCAAAATAAGAAACTACCCCCAATTTTTTTTTCTCGGGGGTTACGCCCGAACCCCCACCCTCAATTCAATTAGTTTTTTGTACGTGAATTTTGGCCCCCCAATAAAAAATTCTCCACCCCTGCCCAAGAGATATTCACTACTGCCAATTGGGAATAAACTCTTACCACTGGACCAGTCAGTCAGTGAGGTGTGAAGAAATCCCTTTAATTCTAGTTTGATGTCACACAAAGTAATATGATCATATCCTTTCAGATATACAGATTTTACTTTATGAATGGATCATACACCATCCATCTCATTCGAGACTCAAGAAACTATATTTGATCCTACAACAGATCAATGGATCGGTGGGCTAACCACTTTTTGCCCCAAAAGAATAAAAATAAATAAACCTACATAAACTATAATTCAATCCTAACGGTCTAAGTCTTGATTCTTGACTCTTGAGTAGCAATTAGGATTGCCATTCATAGGCAGTTCATGATTTGAACGCCCTTGATTGATTTGATTCACACACGGGTGTACAGTTTTAGAGTAGTAAAGCTGCACGGGAGTGCTAACCCTACTCTCACCCATGATTACAGAACTCTAAAAAAAATTTGGACAAGTGAGAGTAGGACTAGCATTCCTCAAAGCTCGGCATATATATCGTCTATGAGAGAAAGAGAGGGAGATGGAAAAAGTAGGGGGCAGGGCAGGGCAGGGCAGGGCAGGGCAGGGCAGGTCTGACGAAGTCGGTAATGAAATGACGGGGGAATGAAACGAATGCAAACAGACATGAATTGACGTTTCAGATTCTCTGTCTTCTTTCACTCACCCGTTTAATCACCGTGTACTTTTTTTGTTACAATTTTCTCACGATGGGGATTAATTTTTATTTATTTATTTAATTTTATTTTTAGAATGCAACATTTATCAACATATTGGATTGTACCTTAAAAAAAAAAAAAAAAAAAGGTGCAGACCGCCCAACCGTAGGTTGGGGGTGATATCGAGCCGAGCCGAGCCGAGCTGAGCCAAGTAATGGTGTGTTAAAACTTATTCGTTTATTAACCGAACTCAAAAATCATTCTTGTTTATAAACAAGCTCGAGCTTTACTAGCCGAACTTGAGCCTGAGTTCACGAGTAGTTTGATTTATTGGATATAACTATTTATATTAGTTAAAAAAATCATTTTATTATCTTAAGTAAATAAATAACGGTATTAACTAAAAATTTTAGTATAAGATTATAATTATAAAAATGATATTCTTATCGTATAAAATACATTATATACTATTAATCTTGAGTCCCGTTACTTTACCTTAAGCCGAAAAAGCTTTAACATGATAAGTAAGAAGCTGGAAGCTAAAATATTTTTGAATGCCCTAAAATAGTGTCAAAACGGGAATGATCTCTAGGTTGCCCGGAGACTGCACAAGTCTCAGTAGGCGCCTTCAAAAAAGTATAATAGGCATTCATTATTCCTATATATTAGACATTCAACATATTGGAAAAAACAATACCATGAGGATGCTGCTTCTTTATGTCATAGGGGCACATCAATGCTCAACTTGGTTTGTATTAGAAACTTTAGGGACCATTTTCAAAACTCCAATGCTATCACCCCAAATTCAATTCAACCAATTGGGATGTTGCTGCCCTAAGTTTACCCACAAGGACTCAAAACATTTAAGTTCACACACATGGAACTACTCAAAGAAATCACTGGGAATCTGCCACAGGTGGAGTTCTATGGTAATCCAGTGGCAATCTCCTTAGGAACAAAACATATTGTAGATAGATGAAAAGTTGCACAGTGATTATCCAATTAAATCAAATGCTTAGAAGCAAAAAGAGTTTTCTCTTTCGAAAAACTTCACATGTAGCTGATTTCCTATTGAAGAATACCATTCAAAAGCCCTCTACATTTCTCCTTTTGTTTTTCTTGACACCAATATTTTCTTTGGTTCGGATTTCTTAAAAGACAAAATATTCATGGGAAGTATTAATTATAACACTTGAACATTTCTTCTTAATTACCAATAAGAAAAAGAGGTAAACAAGAGAGAAGAAAGAGAAGCAAATTTGTAAAGGGTGACTCAAGATATAGAGTATCTTCATATTATTGGAATTTGTACCTAGCTGTTTTGGATTTTCTTAGATGTTAAAGGATGTCACTTGGAGAATATGGCAATTATCTCAATCTGAAGCTATAGATCATAGGGGTGCTCAAATCTAATAACAAGAAAAATATATTAGTCTATTTATATCGTTACCTCCATTTTTTTTATAGAGTTATTCAAATTAGATGAAAATTGCACTTAGAACCTCAAAACCCTCATTATACTGTGAATATAATGAAAATTAAATTCTTGTGTTTTGTACTACAAAGAAAGATAAGTGAAGAGATATATTAATTATGACCATAAGTATAACAAAACATGCTTCTGTGCACACACCTGGCCCTCCCTACCATATAAAACTCTTAAACATAATAAGCACATTTAAACTATGCAAAATACATCCAAACATAAGCTTATGTGCTTGCTCATGCACATTGACTTACTAAGAAACACAACAGCATTCAGAACAGGCACATCTTGAGCCCATACATTTGGAATGATACACAATATCTTTTTCGGATGCGCGCACAAATTTGAACTTCTCCGCACATTTAAGTTCATGGCATTTGAAAAATACTTCAAGGGGGTTAAAGACTTCAATTAGTTCATTGATTGCATTTTTCCTCTAATGAACAAACAAAGGACAACATATATAGATTATGGCTAAGAAGCCAAAACCACATTATAGAAAATAATATAGTCATCTACTTCATTTTGAAAGTGTAGGATCAATGAACATGGAAAAATGAAGTAGGTTACTGCAAATAAAATAAATAACATCTCTTAATCAACTTGAGACAAATTCATTGAAGACAAGCTAAAGTTTCCATCCCCTTAAACACAGAAGGTACTTGAAAGTTAAGGTCTTGTTTAGTGTTTTTTTTTGGGTGTAGGCCTTGTTTACTTCAAGGTCTTGGATATGACCGAAGAAGTCTTGCAAAGTAAAGACCATCATTTGTTCAATAGCGCAGCCTTTGTCCTAGATCGATGATTCTCAGAGCCCTGCACACATCAAGTTCAATAAAAATAGCGCAGCGATTCTGCCGAGTGGATCAATAAACATACACAAGATTCCTTAAACAGTAGTTTCAGTAGTCTATACATAGAGTACTTCATCAACTGCATAGTGCAACAACATAAATAGTGCATTACAAGCATCCGATCGACTTGTTAAACACTACGTACCATCAGTACATAGGGTTCTTCATCAATTTCACTGTGCAGAAACCTAGCTAAATTGTGAATTAAATTTGCAAGAGCTAAGATTTCAGTTCTAACTAAGAAAAGATGCATAGCAATAGAGCTAAAGTTACTCCAACTCAACAGCATTAAACATAAATAACAATTTACTAGTGTGGGTAATATAAGTGGAGGTCCTTGTTCAAGGACCATATGTAGGGCTTGGCAAATCAATTTAAGTACCAGCCATTAAAATTTTTGAACACTGTCTTCTAATTAGCTACATGTTTATTGAACTACAATTCATACAATGTGGATGGGGTTTTATATTTTCTCATACTAGCAACTTTCCATTTTTTTAAAAATTATGAAACCCCATCTGGTAATGCCTAGAGGAACTCAACCAAAATGAGGGATTTTTCTTTCTTTTTAAAAAATTCACCATCACAAAGACAGAGAATGCATCAAGAAGTTCTCCTTTCACTTGGATTCTATGGAGATCCAAAATCATCATTATTAGACAAAGTGGGTCAGATGCAGCAAATGTTTTATTTTTCACTTTTTTGATGTAATTAGATTTTCTCTTTGGATACGGATTTTACTTTCCCTAATAAAAAAATAAGGGAAATGATATTCTCAAATGACACAAAGGAGTCACGAACCTTAATAGATAGTGTGTTTATTAAGGGATTTTTCTTTCTTTTTAAAAAATTCACCATCACAAAGACAATGAGAATGCATCAAGAAGTTCTCCTTTCACTTGGATTCTATGGAGATCCAAAATCATCATTATTAGACAAAGTGGGTCAGATGCAGCAAATGTTTTATTTTTCACTTTTTTGATGTAATTAGATTTTCGCTTTGGATACGGATTTTACTTTCCCTAATAAAAAAATAAGGGAAATGATATTCTCAAATGACACAAAGGAGTCACGAACCTTAATAGATAGTGTGTTTATTAATAGTTAGATGCCGACTAATATTAATTAGGTCAACTCAATAGTACTAAGACCCACATCAACAAATGATTACCGGCCTCCCAAATCACCTATTTTGAGTCCTTTTAGGAGATCACAATGCCATTCACAAAATGTTTTATCTTTTGAGTTTTGTGAAGTTCTCCACAAGTGGAGGGAGGCCAATCTAGGAGCTGATTTTATGGCTTCTTGTGATTCGGATAGTGAAATCATTATGTATCCCTTTTCTTTTCCTATCGATCTTCAAAAGATTGCAAAGGAGGATGTAAACCAATGTTTGTAAAATTAATGTAAAGTTTTACTTTGTTAATGTAACTGTTAAGTGTCTTGCCTAACTGTCTCATCCCCAAAAAAAAATTACAGAGAAAAAACAATGGAATTCTCCTTTCTCTATCTTACTCATGTTCTTACCTCGCCGAGTTTCGCTAGATTGTTGGTCTCCAACATCAACCCGAAATTAATACGAGGGAAGTGTGCCCACTAGCAAAAAGAGAGTATAACTCATAAGAAGTCCAAATTTACATACAAAGCAAACGAATGCCATCTGATCATAGCCCACTTACATTTTTGGCTGCAGTACTGAATGCTTCCCTGTGGCTAATACCCGGATTATCGGCCTTGATCCTCTGAATCTCCTCCCTACATTTACACACAATGGGTGATTTACTACTGGATCGCTTCTATCACTGAGAAAGATATAGATCAAGTAATCAAAAGATTCATTACTTTATGAACTGGTTATAAGCAGAAGGTACTCGCTGCCTCTTCTCAGGAGCTGCAAATGGAGATTAATGGCACATGAAATTAAAAAGCACCCCAATATAGAAATGGTCACGAGATTGCACATATATATATAAACTAGCCTGAGTGGAAGTGAAGATGAAGAGAGCTCACGTTGATTTACGACCCTTTCCTCGGTGATAGTAGTTGCAATCTGGTTATTGTGTTTGGAAGAGGACCCTAACTCGATTCTGTAATCCGGTGAAGTGAAGTTCGGTGCCTGGAGATAAGCCACAAGAGAAAAATATTCTAGGAAATGAAAAGGGGTAGCACAGTAGAGAGAGAGAGAGAGAGAGATGTGACTGAATCAGATGGAATGAAACCAGCTTGAGGTGACTGAATCAGTTAAACTGATGTCTTATGAAAAACAAAACCTGATTGATAGTTAGAAAGAAGGGTTTTGAGGACAAATCTCTGATAAAAAGAAAACCATGAAAGATCAGAGCTTCATATGGGTGAAAAACCCTAGAAATGCTTTCCTTGGCGGGTATGGACAGAACCTGACGCAAATACAACTGCGGCCGAAAAATCCTCTCAAAAAAAAAGAAAAAAGCAAACATAGGTTTGATAATGGCGGCTGCTAGGGTTACAGTCGCGCGTAGAAGCCAGATAACTATTTTGAAAGACTCCATCTACTTTTCTGCAAAAGAAGAAATCTAAGAAACCCTAGCTTGCAGAAGCTATAGACGTAGATTGATAAAGAAAGTGATCGTCGCCCTAAAAACAAGCAGAAAAAAAAAATTAAAATTTCTTTTTTGCACCTGCAGATCTTGACACGAAAGCGACTGCAACGCCACTGCCATGTTCACGGACCATAGATTGGTGCAATGCCCGCATCGAACGGTCACGATGTCGAACAAGCTGCTGCATGGAACACTCACCTGCAAAAGCCAAAATCAAAAATCCAGAAAGAAAACCCAGATCAGAAAAGGGTTTAAAGTTTAAACCACCTAATTTCTTCATGAAAAATTCCTCTTTTATCTCTAAAATCAACTTAAAAAGAGAACCCAGTTGATTTCATTCATAGATAGTAAGATCATGAGAATTTCAAAGAATTATGTTTGATTATTTCTTCCAAACAAAAACTAAATTTTGTGAAGATGAAATGGGAAAAACCCCTTCTGTTCTTCATCTTTCTGAGAAGAGAGTTTCAAAGAGCAAATCGAACTGAGATAAAACTTTTCTCAGTCATCTCCATTACTATTTTCTTAGTAAGGGAAAGGTATGGAACAGTACTGGGAAGAAATCTAAGGATGGAGGAGTTGTCATGGTCATTGTTAGACGTTAAAACCCCATATATATCTGAGGAAAGAACAGCACGGAATACTCTCTCTCTGATCTTTGGCAGTTCAGGAATGACTTTTCTTTGACGGCAAAAGAAGAAGGAAAGAGAAGTCTAACGATGGAGACCTGACTGTTACAAGAACAAGATCCCAGAAAGAAAATTAATAAAATTTTAAAATAACGAAAACCCAGGTCTCAGATTCAAGGACAGAAGCTGTTCCTTCAAAATCTAAGTGATATATATTCTCTCGGTAGATATACAACAGAAAAAAAAAGAAAAGAAAAAAAAAGATGACAAGAACTGAAATGTAAAACCCATTAAATAGGAGCTTTCAGATCAGATACCGCTAGAATGATGTTACAAAAGTTGCAATGGATGTAGCAGAGTTTCTCAGACGCGACATCGATGCAGCTCGACATGTCTTTCATGAAATCTAAGCTCCCCAAAACCAGGAAATTAAATTAAAAATATATATACAAGAAAATCTCTTTCAAACGAAAAGCAGAAAGAAAACAAGAGTAGGAAAAAGAGCTTTTGTACTCTCCTCCTTGCTTTGAAATCCAGGGATGGATCCAACTGTTAAATTGGTTTATAAATAGTAATAGATATACATAGAGAGAGAGAGAGAGAGAGAGAGTGAATGACTGTTAAAATCAAAAAGAAAAAAGAGGGATAGGATCAAAAGCTAGAAGCTTGATAATAATATGGGATTTTGCTAGCCACATACTAGATCTCCTCTAAGTCTCCACTTTTGGGCACAAAGACAAGGATTTTATAATAAGCCACAACTGCCGCATGTCTTCTTGCACCTAGAGGCATTCTTCAAGAATATGAGCTGGCAAGGGAAATATAATAGGAAAATAGTTAACATATTCGGGATTTCTATTTGGGATTTCTATTTGCAAACCTAAGGCTGGTCCTTATTGATCTATGTCCCGCTTTGAAATTCTCACCACAATTGGTGAGTATTTAAGAGCGGGGGGCGTGGACGATGAGGACTAACCTTAGGTTTGCAAATGGAGATCCCAAGTATGCCTAGTCAGTATAATATACTTGAGAGCTCGTTGATAGGATAAACTTGTTTGAGGAGTGATACCTTACTCTCAGTCAACCCATACTCTTACCCTCCACTAACTATCTGCTATTTTGCAATGATTAAAACACTCAACCAAAAAACAAGGTGGTTGGTAGGGGGTGAGAATACTATAGGTTGACTTAGAGTAGTACCATATATATATATATATATATATATCTTTACTATTATAATGGGAGAGGGAGGCGTAGCCTGATTTTTTTGAAATTCCCAAACTACCCCTTATCTAATTAAAGAATAGAATCAGAGCCAATTACGATTGAACTCGGGGAGAGTTCAATTGCACCTACAGGTTAACATGTGTCCCTTTTAACTCCTATTAACTGTGGTTAATTCCTTTCTCTCGCTCTCACGTGCATCGCATATGCCACCCGCTAGTAGATATAGAGAGAGAGAGAGAGATAGATTGATATTAACCATGAATAACAAAAAAAAAAGGCCTTGGTAGGGGCATTTATGAAAAAATTTAGTGTTAACAAATATTCTTCTTTGTATTCGCAATTACCACACTATAACTGACCAAGGCCTTTTTTTTGGGTTGCTCCAGTTGTCTGTTCAACCGGAACTCCTTCTCATAATTAATCTCATAATTTTTAAGCCCTGAAAGAGTAGATTTCTCTACTATAATGAGAGAAGCCCCCCTAATAATGGAAATTCTCGAACTACCCCCCTTAACAAACCGTAGCCTGATTTTTTTCTAATTCCCAAACTACCCTTATATATAAACCTTACAAATCCTTCATTTCATATTTTAATTAATTCCCAAACTACCCCTTTCTCATATACAATCTACCAAACTACCCCTTTCTCAAACCCTTGCCTATATTTGATAAATTCCCAAACTACCATTCAGACAAAACCTTGATTTAATGTTTTACTTAATTCCCAAACGACCCTTTTCTCATCTATACCTTTTGACACTCCTTAACTATGATTAAAATTCATCCACCTCAAACTACCCCTTTCTCATCAATTGCACCCACAGGTTAACATGTTTCCCTTTTGACACTCCTTAACTGTGGTTAAAATTCACTCACATCTAGGGTTCACCCAATCGCTCTCCCCCACCCCTCTCAAATGCATCGGACTGTAGACATGTGCAACACGCGTGCCTTCCGCTAGTTAACTTCTAAAATAAGGTCTCCGTTAACCCTATATATGATTGTATGGGCTCAGAAGCTTTATTCTTTTTGGAAAATGACAAGCACCTTTGGAGGCAATGCCTTAGAGGCCAACACCCCTCTTTTAGTTTTACATGTACAGCAATTGTTTCTATGTAAGGTGGGGGTGCTAGCCCCTACCCGCCCAAACACATTCATCCTTTTCTGTAATAATCAAACAAAGGGATTGATGGCAGCTTTCTCGTAGCCACACGTAAGGTCTATTGGAGGCCTCACCTAAAGGCCTTTATCTTATTCTGGCCAATATGGCTAGCAATTAATCTATGTAGAGTGAAGTTACAATAATGATGAATGTATGAAGAGGGGTCATGTGTAATGTATATAATTATGTTATTGAATGGGGTCTGTTTGTTGGTTGACTAACTGAGCTGGAGCCAATTAACGAATTGCTTAAGTAAGGATATGTTGAGTTCGGATGGGAAACAGCGCAACCTTTGTGTCTTACAAAGGAGGGCCACGTTCAACAGGGGTAAATTAGGAATAAAAAAAATGGGCCCCATTTTTTGTAAGACACAATGGGCCAACAGAGCAACAGCGTGCGCTGTTGCCCATCCTAACTCGGATATGTTGGATTGCACGGTGCCACGCTACCATAAATATATATCTTGGATTGGATTAGAGCAGATTTTTACCCTTACAGAGATTTACAGAGATGTAGTAAGAAAATAATGCGCAAAAAGGAAAGCTTTTGAGGGACATCACAAGTTGGGAGGCACGTGTCCCACCCACGGACAAACAGAGCCCATTCAATAACATAATTGTATACATTATACGTGCACATTCGAACTGATCACGAGCTTGATTAAATGACCTATCACTCAACTTGCCTATGAGCTTCGACTTGAGGAGCTTGGACTTTGACTATTAGCTCCGACCTAACAAGCTTGACCTGACTACCAGCGTATTCAGAAGTAACCTATCGTACCAGGCCGTGGTATGATTCTGATGCGCAAGGAATATTGGCAGTAAATTAACTTAACCCTGATTGACATGAAACCCATGATCACCTGCCACATGGTCAGACACACGCAGGCAGTCTCAGTTTCGTAGAGGAACTGGGATGGCGGTTCACCAACTCTAACATGGGAGACGAGGGGACAGAGAAGTAACATTGACTAAGGCTGATGATGGAACCTCAAGTCCAAGCTATAAAAAAGCTTTGGAGCGCACAAAAGGGGGATTCCCATTCTCTTTTGGAAAAGACGAATTAGAGAGAATACTTGTGCACCAGAGATCTGACTTGATTGTCAAAGTATCTTTGTACATCGGAGTGTCTTTGAAGGTTGGACGATCACTGCATTATGAGGAGAAAGAAAGTGTTGCATCCAATCAGGAGCAGACACCTGTTCAAGATAGTTGCTGCCAATAGACCGGGTCAGACCGGGCTTGGGTAAGCTCGGTTCTATATGTGCCTGATATATATAGGCCCAAGCCCTGTCCACTTTTTAGCCGGCTTTATTATATCTCGGGTCGGGCTCAGTCCAAACTCGGACCAGCCCATCCCATCCCATCCCAATTTAATAAGTATATTACTGTATAAAAGTATGTATATATAACTTTGATGTATAATATATAACATGTAATATTATAGTATAATACTTATAAAAGTGTGCTATTTTTTTTTGGTAAACGTGGGTATCTAGACTCAGACTAGTCTCACGTAAACCCCCAACCCAAACATCTGATATTGAAGGGAGCCTAGATTCGATCTCAAGACCTCCGGGTTTACGATTCGTCCTTCGACCACTAGGCTACACCCCCGACGGTTATAAAAGTGTACTATATAAGAGTTTATAACACTGTTATAGAGTGTATTAACAGTAGTATACAATATTGTATATTAACATATAAGGACAAGAAATGCATTTCCGAACAAAATAATATTATATTGGAAAGTAATTCTTACTATCTTTGTCGCAACCCAAAATACCCCCTAGGAGTTAGGGATACTTTAGTTCGTGACTTATCATATCAAAACCATCTTGTGAAAATACACAAGACAATTATATAGCGGAAGCAAAATTATAAATAACATAAACCTGTGATTTGTATTCCAAGTCCGAACCAACAGATTATACAAAATATAAAGTCTAAAGTGGACATTCCCAACTTTCAAAATACACAACCCTCTCCCTCACATTACTCAAAAATAGTCTAGATAGGGCCTCCTATCTAGAGCTCCATCATCCTGGTGATGATCCATGGTAGGCTCCTGCTTGTAGTACTCCTCCTCTATCCAAGGCTTAGGAGCATGTGCATCCACAGAACCTACCGAAGTCAACAATTCGGCTGGACATGGAATACTCAGTGGGTACAAGCTACTAACTAACAGTGTTATAAAACAATAATATCATGCGAGCACATAGAGAATTAAGATTTCATATTTTATGCTTTAAACTGAACTTGAAAATCATATGTTTACAAGTGCATAACTTTTTAAACATTATCTTTTGAGCTTTCGTAGAAAACAAAACGTATCTTATGAGGTCCTGCGTGAATCAATCGCTTATGAGTTCTTATGAGTGCTTATGAGTTCTTATGAGTCGTGTGAGCTTTTTATCGTTCTTGTGAGCCGTGTGAGCCATAAATGATGCCTTGTGAGATATGTGTGAACCTTTGAGATACTTATGAGCATCTATGATCCCTTGAGAGCTTTGTGAAACGATCTTAGAATACCAACCCAATCACTACAAAAATAATGGCCTATAACGGCGGTTAGAAATATCCGCCTTCATATACTATATAGCACAGCGGGTTTATCATTCCGCCATCTAAGACGATTTTCGGGACAATATTAACGTCGGTCTATTTATAACGGCCGTTGTATGCAACATATGGCGGTAGTTATTTCCATGACCGCCATGGAAAGCTTTCCCTCCATCCCTTTTCATTTCCCGCCACCTAATTCGCGGCAAAAGTATCGTGGCGGGTGTAAAAGTAACCGTCGTTAAATATGTATTAGTGGCGGCGAATAATTAATAACGGCTGTTATTTATTTATATATGACGGCGTATATTTTTAAACCATCATCATATCTCTTTAATAGTACCCCGATAGTTTTACCTTTCTTCCTCTCCTTCTCTCTACTCTCCTGCTTTCTCCATCTTTAGCTCTCCGGCCACTATCTCACCTCCGACCACCTAAACTCCGGCTACTCCACCATCTCCAACGACCTCCGACCAGCACCGGTGACCTGCAACATTCTCTCTGGTGATTTGCTCTTCCTCGGCGGCCACATCCGGAACCTACGGTGACATCCGAAACCTCTGGCAATCTGTTATCCCCTCTCCAGTCTCAGGTAATCCCTCGAAACCGACATGCAAGCCATTTTTTAAAATTTTTTGTTTTCTCTCTCTTAACTCTCTCTCCCACCTCCGACAGCTCCACGGACAGTCGACGGATGCTCCACCCCTCCACCTCTGGCTACGCTCAAGTTATAAAAAATCCAAATTTTTTTTTATTTTTTGCTAGATTTATTCATGTGAGAGCTTTTTTATTTTTTGCTTTTGGTTATCATGGTTTTTTGCTTTTGTTATAATGGTTTATTGTAATGGTGATCCCTTTTTTATTTTTTTTAATCATGGTTTACTGTTATCCCTTTTTTATTTTTTTCTTTTGGTTATCATGGTTTTTATTTTTTTTATTTTTTTTATTCATAGAATAACTCATGATTATGGGAGATGGAAATAGGTGCCTTGGAAAGGATGTGCTGCCAATCTGATTATTGAAAAATTTTCTTATTGAGAATTCTCCACACTTTACTAGAACATATACTAACCCCTAACCCTAGACTGTGAAAAAAAAATACTTAAGCAAATTAGTATAAACAATTATGAGTCCCGGTCCTATCCAATTATGATTGAATTCGGACGGTAACACTCACATAACCTCCTTTTAATTCTAGTTAAGAACTTTAAACCATTAGAGTTAATATTTTTTTTGTAAAAACAAAGGTTAGATTGTTGAACCTGTGGGTGTGATTGAACTCGGGGAAAGTTCAATCGTGATTGAATATGATCTCAACTAAAAAAAAGAAATTCAAAGTTTAGGGTCACCTACCCCCATTCCTAATCCTAGAGATCGAAATCACAGCCAATTGTGATTGGATTTGGGGAGAGTTCAAAAGCACCCATCGGCCAACACGTGTCCCTTTTAACCCAAACCAATCGTGGTTAATATATATTTCTAAGATCAAGAATATATATATATTATTTCTAAAAACCAATGTTAGATAAATGAACTCTAGGGGTGAGTGAATCTTAACCATAGTTAGTGGGTATTATAAGGGACACATGGCGATTTATAGAGATTTTTTAACCGTGGTTAAGCATAATTAACCAAAGGTTAATATGTTTAATTTTTCCTTAAAAGCAAGGTTAGATGGATTAAACCTAGGGGTGAGTGAATCTTAAGCACAATTAATTGGGTGTTAAAGGGGACACGTGGCGGCTTGTAGAGCCCCCTTTAATTGTGGTTAAGCATAATCAACCTAAGGTTTTGTTTTTCTTCTAAAAATCAAGGTTAAATGGATGAATTATAGGAGTGAGTGAATTTTAACCACAATTAGTGGGTGTTAAAGGGGACACGTGGCGGCTTATAGAGCTCCCTTTAATTGTGGTTAAGCAGAAGCAACCTAAGGTTTTTTTTCTAAAAACCAAGGTTTGATGGATGAACCCTAGGGGTGAGTGGGTTTTAACCCTAGTTAGTGGGTGTTAAAAGGGACACATGGTGGCTTATAGAGATCCTTTAACTGGTGTTAAACATAATTAACCTAAGATCAATATTTTTTATTATATTTTCTTATAACCAAGGTTAGATTATTGAATCCTGGGGATAAGTGAATCTTAACCACAGTTAGTGGGTGTTAAAAGGGACACATGAAGGCTTATAGAGCCCTCTTTAATTGCGGTTTAGCATAAACAACCTAAGGTTATTTTTTCCCTAAAACTAAGGTTAGATGGATAAACCCTAGGGGTGAGTAAATCTTAATCATAGTTAATGTGTATTCAAGTAATAGGGGCAAAATGGAAAAATGGTAACTTTAGTTAACAGTGTTAATATTAAGACTCTGACAGGGGAGGGCAATGTAATTTCATAAACTAGAAGGGAGGTTTTTGAAATTTCATCAAACCTCAGGGGAGGTGAGTGTAATTTACCCTACAAAAAAATTAACAACAAGAATAAAATTAAAGCATCCAACCTTGGTTTCTTAAAAATATCGTTAAGATTCACTAACCCTTAATAATTAAAGCATCCAACCTCGGTTTTTTTAAAATAAAAAAAAATTAATCACAAGGGTTAAAATGTTATCCATAGTTGAAGGATAGTTAAAGGGGTGTCATCTTTTAACAACCTTTAAATATGGTTAAGATTCACTAACCCTTAGTGTTAAAGTATCTAATCCTTAATTTTTAGATTTTTTACAAAATTAATCGTAGGGTTAAAATTTGGTAACCATAGTTGAAAGACACCACATGTCCCCTTTAAGGATTGAGGTCCTTTGTCAAAGACACCACATGTCCCCTTTAATTTTTAGATTAAAAAAAAAAATTAATCGTAGGGTTAAGAGTGACTCAACACTAGGATTTATCCATCTAACCTTGCCCAAGTAATAAGATTTCTTAATCTGCTGTTTTATCTATGGTATATATGCCCAGTAAGATTTATAGTTCAATTGTATGTATCTTGTGCTTACTTAATTGTTAACATCCTTGTTCCCGTTCTGGTACACTTTGTATAGTTCATGCATGATTGAACCTCGTGGTCTATGTTAACTGTTTGGGTGATTATATGATATTTGCTTCTGATCTCTATGTTATATGTCAATGTTGGAGCAGATAATGTACATATTACCCTATTTAGGACATTATTAGTGACTAAATGGAATTTTAAGGTCATAGGTTCATACTCATCCATGCATTGAATCTTAGATTTCCCGTTCAACAATCATTGCGTGACAAGTGCATTTCTTGTATCACCTATTTGGATGGATTAGTTGTAAACTATGTCATTTAGTTCTCTTGTGGGGCTAATTAATGCAGGTTAACAACTTTTCGGTCTTATTTGTGATACAGTGTATTAGTTTGTATATGATTCTTGAATTTTCTAGTTGGACAGTTTGAGAATGCATAATTTCCAGTATATTCAGTTGCTCATTGTTTGTCCAAATTGAGGAAAATTTTGACAGTTGTTTCTCTTGTTCTCTGGGTACATATTTAGACTATGTGTCATGCTTGCCCTTAGTCTAAGTCGTGTGCTTGGAGAACCATAGGGAAATACTGTCGAAATTTTCTTGAAATGGAACAAAGTACTTGAGCAACTGAATATTGGAGATTAAGCATTCCTGAATGGGATAGGAACACCCCACCCGTTAGAAGAGAAGGTGAAAATGAAAGGAAGAATGCATGCATACATATTGTGTAGATGGGGAAGTCATTTGATAGCTGTTTTATTGCAATTGACTGATGTGATCAACATTTATTATTTCTTAGAATAGCTAACAAAGCAGGATTTAGAAATCTCATCTCATCTCTCATGGATATGAGTTGGATTGGAAAGTCAAAGTACTATTTGTCATAAGTTTTAACGAAACTCGGAATGATAAAATATCAGTATCTAAGCATATGATCTGTTTTGGGTTACATAGGGCGTCAAGGGAATATATAGAAGGGGCGAAGAGGTTTATAGAGTTTGCATTAGCTCGTGGAGCGACTGATAACAATAGCAGTATAAAGTGTCAATGTTTAAAATGCAATAATGTGGTTTATCAAGAGAGAGGTACAACGTACGACCATATGATCTATTATGGATTCGGCCTTAATTATAAAATCTGATTTTATCATGGGGAAGACATATTACAACATACATTAGTTGCCCAAGCGTCTCAAACTCCTGACGTGCACGACAGACAGAATGAGATGGAAGATCTGCTGCATGATTTGTTTGGGGTACCAAATCGAGATGAAACCGGCACCAGTAGTCGAGATCCCTCTCCTGAGGCAAATAAAATTTTCCAATTGGTAAGGGATGCAGGATAGGCTTTGTATCCAGGATGTCTGAATCACACGAAGTTGTCTTTCATCGTAAGATTATTTCACATTGAATGTCTTAGTGGATGGAACAACAAATGATTCACCCTATTGCTTGAGTTGTTGGGGGAGGTACTCCCTGAGGGATCAACACTACCGGATACGTACTTTTAGACAAAAAAAGTGATGTCTGACTTGCGGCTTAAATATGAAAAAATCGATGCTTGCCCCAATGATTGCATGCTTTACTGGAAAGATACTGTGAACAAGCAAACATGTGACATCTGTGATGAATCAAGATGGAAGACAGGGGATGATCAGTCGAGAGGCAAGAAAAACAAGACTCCGACGAAGATTTTGCGTCACGTTCTATTGAAACCCAGGTTACAAAGATTATTTATGTCATCCAAGACTACTTCTGAAATGAGATGACATGATGAGGGTCGAACAAAGGATGGGAGGTAAAGGCATCTTGCAGACTCACCGGCCTGGGAAAATTTGGATAACAAGTACCCTTTTTTCGGTTTGGATGCTCGAAATGTGAGACTTGGGTTGGCGACTGACGACTTCAATCCATTTTGGACGATCAGTATGCTCACAGCACATGGCCTGTGGTTCTTATCCCATACAACTTACCACCATAGATGTGCATAAAGCAGTCGAACTTCATTATGTCCTTGCATATTCCCGGTCCCTCTAGGCCTGAAAATGCCATTGATATCTACATGATGCCTCTAGTCGAAGAGTTGAAGTACTTGTGGGAGAATGGTTTGACAACTTATGATGCGTAAAAAAAGGAGACATTTGTACCATTAGCGACTTCCAGGGCATGCTATGTTGTCTAGTTGGAGTATGAAAGGAAAGTTGGCATGCCCGTCATGCCACAAGGACACTTACAATCGACACTTGTTTAATAGCAGGAAATAATGTTACATGGGACACCGTCATTTCCTGGAGGATCACAGGTTTTAGAGAGACAAGCACTCTTTTGATGACACTCTAGAGTTCAGCACTGCTCCAACTACAATGTTTGGGTCCAATGTGTACCGTCAGTTGGAAGCAGACAGGGCAAAAATGACGAAGGCAGGCTACCGAGGATATCATGCCGTATAACTAGAAGAAGTTGAGTATATTCTTTGAGTTGCCATATTGGGAGCACAATTTGTTGAGGCACAACCTTGATGTAATGTATATCGAGAAGAATGTATGCGACAATGTGCTTGAAACTTTGCTGGGTTTGGAAGGAAAATTGAAAGATTGCTTAAAAGCTTGACTCGACTTGGTTGATATGCGCATAAGACCAGCACTTCACCCTTAGTTCCAGCCTGGAACAAACAAAGTATATCTTCCCCTGCTTGTTTTTCGATGGACAAAAATGATAAAGAGTTGTTTTGCAAAGTTCTTAAGAGTGTGAAGGCGCCAGATGGTTACTCGTCTAATATTGCAAGACATGTCAATATCGAACAGCGTAAAATTTATGAATTAAAGAGACACGACTCTCATGTCATAATGCAACAATTTCTACCATTGGCTTTGAGGAAGTCATTGCCGAAGAATGTAACTTCCGTGTTAATTGAATTGAGCAACTTCTTTCTGGTTTTATGTTCCAAAATTTGTGATGTCAAGGAATTGAGACGGTTAGAGGAGAAAATTACGCTTACGCTATGTCATTTAGAGAGAATTTTTTCACCGACATTCTTTGATGTTATGGTGCACTTGCCTATACATCTGACAATAGAGGCAAGGCTAGATGGACCTGTACAATACCGGTGGATGTATCCCATCGAAAGGTATGACTTCAATTATAATGTATCAATTGCTGAAACTTCTTGTGATAATATGATTGTCTCGTTGTTTTACCTAAATTTAATTCTTATAGGTACTTGTCGACATTGAAATCATATGTCCACAATCGAGCTCGACCAGAGGGTTGCATAGCAGAAGCGTACTTAGCGGAAGAATGCTTGACCTTCTACTCAAGGTACCTAAATAATGTTGAATCGAGATTGAATTGACCGGTGAGGAATGACGATGAAAGTGTGATAGGGGGTGCATAACCATTCGCTTTAAGTGAATTAGAATGGCAGCAGACATATCATTATGTGTTGTTCAACTCCGAGAAACTCACAACATATAGAGAGTAAGACGAATACTATCATGACTTTTTTGCTAATTGTCTTTCATTTAATTTTTATTTTTCATTTTAACAATCGATCTGACTTTGAGAAATATGAATTGATTCGTTATTTGCAGTCAACACATGAATGTACTGAAGATGACCAATCCCAGACTAAGATCGTCTCCCCACGAACTCCAAAGAAAGCACAACAATCAGTTTGTTGAATGGGTAAGTCATATGCTCTTAACTTTTATATTTGCACAACACATACACGAAGTTTTGCATAATGATTCAATCTTATTATGTAAGTCATATGCCTTTGGCCTTCAAATAGGTTGAAAGGTTGCGAGCTTCATGCAGTTCGGTGTCTGAAGAGATTAAATGCTTCGCATACGGTCCATAAACAGTCGCACAAAGTTTTAAGGGCTACGTTATTAATGGATATAGGTTTTGTACTACGGATAGAGAGCGCAGACGTAGGAGTCAAAATAGTGGTGTTACAGTCACTACAACGACTTCTTGTTATACATCTTCTAGGGACAGGATTCCCATTGCAGAAGATATAAACTACTATGGCCGCTTAACCAACGTTGTGCAATTGACATATTCAGAAAGCCTAAAATTTGTATTGTTTAAGTGCGACTGGGTTGATGTGATGTCACACAGTAGAGGAATAAAGACTGATGTGTATGGGTTTACGCTTGTGAACTTTACACGCTTGCTCCCGACATATGCTGTGTCTCATGAACCATATGTTATGACATCTTAGGCAGAGCAAGTATTTTACGTAGAAGATCATTTTGACCCAGGTTGGCATGTTGTCATCAAGACAAAACCAAGAGACTTCTTCGACATGAATGAAGAATCTACTGTGGATGATAAGCATTCAGAGAAAACGAGCTATTCAACGACCAACATTTAGATGTCACTGAACATGACGATGACAGAGGTGTCAGTTGGGTGAGATTAGGGATTACCAGAACAACTGTTGATGCGCCCCCTCAAGTGCAACTCCACCAAGCTCCTTCGACTGAATCTAGTGAGGACGAAGTTGAATCGGACTTTAACGATGAAACAGATAGAAACGACTAATATGTACCAACATATACAAACAGAAACAATGTAAGTTTAATCCAATTGCGGAGGTAAATGAAGTTATTTTTTTAAAAACGATGCTATGGGTTGTTTATTTGCATGTTAATGACGAAATACACAGGTTTTTTTATGTGTTTGAACTCTCTAAGTATGAAATTTCCTTTAATGAGTTGTTTATTTACATGTCATTTATTTAGTCAAATATTTTTATGTGTTTAAACTCTCTAAGTATGAAATTTCCATTAATGAGTTGTTTATTTGCATGCCATTTATTTACTCAAATATTTTTATGTGTTAAACTCTCTAAGTATGAAATTTTCTTTAATGAGTTGTTTATTTGCATGTTAATTGCGCAATCCAGATACTTTTATGTGTTACACTATCTAAATATGAAATGCCCTTAAATTCGTTGTTTATTTCCATGCTAATGACGAAAGGTCCTATAATTTTATGTGTTGAACCTCTCTAATTATGAAATTTCCTTTAATGAGTTCTTTATTTACATGTTAATGGTGAAATGCAAATATTTGTATGTGTTTTAACTCTCTAAGTATGAAATTTCCTTGAATGAGTTGTTTATTTGCATGTTCTTTTTCAGATGGATCCTACAGGACCTACTGGGTTGCCACCACATACCGAGCCCTCTGCACCTGTGCCTAGGCCTATTAGTAGGACCTGAGGCCGTACCAGGATGCTGGGTTTGCATGGTCTCCAGCCGGAGGAGAAGAAGGCTGTAGAGATCGACGATCTTGCCCAGCCCGTAGGGGAGGGTGGCAAGACGTTAGGTCAGTTTTTGGGTACTCTAGCCCATGACCTGCACATCTTCCGCTTCGATGTCGATTGGAGGGACATCGACGCCGAGGCCAAGGCATGTGCTTGGCTTCTAGTCCAGGTAAGACGCAAAAAATATGTATGTCCTTTATTAGTATTTTTTGATTATGCAGCATTCGTTATATTAGCTGAAAAATTAATCAATTAATAATGTGATCCAGGAAAAGTTCCGGGTCCCGCCTACCCAGGAGCATTATGTCTTTACTTTTCTCGAGCATAAATGGAGGGACTGGAAGGGGAAGTTGAAATTGAAATACATGGACCAGGAGCTTGGACCGGTGGCCATTTATGCTAGATGCCCTTCAGATATTCCAGTGAGCCAGTGGCATGGCCTCGTAGATTACAGGTTCTCCGAGATGGAGATGGTATATCTTGATTAAACTTTTTAGTCTAATTGGTAATATAATTCAATTATGTCACTTCTCCATTCTAATTGGTAAGAAATTTCAATTTTGCAGAAACGGAGTGCTCAAAATAAAACGAATTGGGAAAAACAGAAGGTGGTGCACACTTCTGGGTCGAAGAGCTTCACCCGTGTGCGAGACGGGATGGTAAGTTCGAAGAAACGTGGTCTTAATTTGGCATTTATCATATTTTGAAGTTATGTTGACCGATTTATGTTGTCATTATTGACACTGTCACAAAAAAAGGCAAGCCCGACCTAGACAACCCCGGCTCGTGCAAAGGTGTGGATCGCTACGCACCAAAGCGTGAGTGGTGCACGGGTCAACGAGGAGGTTGGAGAGTTGATGGTCGGTAACCTTTAGAAGTTGGAATAATTCATAACCTAAAATACTAATTTTTTAACATTTGTGACATTCAATAACTGTTTCCAATTGTTTGTAGGGACGCATGAGGGAGCTCCTGGCGCAGCTACCGGTTGGCTCGCAGGACAGCACGGTGCGAGATGATGTATTCTCCCAGGTCATGCCGCCTGAGCATCTTGGAAGAATACGTGGTCTTGGATTAGGCCCGACCACCACCTAGTTAGGCTGGTCACGATCCTCAAGCCATGCCGGTTCTGCTTCAGGAGGTGCTGAGACCCAGATACTGATGGATCAGCTAGTGGATACGAGAGCACAGATGGTGGCCCAGCAGACTCAACTTGATAGATGTAGGCGACCCTTGACCGGGTATTACAGGGGCAGGGGCAGGTATATAATCTTATTGGAGAGTTAATTAAACATTTTTAATAATGTGATATTCAATCATTTATTTACTCGAATACACCATAAACAACATGCAGGTGAGCCTTTGACAGCACCACATGTGTCTAAGCAGGTAAATGTTAATTTTAAAAGTTTTATTTCCTATTTTGAACTGTATTAGGGCATTCCTAGCAGCCTCACCATTTTAACACAAAAAAAGTTATCTTGGTGAGCCACTTTTTTAAAACACTTCCAACAGCCTCACCATTTTAACAAAAAAAATGAGAGAGAAACAATATTTTATTATTTGAGTGGGAAAATGAAAAAAGAAGGGAGAAAAAAATTAATTTAATGTTTGTGTGGGACCACAATAAAGGAAGGGAGAGAGAAACCTGTTTTTTTATTATTTGTTTGGGCCCACAAAAAGGAGGGAAAGAGAAATCTTAACTTTGGAGAGTGTACAGTAACTCACCAAATTTGGTGAGTACTATACACTCACCAAACCCAAATCTTTATTTTGTTGAGTTTTGGTGAGACTGCTAGAAGAATATTTTTAGCATTTTTTTGCCATTTGGCTCACCAAAGGCTGCTAGGAATGCTCTTATATATTATTGTTTTTTTTATTTTGGTGAGGCTGCTAAAAATGCTCTTATATATTATTGTTTTCCGTGGGCATGTATTTGGTTGTGGTAGTAGTGGTATTAGCTAGTGGTGGTGGACTAGTGGGTGGGTGGGTAAGTGAAATTTATAACTCACTTTTATGAGTTATATAGTATATATGTTAGCAGGTTGATGAACCTCACTTTCGAATGCCCAGTTTTTCTTCCCCGTAGAAGATTGGAAAAATAACCTTTGATTTTTCTTGTTTGTTATCCGTAGAATCAGTTCCCATTTTTGAAAAAGATTCGCACAATTCTTTCATTAGCTTCATCAAAGAAAAACTGGGCTCAATAATTTTGTATGATGTAAGTTTCATTTATCCTACACTAACATTAGAACTGGTATCAGAGACTAGGTATGTGGAAGTTAGGTCGTTTGAGAGGAGAATTACAGTTAAGAGAAATCTTCACCTCTCCTAAGGGTGAGGAAGCAAACATCAAAATCAGCAGATGCCTCCGAACAACATACAATCTCACAAATTTTTCAAGTCCTGCATGTTAAATCCGAAACACCATCACCGTTATTGTATATAATCTTGAAGATTGCTTCCTCACCCTAGGGGGAGGTGAAGATTTCTCTGAGCTATAATTCTCCTTTAAAACGACCTAACTTCCACATACCTACTCTGAATGTAGTTCTAAAATTAGTGGAAGATAGATGTCTTATGCATCATAAAGAATTATTGACCCCGGTTTGTCTTTGGTGGAACTGATGAAAGAATTGTGCAAATGCCTTTTTATAAATGGGTACTGATTCTATGAATAATAAACAAGGAAGATCCGATAGTTTTCAATCTTCTACGGTGAAGAAAGAACCTCAAATTAATATGGTGGTGGTGGGGTATGTAGTGGTGCTAGTGGTGGGTGGATGGATGGTGGCGTGTTAGTATTAGTGGTGGATAGGTGGTGGTAGTGGTGGGTGGATGGTGGTGGTAGTGGTGGGTGGATGGTAGTGTGTTAGTGTTAGTGGTGGATGGGTGGTGGTAGTGGTGGAATTTTATGAGTTATAACTCTAAGAGCATTCCTAGCAGCCTCATGGAATTTTACTCACCAAAATAGCCAAAACTCACAAAAAGTTATTTTGGTGAGCCACTTTTTTAAAACACTCCCAACAGCCTTACCATTTTAACAAAAAAAAAAGGAGAGAGAAAACAATATTTTATTATTTGTGTAGGAAAACGAAAAAGGAAGAGAGAGAGAAACATTATTTTATTGTTTGTGTGGGACCACAGTAAAGAAAGGGAGAGAGAAACATTTATTTGATTATTTGTGTGGGCCCACAAAAAAGAAGGGAAAGAGAAATTTTAGCTTTGGTGAGTGTACAATAACTCACCAAACTTGGCGAGTACTGTACACTCACCAAACCCAAATCTTTATTTTACTGAGTTTTGGTGAGCCTGCTGTAGAGTTTTTAGCACTTTTAATCATTTGGCTCACCAAAATAACCTTTTGGTTATTTTAGTGAGGCTGCTAGGAATGCTCTAATCCTTGAAAAAAACTGAAGGGTAGTATGTTACTTATGGATATAACTCATTTCCATAAGTTGGAACACTATACTCTACAAATCTGAATCTTAGACCTATTCATTTAGTATGTTAGTGAAGGATGAACCTCACTTTTGTGAGTTGGACTCTAAACCTTGCAAAATCTGAAATATATGTGATTGCTTAGCATGTTAGTGATGGAGATACCTCACTTTCGTGAGTTGGAACACCATACTCTACAAATCTAAAATTAGAGTCTACTTAGTTCGCATTTTAGTGATGGATAAACCTTACGTTTATAAGTTAGAACTTTATGTGTTGAAATTAAAATGATTGGTTACCATTGTAGTAATGAGACCAAGAGACTATTAGGTGTTTAGTCTTTATATAATGGAATCCGGTGAATATGATTTCTATATCCTGAACCCTAATTCGCCGGGGGTTAAAACGCGATTTGTTTACATTAAATCCAAGATTTACTCACATTAATTAGAGATTTCCTAAGGTTAAAACTTAAGGGTTAGCTTCCAAATCGGGAACTCGGTGCCCAAATCGGGCATCAAAAGGTGATGATGTAACTCCAACAATAGCTAACACTAAAAACAAAACAAGAATAACATTTGACCTACAAATTGCATGTTATGCCTCGATGTACCATCTGGTCCCTGCACTGCTTATTACAACCGTATTTATGGAAAAAGATATTTGATAAATTTTCTTACTAAATGACCATTGCAGGGGTCAGGAATGTCCTTATTCTTGGACTGCCCATGCGGGTACTCTTTACAATAAAAAGTCCGGTGATGTTGAGGCTCGTGATTTATAGATATACATTCTTTCAGAACCTCTTCCTTGACCAGGCCTTCACGTGCGCTTGCTTCAAAATCGCTCGAAACCGACTCCAACACTTAGGATATATTATAATACATGCGTTAGAAGAAACGACCTCAAAATCTGACTCCTGATTTGGATTTGGTAGAAGGTGGTAGGTTTAGGTCAAAACATACATGAGAAACATGGATTTCGGCATTCTCGGTACCCAAATCGGGCACACGGCTTCAGATTCCCTCAAAACCGACTCCAACACTTAGGATATATTAAAATAGATGCGCTAGAAGAAACGACATCGAAATCCGACCCCCGGTTTGGATTTGGTGGAAGGTGGTAAGTTTAAGCCAGAGCATACTTGAGAAAGATGGATTTCGGCATTCTCGGTGTCCAAATTGGGCAAATGGCCTCGGATTCCTTCGAAACCAACTCCAACACTTAGGATATATTGAAATACATGCACTAGAAGAAACGACATCGAAATCCGACCCCCGGTTTGAATTTGGTGGAAGGTGGTAGGTTTAGGCCAGAGCATACTATAGAAACATGGATTTCGGCATTCTCGGAGCCCAAATTGGGTACTTGGCCTCAGAATCGCTCGAAATTGACTCCAACACTTAGGATATATTAAAATACAGGCGTTAAAAGAAACAGAATCGAAATCTGACCACCGATTTGGATTTGGTGGGTGTTTGTTGGTTTAGGCCGAAGTATACTTGAGAAACATGGATTTCGGCCTTTTCGGTGCCCAAATCGGGCAAACCGCCTCAGATTCCTTCGAAACCAATTCCAACACTTAGAATATATTGAAATACATGTACTAGAAGAAATGACATCGAAATCCGACCCCCGGTTTGGATTTAGTGGAAAGTGGTAGGTTTAGGCCAGAGCATACTTGAGAAACATGGATTTCGGTCTCCTCGGTGCCCAAATCGGATACACGGTATTGGAATCGCTCGAAACTGACTCCAACACTTAGGATATATTAAAATACATGCGTTAGAAGAAACGGCATCGAAATCTGACCCCCGGTTTGGATTTGGTGAGCGTTTGTTGGTTTAGGCCGAAGTATACTTGAAAAACATGGATTTCAGCTTTCTTGGTACCCAAATCGGGCAAACTGCATCGGATTCTCTTGAAACCAACTCCAACACTTAAGATATATTGAAATACACACGCTAGACAAAACGGCATCGAAATCCGACCAATGGTTTGGATTTGGTGCAAGGTGGTAGGTTTAGACCAAAGCATACTTAAGAAACATGGATTTCGGCATTCTCGGTGCCCAAATCGAGCACACGGCCTTGGAATCGCTCGAAACCGACACCAACACTTAGGATATATTAAAATGCACGCTTTAGAAGAAACAACATCGAAATCCGACCCCCGGTTTGGATTTGGTGGGCATTTGTTGGTTTAGGCCGAAGTATACTAAAGAAACATGGATTTCGGCCTTCTCGGTGCCTAATTAGATTCCCTCGAAACCAACTCCAACACTTAGGATATATTGAAATACACGTGCTAAAAGAAACGGAATCAAATTCCGACCCCCGGTTTGTATTTGGTGGAAGATGGTAGGTTTAGGCCAAAGTATACTTGAGAAATTTATTAATATTCTGAGATGAGTTTGGTTCTTTGCATATTTATTAATTATTACAATCTAAAATTTTTTCATTTCTAAAAAATTATTAATAAATTGCATATTATTTTTTTTGTAGGAGGGAGCCGGCAGCACACACCTATCGAGTTTCCGACCATCGCCAGGAGGGAGCTAGGCGACTACTTTCTGATTTTATTTCCTTTGGGATTGTGTACTTTTTTATGATACTTCTTATGGGCATGTATATATAATTTTAATATTAAATGTTTGAGGCATTTTTTTTATTGACTGATATGAATTTTTTATTTTAAATTGGAATTATATATTGTTTCCATGTACAATACATGTCTATTGATTTTTATATTGCTCACGGGTAAAAATAATACAGGGAAAAAAAAAAAATTTTGAAAATAAATTCTTTTTTTAAATTTTTTTTACAAGTAGCGGTGGTTACACCCGCCGTTATATTGAATATTAATTTAATTTATTAAAACTTTGTGATTGCGGTTTATAACCGCCGTAATATATCCGGGCGGTATCAACTGCCATATTATTGTTATACATAACGGCAGTAGTAGACGCCGTTATATAATTTATAAAGGACGGCGGTCGTAGACACTGTCAAATAAATTCTAAAGAACGACGGGTGTAACCGCTGTCATATTGGTTATATGTAATGGCGGTCAATATACAACGCAACAGGTCATTTTAATTATCATATTTAAAATAGAACTGCGGCAGTTCGTAACCGCAACCAATTATTGATATAAGACGGCGGGTCATGGAAACCGTCATCCATATCCGCCGCAACATGATACCCCGACAAGATAATCGTCAACGGGTAACTCCACCGCCGTGATATGCTATCACGACGGGTATTTGTAATGTAACTGTAGGTTTCAACCGCCGTTACCAATGAAGAATTTTGTAGTGAATGTTTGGCATAATCACTTATGAGTTCTTATGAGGTTTCCTTAAAACATTTCTTATGAATTTTGAAACATCCAACTTATGAGAAATCCGATTCATACGAGCTTTGTGTACATGTGAAACTTGTGAGCATCTTGTAAGACTTAGAAATCTTTGAAATTAAACATATAAGACTTTTGAGCATCTTACTAGACTTAGAAATCGTAAAACATAGTACATAGCCTTATGAGCATCATGGAAGTCATATAATACCTTAATAGCATAGGGGCACATCCATAAAGTATCACACATCATGAAAACATAGAATTTCTTAAGCATAGAGAATTACTTTTGTAGAAAACATCATAGAGTGAATAACAAAGGAAACTCATATAGAATTATAACCAAGCTAGGTAGTAGAAAATATCTACCATAAAAAGAAAGTTTTTTTGCACTTCTGTAGGATGAAAAACAACTTCAAAAAGCTTGTTTGAAGCTTTGGAAAAACTGCATTTGAAAATCCCCTTCTTCAAGAACACGCACAAAATTTCTTTGGAGAAATTCCAAGCTTGAAAAATCACATTGAAGATGAATTTTGAGCTTTCTAACACCAAATGAATGAAGCTTGAGCTTCTGGAACAAGGTTGGGACCTCACTTGAGCTCCAGGAAGAACACTTTGAAAAGAACAGAGCTTCTCTTCTTCTTCAATCTCTCTCTCAATTATATTAAAGGGTTTGGTAACCCTTACCCATGAAAATCAGACCCTATTTATAGCCTAAAGGTTGCCAAAAATATCTTAGAAAAATATCTCCCAAGTTCGGTGACAAGTTACAGATCATTTCTGGGCCTTTTTGCCCTTTTCTGGGTTGAATTTGTAGCCGAAATTCAACCTTCGACTCAATTCGTCGAACGAAATGGTACTCTGACTTAGCCTGTTTTTCTTACTTTGGTATTTCAATCATAACTTTTGACTCGCTTATCGGGTTTTGACGATTCAACCTGCGTTGGACTCGTTGTTCAAAGGGGAACAATTTTGTGTGTAATGGATAAATACTAATTTTGAGTTCTTAATTATCTAAATAAGCTCTAAATTTGACTAGTTTGAATTGGTTGCAGCAAACCAGAATTTTAGCAGACTCATTTCCGGAAATCCGACATTTGACCCAACTTCAACTCAAAAATCTGAAAAGTGATAAACACGAACCTCGAAGAGGGTTTTGATATATTTCCAAAAATTCAAGAATCACTCGATTCCGATCAGCAGTGAGGAATCTAGAGCTCCTAAAAGTTGAGGGTATGTTAAGACATCCCCCATCTTTTAACACTTAGAACCTTTCTCCTTTTTATTTTAACACCCACAAACATTACATTGACACTACCTTACGACTTTAAAACCTTCATAACACATTGAACATAAATTGGAATCCAAATCCCTCCTTCGCATAAAACACAACCATTACAATAAACAAGACTTTAAGCCTTAAACACTATTCACGGCATTACAAACTTGGTTTCCAGGTTCTAAACACACTTAGGTTATTTTATACCCTATGCTTTTAGACACTTAGAATATCTTTATACTCTATTTTCGAGACTCAACACATGTACCTAAAACCCTCACTTGACTCACCATAATATCAAGAACACAATGGAAGGCCTTAGGCCTTTGCACACACCATATAATGACACTATTCACCAACACTATTTATAGCATAGTGAACTCGGATTCCGAGGTTCTACAATCTTTCCCTCAATATTAGTAGAATACATTATTATAAGAGTGTATTGTTTTTAGTAAATAACATATATTATCTGTAATATACATAAACCTCCCCTCTAGTTCCCTTGAGGTTTAGTGAAATTTCAGAAACCTCCCCTCTAGTTTCTGAAATTACACTACCCTCCCCTCAACTTTGGTTGTCTGTAACAGATACCTCATTCTCTTAAGTTTACCGTTACTTTATGGATGGACTTTGATGATGTCATTATTTAAACATTTTAAAATGTCCAAATTACCCTTTTTCAACACAAGGTTAGTTAATTCAAGAAAATAAATGATAATTGGTTTCTAACTAAGGTTAATAATATCAACTTAAGGTTAATATATATTTCCAAAATCACTCTTTTGCAGTTTTCCTCGTTCTTCACTGAAGAAGATATTAGAGGGAGAAGGAGCTTGAGCTGATCAAAGTTGGTTCAGAGGCTCACGTATCGCAAACGGCATAGCTAAGCCAAAAAATCTAACCAGAATAGGGTTGTCAAAACCCCTGGTGGAAAGCTCGTCTACCAGACCACTAAGAAGAGAGCCAGCGGGCCTAAGTGTCCTATTACTGGGAAGAGAATTCAAGGGATTCCTCATTTGAGACCTGCTAGGTACATGAGGTCTAGATTATCTAAGAACCGTAGGACTGTGTGAACCGTGCTTATGGCTTTGTATTGTCTGGAAGCGCTGTTAGGGAGAGGATAATCCGAGCCATCTTAGTTGAAGAGCAAAAGATAGTGAAGAAGGTGTTGAAGATCCAAGAGGCAAAGGAAAAGTAAGCTTCAAAACAATAAAAGAAGCAAAAGCTATTGAATTTTAATCCACTTGAACGAAATTTTGACTTTGGCAAACTATGATGAATCATGGGAAATATTATTGTCTTTGTGTTTGATTATGACAGTTTTTTCTTAGGTTTGGACTGACTACAGGTGCTTCAATTCGACGACATATCCATTGCGAGGGTTTTGTTTTCAGATTAATTTATAACATCTTCAGCATTGGTTGTTTATTATATAGTGTAGTGGTTTTAATATATGATGATTCTATATATATATATATATATATAAAAAATTCCCAAAATCAAGTATTTATTTTTTTTCTAAAAACCAATGTTAGATGAACTCTAGGGGTGAGTGAATCTTAACCATAGTTAGTGGGTATTAAAAGGGATACATGACGACTTATAGAGATCCTTTAACTATGGTTAAACATAATTAACCTAAGGTTAATATTTTTATTTTTTTCTTAAAAGCAAAGATTAGATGGATTAATCCTAAGGGTGAGTGAATTTGAAGCACAATTAGTGGGTGTTAAAGGGGAACACGTGGCGGCTTGTAGAACCCTCTTTACTTGTGGTTAAGCATAATCAACCTAAGGTTTTTTTTTCTTCTAAAAATCAAGGTTAAATGAATGAATCCTAGGGGTGAGTGGATTTTAACCATAGTTAATGGGCGTTAAAGGGGACACATGGCGGCTTGTAGAGCTCCCTTTAATTGTGGTTAAGCATAAGTAACCTAAGGTTTTTTTTTCTAAAAACCAAGGTTTGATGGATGAACCCTAGGGTGAGTGAGTTTTAACCATAGGTAGTGGGTGTAAAAAAGGACACGTGGCGGCTTAGAGAGATCCTTTAACTGTGGTTAAACATAATTAACCTAGATTAATATTTTTTATTTTATTTTCTTATAACCAAGGTTAGATTAATGAATCATTGGGATGAGTGAATCTTAATCACAGTTAGTGGGTGTTAAAAGGGACACATGGTGGCTTATAGAGCCCTCTTTAATTGCGGTTAAACATAACCAACCTAAGGTTATTTTTTCCCTAAAACTAAGGTTAGATGGATAAACCCTAAGGGTGAGTAAATCTTAATCATAGTTAGTGGGTATTAAAAGGGACACATGGCGGCTTGGGAGTTTATGTTTTTCTTTGTTTGAGCTTTCAAAAGACGTGTTTCCCCAATCAAGTAATAGGGGTAAAATGGTAAAAGGATAACTTTAGTTAACAATGTTAATATTAAGAGTCTAATAGAGGAGGGCAGTATAATTTCATAAACTAGAGTGGAGGTTTCTGAAATTTCACCAAATCTTAGAGGAGGTGAGTGTAATTTACCCTATATATTAGTAGAATACATTATTATAACAGTCTATTGTTTTTAGTATATAACATATATTATGTGTAATGTACATAACATTTTAATATGTAATATTGAAGTGTATTGCACTTTTTTTGGTAATCTTATATTTCACGGTTATAACAGTGAAATACACTATTATAACGGTGTATAAAGTGTCATTATTATAAAGTACACTATTTTAATATATATAGACAATGTTATAACTTCGTATACACAGTTATAACCGAGATATGTTAATGTATAAATAATATAAAGTAGGGTAAATTACACTTACCTCCCCTGAGGTTTGGTGAAATTTTAGAAACCTCCCTTCTTGTTTCAGAAATTACACTGCCCTCTCCTCAACTTTGGTTGTCTATAACATATACCTCATTCTGTTAGTTTGCCGTTACTTAAATGGATGGAATTTGATGATATCATCATTTTAACATTTTAAAATATTTACTTATGTTTAATAGTATCCAACTTAAGTTTAATATATATTTCCGAAACCAAGTTTAATAGTATCTACTTAAGGTATGTATATATATATATATATATATTTCGAAAAACTAATGTTAGATAGATGAACTCTAGGGGTGAGTGAATCTTAACCATAGTTAGTGGATATTAAAAGGAACATGTGACGACTTCTAGAGCCCCTTCAATTGTGGTTAAATATAATTATCTTAAGGTTAACATTTTTTTATTTTTTTCTTAAAACCAAGGTTAAATGGAGAAATCGTAGGGGTGAGTGAATCTTAACCACAGTTAGTGGGTGTTAAAGGGAACACGTGGCAGCTTATAGAACCCCCTTTAATTGTGGTTAAGCATAATCAACCTAAGTTTTTTTTCTTTCTAAAAACCAATGTTAGATGGATGAACCTCATGGGTAAGTGAATCATAACCATAGTTAGTGAGTGTTAAAGGGACAAGTGGCGGATTAATTTTAGAGATCCTTTAACTGTGGTTAAACATAATTAACCTAAGATTAAATTTTTTTTATATTTTTCTTAAAACCTAGGTTAGATTGATGAATCTAGGGGTGAGTGAATCTTAACCATAGTTAGTGGACACGTGGCGGCTTGTAGAGCCCCTTTAATTGAGGTTAAGTATAATCAACCAAGTTTATTTTTTTTCACTAAAAACTAAGGTTAGAGGATAAACCCTAAGGGTGAGTGAATCTTAATCATAGTTAGTGAGTGTTAAAAGGGACACGTGGTGTCTTGGGATGTTTATGTTTTTTTTTGGTTGTGTTAGCTTTTTTTTGGTTGAACTCTAATCACTTAACCACTACAAGAAAACAACCAGCCAGTGACGGAACATTTCTGTGTCTGATAATAAATTTCCGTGTCTAATACTATTAGACACGGAAATAATAACCGTGCCTAAACCATGATAGTTACTCTCGTGCCTGATACTATTAGACACGGAATGAATTTTCCGTCGCTAATAATATTATTAGATACGGAATTTTTTCCGTGTCTAATGATAATTACTTGTAAATGTGAAATTATATATGATGTCACACTGTTCTGTGTCTAAAGATAGTATTAGACATGGAAATATGTCCGTGTCAAAAAAATTTCAGCAACGGAAATTTGTCCGTATCTAATATGTTTTTGACACGGAATTATTTCCGTCGCTAATACATTAGAGATGAAAATATTTCCGTGTCTAATAATCCATTTCTATGTCTAATACATTATCAGACACATAATTATTTCTGTCTCTAATACTCTATTGTACGTCATCTTTAACATTAGAGAAGAAAATATTTCAGTGTCCGATAAATTTTTTTTTTAACAACTTGTTACCTGTTTGAATACATGCCATAACCTGTCACCTGCTTGAATACATTTGAATAAGGTACTTGTTTTCATACATTCGAATAATGTAACCTATTTTTCAATTGCTTTCATTTGCACACAGTTTCATCCCACCACTTGTAAAATGCACCCTTAGACCATAACAACAAATAAACAAAATATATTTACCCTTTAATATACACAAGATCACAGCTTCAATTAAATTCCTTTCCACCAAATTCCTTTCTACCTATCTATGAATCCATGTTCGTACAGACTCCACCACGTGACAACCATGGACTGGAATGACACCGGTAGAAAATTCATCCATCTCAATCTACAACTCTTTCCAGTTCTCTTCAAGCCTAAACAGAAAGAAAGTAAATTACTAGTGGTAATCAAATCATCAATTTATGTGAATTATCCAATTATACTAATGGGATATGAGGAATATTAGATCTTTACCTGAGCATTTAGCTGATCAATATCTTCTTCAGTAGAACTGCATACTATCTTCTCACTGTCACAACAAGAGGACAAAACTATGTCAAATAAACAATAAAATAAGAAATATGAAAAATGCAATCAGTTATTAAGCAGGTATCTAGTTTTGCTTTTAGTAATGTACTCATTATAACCATCATAATAACTCATTTAATTGCTTTCGATGTCGTTTTTTTTAACGCGTGTATTTCGACCCAAGTTAAGTGTGGGAATTCGTTTCGTCGAAATCCGAGGCCGGTTGCTCAAATTGGGCACCAAGAGGCCCAAAATCCATACTTAGATACTATGCTTCAGCCTAAACCTATATGCGCCCACCAAATCCAAACCGGGGGTCGGATTCCGATGCCGTTTCTTCTAACGCGTGTATTTGGACCCAACCTAAGTGTGAGAATTCGTTTCGTCGAAATCTGAGGCCGTTAGCTCGAATTGGGCACCAAGAGGCCCAGAATCCATACTTGAATGCTATGCTTCAGCCAAAACCTACATACGCCCACCAAATCCAAACTGGGGGTCGGATTCCAATGCAGTTTCTTCTAACGCATGTATTTGGACCCAAGCTAAGTGTGAGAATTCGTTTCATTGAAATCTGAGGCCGTTTGCTCGAATTGGGCACCAAGAAGCCCAGAATCCATAATTGGATACTATGCTTCAGCAAAACCTACATAAGCCCACCAAATCCAATAATTGGTCACACTTGCAAAATCCTATTAATATTATCGAATTATAGAAAGTAATAAACCATCATACACATTAACTTAATGTGGCATCACAATATGCATGCTACTGTTCTTGATCAGTTTTCTGTTAAGGATGTCAAAAAGACGTTTATGAACTTCGTGTTGGTTGTTTACTTGTGCAACTTCCATTTTGAATGAGCAATAATAAATTTTGGATGATATTTTATATTTTAACGTCTAGTGATATTTACTTATCCAAGCTAACTTTCATTATTTGGTCGATCAGAATTTATATTCTTAATCATGAATGGGCCAAAATAAATTAGTTATGGAAGGTGTGATTCCCTAATTTTTCCAACTGATACTTTATTCATCCTCTTGTAATTGGGGTACCGGTCTCCACCTAATTTCACTGCTTTATTTCTTTTAAAAGTGAATTTAACATCATCAAATGGCCTGGAGAATGATAAGATACAAATGAACGGATGTAACACCACCTGACAAGATATAGTTAAGTTTAGCTATAGAGAAATTAAGGCGGAGTTTGGCAACACTAATCTAAAATAGGTAGAGCTTATTTGAAAATAGTGCTTAGTTGGACTTTAGATTGTTAAGTTGAAGGTTAATTGGAAGTCGACATCTTTTTGAAGTAGGAGTTTTACCTCTTATTAAAGAAGTACCTCATAGCTACTTTTTTTAATAAGAGGTAAAACCCCTACTTCAAAAAAATGTAGACATCCAATTGACCGTCAACTTAACAATCTAAAGTCCAACGAAACACAATTTTCAAATAGGCTCTATCAAATAGGTTAGTGTTACGAAATGCCACCTACGCTTTAGCAAATTGACTTTTAGAACCTCTCTAATTTTCACATAAAACCTTCAGTTTACACTAAACTAGTGATAATCATTGTGTGATCATAGAGTGTCTCAAAATTCGTCGGGGATGCAATAATTGGTCACACTTGCACTCCTGATGATTAAGGGGTTGGAAATAACGGGATTTCCTCGACTTAAACAAATGTATGATAAATAATAAATTTTGTTGGTAGCTAAAATGATAATTAAAATTTTAATCTCTAACTTCTCGTAATCAACTCATCTTTTGCAGACAATCTTCTTGATGCCTATTTTAATTGTCATGGATTAAAAAAATCTTGATCTTATTATACTTTGTGTTTGTGTGTGTGTGTGTGTGTGTGAGAGGTTAGTAACTTGGTGAGCATATCATCTGCCTTGCACAAGGGAATTGAAACGAAGTCCACCCCACGGGGGTTATACTTCAAGGGGGAACAAAACACTGCTTTGAGAAGCTATATCTGGACATCAGATCTTCACTCAGCAAGTTCCATCTAACAACCCTTTTGCACTCTGACATCTCCTTTTACACCTTACTTTCAGCCTAAGATCAAGTTAGGAATGCTCAGGGTGCATGCATCCTTAACCGCTAGATCCAGATTGGATGGTGACGAGATGTTAGGCCTTTCATCTGCTAATGGAAGTAGTAGGTATTACATCTCCACGTATCGCATCAACCATCTTTTCAGAATCGGATGGTGGAGGATGAATCAGTTAATCCACTTATCCCATCTACAAGCGGTTTTACAAGGATCAATCCTTCCTCATAAACTAAGACAAAGAAAATTATTATCAACGACGTTTTATCAGATTACTCGAGTGATTTGATCTTAAATGAGAAGAACGTGCATAAAAAGTTGGATTTAACTAAAATATATGCAAATTTCAGAGATCGAGCACCACAAAAGACATTTAAGACCTTAACCTCAAATCAAGCACAAATCACAAAATAAACAGGAAAAAAAGTTTGAAGAATTCAGAAATACAACAATTTACCTAAGATTGGCAGCAAATTAACCCTCAAGAACATCTACTTACACTAAAGAGACTATAACAACAACAACTCCAGCTCAAACAACATCACAAACAAACCAGATTACTTGATTTCAACCTCAAACTAACCAGAAAAAATTACAGAAACGATTTAACTCAAGATTCAAAAACTCACCTGAGCAGATTTCTAGAATCAGTTGCAGAAACAAGGTCGATTAAGCCTTCGTTTCATAGAAAATGCACGAAAGACAGATAGATCAAGCTTGACACTGAAGCTTGGCGGTGATCAGAGCTTGACGCGGTGGCGGTGATCAGCGCTAGCCGACGGGTGTCGTCGGAGCTCGAAGGAGAAGGAGCGAGAGAGAGAGACGGAAGTGCGATAGAGAAGAGAAAATGGGGGAAAATATGGAGTTTCGCGGGTTAGGGAATAGGAAAATAACATAAATAACATTAGACATGGAACTATTTCCGTGTCTAATGATCATTAAAAATAGACATGGAAATATTTTTGTCACTAATGTCAAATTCCGTGTCTAATAGTATTAGACACGGAAAAATTTCCGTCTCTCATAAATATATTATTAATCAAACTTATATTCAACATTAGATACGGAATATTAGCCTCAGAATTATTTCCGTGTCTATAAATAGGTATTAGACACGGAAATATTTCCGTGTCTATTATTCCATTTCTATCCGGTAGATTTCTTGTAGTGAACTCACTCACACAGGGGTGGAGCCAATAAGTTTTCATTGGGGGGGGGGGGGGTTTGGGTAATTTTTTCCCAGTAATTCCTTGAGGTCGCCACGCGTCCGTATTGATACCCCTTAACGGTGGTTGAGATTCACCCACTTATCCTTTGTTTTTTTTTTTTTTTTTAAATTATCAAATTATTTTTCAAACTCTAGTTAAAATTCACTAACTCCTAAGGTTAAAAAAAAAATTAATATTTTTTTTCTTAAAAAAAAGGATAAGTAGGTGAATCCTAAGAGTGAGTGAATTTTAATCATAGTTAAGAGGAGTCAATAGGGACCTGTGGCAACCTAAAGCGGACTCCATTGGAGGGCCCACTATATATATATGACAAAAAAATTGGGGGGGGGGGGGGGGGGGGGGGGGCACTATACATAAGATAAAAATAATTGGAGGGCAAGTATACTCAAAAAAATTTGAGGGCCCACTGTGTCATAGCAAAACTAAGAGGAATTACAAAAAATTTGGGGGGGCCATGCCCCTCCCCCCGGCTCCATCCCTGCACTCACACACATGGTTAGGCCAACATACATGGTACGTGTTTCCTCTGTGTAATAATAAGGGTAAAATGTGGAAAAAGAATCATTTGTTAACGAAGTTAATATAATAAGCCTGACAGTGAGGCCAGTGTAATTTACCCTAAAAAGTATGTACAGTAATATATAGTAGTATATATATACTGTAATAGCAGTGCTATGTTAATATATAATATTATATAACATTGTCATACGGTGTAAAATAGTGTTATACACTCATAGTAAGGTTCAACCCATTGAAAGCCCCGTATTCTCACCTATTTCTTTCGACTGCTTGGTGTCTTATCCTAGTTTTAGATTTTTTTATGATTTTGTTTAGTTGTGCTATATCCACAACTGAGTCAATATTTTTTTTCCCCAAGTGTATCTCATCTTTATTAATTTTGGGGTTAAAAGTCTTCTGGGCTATGGGGAAAGAGTGTCCGAGTCTTCTCATTGAGTCCCCATAATGTTTTTGTGATTAGTGAAAATTTATCGAAAAATTAAGGGAGACAATTACAACTGCTAATGACAAAAGAAAACACTAAGGGGCAGTTTGGATACACTTCCGTTTTTTTGTTTTTATTTTATGTTTTTAAAAATTGGAAGCAACTTTTGTTTTCAAATTTTTTAAATAGGAAACACGTTTGGCATTACTAATTGTTACTTGTTTTAAAAAAAGAAAAACAAAAAATCACGTTTGGTACATTCATAGTGGTGGGTGGTGGTGGTGTAGTGTGGTGGTGGTACATAGTGGGTGGTAGTGGTGGGTGGTGGTGGTGGTAGTGATGGTGGTGGGTGATGGTGGTGGTGATGGTGGGTGGTGGTGTGATGTGGTGGTGGATGGTAGTGGTGGGTGGTGGTGGTGGTAGTGATGGTGGTGGGTGATGGTGGTGGTGGTGGTGATGGTGGGTGGTGGTGTGATGTGGTGGTGGGTGATGGTGGTGGTGATGGTGGGTGGTGGTGGTGGTGGTGGTGGTGGTATGGTGGTGATGGAGGTGGGTAGTGGTTTTGGGTGGTGATGGTGGTGGCAAGTGGGTGGATGGTGGAGGGTTTGAGTTTTCCATTTTTGTTTTAAAAAACAGAGGTAACACAAAATTTTTGTTACCTTGATTTTCAAAAATTTTGTTACTAATTTTTAGAAACAGAAAACGAAAACGTGTTTTGTGTAAAATTTTTGTTTTAAAAAACAGAAAACAGAAAATGAAAGTCCAACTGAACGGGGCCTAAGTAATTACATATATTGTGATGATCAATGACCATGGGCAAGGGCGGAGAGGGGGGGCAAGGGCGGAGAGGGGGAACAAGGAGGCATGTGCCCCCTTTTAACTTTTGAAAACAATTTTTTTTTAAGGCATAGCCATGAGAAGAAATGAGGGTAGATGCCTCCTTAATTTGAAAAAAAATATCATTTATACTTTAATTATTTCATTTATCATAATATAGGACAAAGTGCAGTTACCCCCTAAAGAAATTTTACTATATTATTTAATTATATAATATGTCATAGCCATGAGGTTAGGGGGCAACTCTCCCCTAAACTTATGAAACAAAATATATATCTGCCTAAACTTATGAAACAAAATATATATCTTTTATATCATGCTATCTAATTATTTAATAGGGCATGGGGCAATGGGACCAGTAAACAAGGAGAAACAATACTAATAAGATCACCACGTGCCCCCTACTACATATGAATGAAATGGTCCATGAACTCAGTCGACTAAGAATATTTCATATCCGGCCGCCTAATTATCCTGTAAAATTTATCTATCAACAAATACTACAATTTCCAATCAATCATCACGTGCCCCCCCCCCCCCCCCCCCCTAACTATAAAATCCTGGCTCCACCCCTGATCATGCTCTTTGAAGCTTGCTAGCTTCACAAACACGATTGCACCAAGTTGAACATTCAAATCATTTGCGCATATCTATAAATTAATGGACTTTTATGTATTTATTTAAGGGTAAATTACACTGACATCCCCTGAGGTTTGACAAAATTCCAGAAACCTCCCCTCTTGTTTATGAAATTACACTCTCATCCCCTGTGTTTCAAGTAGTGGTAACATATTCCCCCTTCCATTAATATGTTGTTACTAACATTGACGGAATTTGATGATGTGATGGATTAAATATTTTAAAATGCCCAAATTGTCCCCAAAATACCAATAACACAAATTTTTTTTTAACACACTTGTTCTTTAACAAAAACACTTCAACATCAACATAAGCAACGTGTTAGACTTTTATGTTCCGTTTGTTTCGATGTAAAATAGGGGAAAACAAATCAAATCCGCGGAAAATGTTAATTATGTGCGTTTGTTTGCTCGTAAAATCTTTTGTAAGTTTCAAGTACTCACAAGTCATTTTCCCGTAAAATCTTTGTGTCCTAAAATATGTTTTAAAATTTTCAAAATTACCCAAATTCACTAAACAAAAATTAATTTTAAAAATTTTAATTTTTTTTAAATTTAACTTTTTTAAAAATTCAAAAAATACTTTATCTTATTTTCAAAGAATGCAACCAAACAACAAAAAATTGGTTTAAAAAAAAATATCATATTTTACCATAAAAGTTTTTCTTTCGTAAATGGTTTACGTTATAAAACAATTTACGTGCAAACAAATGGAGCCTTAGTGACGCTATGGGAATACGTCAATTTTATTTATTGTGAACAAAAAGTTAATTTTGATCCAAAAATAAAGACTAATTAACAAAACATAAATTAACTTTTTTTTTTTTCTCAACTATTCACACTTCACACGTACACAAATGTTTTTCAAGCATCACATTCACACGGGTTGCTCACCAAAGAGATAAGGAGACCAACTAGCACCAAACATTTCACGAGTCTAGTGAAATGGGGGTAAAATAGTAAAAGTTGATTCCCAAGTTAACAGTGTTAGCTTTAAACACTGACAGAGGAGGTCAGTGTAATTTTAGAAATAAGAGGGGAGGTTTCAGAAATTTCGTCAAACCTAAAGGGAGATCAGTGTAATTTACCCTTTATCTAATTAACGAACTTTTATGTATATCTTTTTGAATATCAAGACACTCCAAAGAGGGGAGGGAGATCTTGTAAACCCCCTACTCATGGTTTGAAAAAAAAAAAAAACTTAATCTAGTCACCGATTAATAATCAATAAATTTTGTAACCACATACTGTATAAGCCTTCATATTTGGATTAATATGAAACCAATCTGTGCATGTTTTCCCAAGTAAAAGTCAAGAATCAGTAAAGTCAAAAAGTAGGGAAAGGTTCTGGTCCTAGATTTCCATGATATAAATAGGAAGGACACTAGTGATTAGCACCATTTGATGATCATCATCCAAAAGTTGCAGGTTCCATGGAAACGCCATATGCAAACAGGAATTACATGGTGTAAAAGATGCAGGAGATATTGCAAATACTTAAAGCTCCCTGTGATCAAACAAGGTGTTTTCAATTAGGTCGACAATGACTAGTTGTCTCTCTCATGGGTATATTATGTATAAGTGGTGCATGTTCTTATCATAAATCTGGACCACTCAAGCAGTGCAGCTTTCGGGAAGGCTCCTAGGGACACTACTTTAAGTACATATTGATAATAAAAAAAAAATATTCCACTTACATGATATAGACTCATGATAGATAGAAGTCTGATGAAGATTGCTTGTTTCTCTTTATCTGGAAGTATCAGGAGATAACTTCAGGAATAGGTTGGGACATCTGGTCTCACAAGTTCGACCCCAGTTTTCTAAACAAAACATAAACAACAAAGAAGTGATACTTGAGAGGACGCTCTTCTTAGTATACTTGGGGCTGTCAATGGTCCGGGTTGGGCTGGGGCTGGGCTGGGCTGCGATCTGTTCAGGCCTAGCATTCACTTGTAGGGGTCTAATCCAAGCCCGGCCCAAGTCCTTGCAGTGCCTAAACTGGCTAGGCCCAATCCTTACTCTCAGGGCTAAAGCTGGGCCTAAGTGTGAAAAGAAGATAAATAATTTTTGTCATGAAATTTATCGAATTTTTTCCTAAACTAGCTATGGCTACAGCCTGCAGTCATTTTCTTAGAATATGTTGTTCGTACGGCCTTTTGGTATATGAAGAAGTTTGAATATGTTAAGGAAAATGAGAGAGATACTTCCATTATAAAAGATGATAGTCTTGAATATGTTTGAGATAGAAATACACATATTCATGTATATGAACTTCAAATGTATAATTATACATGTATTGGTAGGGCATCCAGAATATGATGTTGGTCATGCAATTCATTATTTTTTGCTTGTAGCAGGTGTAAGAATTCAACACTAAACAATTTATCTACAAACCTAACCATGTGAGTTTTGAGGGGTCTATTCATAACTAATGAGCTTTAGATATATATATATATATATACTTGGAGTAATGTGATACTAGAGCATGTTCTCAAGGCTCTTATTGTAGAATTTATCTAGTGTGTTATTTTTAATTTTATTTGTATGCTTTTATTGTGTTTTATGCAAGTTAGGTTTTCCTACAAGGAATGGTGGTTATAAAGAAATTTTTTTCTAACACGTGTTAAGAAAAATCGTTAATATCCAATCTATCTATATATATATATATATATATATATATATATTAAAGGGCCGCATCGGGCTTTAGGGGGTGTTACCCAAGCCTGGCCCTCATGTCGGTGGGCTTTATCAAATAGAAAAAAGTCTTTGATTTTACGGGCTTTTGAAGGTCGAGCTGGTCGGGAACCCTCAAATGAGGGCCAAATTGACAGGCAAAGTGACACTTGACTTCAAGGTGATGGCAGGCATGTAACATCGCAACATGGTTAAGATTCATACAAAGAAGCAGTCATGTGTAATATGTGGGTAGTGTCTCTCAATGATACTGAACTCTTTCAAGGTAGCGTTTGCAACACTACTGTAAGCTAATAAGTGATTTTTCCAAATAGTGATTTTTTAAAATAAGTCACTTTTTTAAATTAAAAATTCGTTTAGTAACTTAAATAAATAAGTATTTTTTTCAAGGATAATTATGGTCATTTTTAATTATGGTATGTATGAGCTCCCTATCTTTACTTCTTTAGAGGAGGAATATTTGTGAAATTTTATATAAAAAAGCTTAGGAACAAAAATATCTCACGAAAGAGATGTTTTAGCTTATTTATAAGTACTTTTCAAATAAGTACCAATTGGGTTACTTTTTTTTTTTGGTCTAAATCACTTTTATTTATTACTTATTTAAATTTATCAAACAAACTTACTTATAGATAAGTACTTATTTTGACTAATAAATTAAATAAGTACTTATTAATAGTGTTGCCAAACTCCTCCCAACTGTTTTGCAGGCAAGATGGGGAAAAATTTAAGGGAAGAAGGATATGTTTTCAGTACTGGATAAATGGATTTGGCCTTTCACTGAACCTTTATAAGTTACTGTTTTAAAGAATGGTTTTTCTTTTTACAAGTTTGGCTGCCCCGAGGAAAGAGATATTTTTTAGTCCATGAGAACGGGTAGTCGCATGTTGTGGTAAGCGTATGATCCTCCATTAATGGCATACCAAGCTTAAATTCTAGAGATCTGAGCTAATTAAACACACACTATCTATCTTGCAAATTGTATAGAACGGACTATATAGGGAAAATTATGTGCTTCATATTTATTAAACAAGAGATTGATTCTCAAGTGAATTGTAGGCTTCGAACTATTGAATTGAATTTATAAGCTATTTCTACCAAATTCAACTATTTAACCTGAACATCGAAATTCCAATAGATAAGCTTTTAAATTCATAGATACCCCGCCCGAGGCTTATACATTTAAATTTTCACGGGTTTTCCAATTCCTGCAATCCAAACAACCCTAAGGGTCAGTTCTTTTGCTGAGACTTATAAAGCTTGACATTTTACACTTTGTCATAGTAGTTAGGAAATTTTAGTCACCTTGTCAAGGTTTCTATAGAGATTAATTCTTACCATCATGAGATTTTAAGTTTTCTAATTTTTTATAAGATTTGAAATCATTCATTTTGTTATATTTAAAGTCTTACAGGAATTGCAACCCAAGAGATGAAAGACACAATTCATCTAATTCTCAAAAGTAAATGCATATGGTCCAACGGTAAAACTTGCAAAGTGCGGGACTTTATAAGTCTCCGCAAAAGAACGGATCCTAAGATCCATTTATTTTGGTGAAAATATATATTGGATATAAGAGATTTCCACTAGAAATTTGTTTAGGGAAAAAGTTATTTTTCAGTTATCTTAATTTGTGTTGTTTGGCTGTCCAGAGATGTCAGGATGTCATAAGAACAAAACTAGGGCTGCATATCAAGCTAGGTCGGCCTGAGTCCTGCTTGGCCCAGCCTTCACAGTTGGTTAGGCCAATGATTGAGCCGACTGGGCCAGTTTTGGGCTTAACTTTGAGTTAGCCACAAATCAAAAGCTAGGACCAATCGCCTATGGAATTGTGACATTAAAAAGGACATATAAGATTCGTGATGTTGACCTTATGCACAGACTGCGTCACTCGAGTTTATTGCACACTCAGGCCCATTCTGAACTGCCTGATCTTTATTTGGGCCTTAACATGAGGCCCAATTCCATTCCCTTGACAAACCCGTTTAGTCAGGATTCTTCTGTGGGCCCATGCATGAACACGGACAGCACCAAATGCCACTAAACGTTCCTACTTAATTATCATGGGGCATGACAAGATCCTCACGATTAAAATATGTGTGATCGATCAGGTTGGATTTGGTTGCCTCAAGCCTGAACCCAAGCCCAGCCCAACACATTTTTTGACCTCATACTGGGCTGGAGAATGGTACAAACCTATATTTGCTTTTACTGGTTATTTGTAAAATCGATTAAAATAACAATTACTTTCTATATCAGCTAATATGTTGCATTACACAAATAACTAGTAAAAGCAGGCCTGGGATTGTCTCTGGCGAAGCCAGAAAGGGCTTATCTCGGGTTCCATAGAATAGGTGACAAGTGGTGGAGAAGTCAAAATCATGGGGCCCACGATTTTGACTTCTCCACCCTTAATAAGACATGTGGCGATAAGTGTGTGAGAATAAAGGGGAGAGATATCATACGGGGAGAAGTCAAAAAAATGGGGAGAAAATGAAATGACTTCTCCCCATTTTTTGGCCAACTGTCGCATAATGTATGGAACCCTGAGAGGGGTTTCTGGCTTCGCCAGAGACAAGCCAAAGCCGTAAAAGCATTACATCTGCCATGTGGCCTTGGCTTGTCTCTGGCCAAGCCAGAAAGGGCTTATCTCGGGGTTCCATAGAATAGGTGACATGTGGTGGAGAAGTCAAAATCATGGGCCCCATGATTTTGACTTCTCCACCTGTAATTGTAATAATAAGGGTGTGAGATATGAAATGGAGAGAAGTCAAAATTATGGAGAGAAAATGGCATCCCCATTTTATGCCAAGTGTCGCAAAATGTATGGAACCCCGAGAGCCTTTCCGGCTTCGCTAGAGACAATCCGAGGCCCTGTCATGTTTACTACAATTGATCACGGCTTGGACTGTCCAATCATGGGATAATCTGGACTGCTCAGATCTTACACAACTTGCCTCTCATATTGTAAAAAAAATAAAGACTTAAGGATCTTCTCTCCAATTGATTGGTGCTGGCAAGGTACATACTTTGATAAGTGTGCAAAATGAGGGTATGTTAGGCAAACCAACACCAAGGATCCTAAGCAATAAAATAAATAAAGAGCTAGGGAAGGGGACTTTTAGAGTGAAGAAATATTAAATGACAAAAGATAATGCTAGCCCTACTCTCGGCCTCCCCCAACTACATGTCCCTTTTTTTTTTTCTTTTTTTGGAAAAAATATATTTACAGCCCTGAGGTTTGACGAAAATACACATACCCCTCAATTTTTTAAAAATACATTAGGTACTCTTACTTTTAAAAATAAATGACACTTACATTTCTTCCGGCATTACAATGAACAGTGGCCTAATTACAAGAAACTCCTAATTCATTGTAATTAGGCAACTGTTCTAAATCTCTCACTAAATTGAGAACCTGAATCTTAGATTTTTCACCTTTAGCTACTAATGATACTTCCAATCCATTGTAATTGTTGAATTTGCAAAGTAAGGGTACCTAATGTATTTTCTAAAAGTTGAGGGGGTCTGTGTATTTTTATCAAACCTCAAGGGGTTTGTGTATTTTCATCAAACCTTAGGGAGTGTAAATGTATTTTCCCCGAAATGATTAAAGGGATAATTTTAGAATTTATTGAATGACATCAACATGTCTGTCAGTTGATTGATGGTCAATTGACGGAAGGGGTGTAAGTGTCATTAAAAAAAAAAGTAAGGATATCTAATGTATTTTTTGAAAACTGAGGACGTCTATGTGTATTTTCGTTAAACCTTAGGGGATGTAAATGTCTTTTCCCCTTATTCTTTTTAAGGGACAAGTGGTTGGGGGAGGTTGGGAATAGAAAAGGCCTTATAGTAGGGCTAACACTCATCAAGGACAAAGATTTAACACCATCCATTCCTGATAATGTCATAGCAATGGGGCTATTGAACTCTCTGATGGAGCTTGACTTGAACATGTTTGAGTTCAGCTTATGCTTGACTCGAGCTCAAATGTTTTGGGTTGAACAAGTTTAATCAAATTCGAAGTGAAACTTAATTCAAGCCGACCAGGATTTGGATTGGTTCAAGCATGAGTTTCGCTCTAACAAATGAAATGGAGCCGGTTTGGCTTGGTGCAGCCTATTCTTTATTTTCTCTTTATGGACTTTGTTACTGAGACTGTAGAAGGGCCGAGGCCACCAAGGCCCTACATTTGTATCAGGGGATTTCAGGTGGGGCCCACGTTCACATGGTAGGCCCCACCTGAAATTTTCTCCACAGAGGCAGGTCTCGAACCTTCTGCGGTCTCAAAATCATTTCCCAAAATTTATAGGTGAGAATATGAGATGATGTAGGTGAGAATGTGAGATGATGTCACTGACATGAGTCCGTATCCACTCATGCACATGCATAAGAATTTTTTAAACACTACCTATAATTGGTCTCTTATATTTTAATTTATGAATAAACACTATTATTAAAATTATATAAATTTAAACAAAAGAGTTCTATGAATATCAAGATTGAGCGACCCTAGCTCAAGCTCAAGTCTAAACATTCGAGCTCGGAACAAGCACAAGCTAAGCTCGAGCATGTTCAAGCCAATTCAAGCCAAGCTCGGCACAAATACACCCTTATCTATAATACCCTACATTTTCAGTTTTTTCTTTTTAAAACATTAACTGTTAATACTACAAACAAGGATTAATGGTGCTGTGAAATCTTCTCAGAAGTGCATGAGAGTTGATCCTCCCTCCACTCCTCCACTCCACTCTAGAAAATAATCACCTCCTCAGTCAGTGCAGCGAGGAGGGGTGTCTCGGCTCTCCTTTTCTTGCCACGTGTCTTCCTATTAACTCTCTTTAACTATGATCAAGATCAACTCCCCATCTACCCTTGGTTTCAATAAAAAATAAAATAAGAAAAATTTAACTACAGGATTACAAAAAAATAGCCCGAGTTTATGGCAGTCGAAGGGGCGGTTTTGTCCACGAAATCTTGCGAGTCCGGACTCCGGACTCCGGAGTGCTAAGCTAAATCCGGACACGAAACGGGTATTCCAATTCAGTTAAGCATGACAGTTGAAGAACGTGATCCCAAACCGTTTCCGAGAGTCTCAGGCCTCGTGGCAGGTGTCGTCGCGAGTGATTGCAACACACGAAGCAACAGAGAGAGAGAGAGAGAGAAGAAAATTCCGACTCAAAGACGTGTCTCTCTTCTTCTTCTTACCTGTCGCTTTTATTCTTACACACAACCGAAGAAGCTTAGATTACATTCACACTGCTATAAGAGAGAGAGAGAGAGAGTAATGGCGAGCTCAATGGAGAAGGAGACTCAAGACGAAGTCGTCTCTGTAGAACTCCCAGCCCCTCCTGGTTGGAAGAAAAGGGTATCTCTTTCTCTCTCTCTCTCTATATATATATATACGTTTGGTTTGATTTCTCTTAATATTGTCTTTCTGTAATTTCATGGTTCTTTGATTACTTACTTTTTGTGCTTTGAATTTTGTTTCTTTATGGAAATTTGTTTCTGGGTTTTTATCTAGCAATGCATTTTTAGTTGAAATTTGGCTTGTTTTTGTGTTTACTCTGCTAGGGTTTGTGGAAACATCATTTTTGTTTTTGTGTGTCGAGTGATAGTCTATCAGTGTTTTCCCTTTCGGATTTTCTGCAAATTCCCCGTTTTTCATATCTAGAATTCTTAAATGCTTTCTGGGTTTGCTGTTTTACTCTTGAATTCGCTTGAATGGTATTGGTTTTTGCTTTTAGGGTTTATGCAAAGGTCTCACCTTTCTGGGGGGAAATGAAATATGGTAGGATTGTTCTTGTGAAGTTTTGCCTTCTTTCTTATTTCGAGGTCTGCTCAATTTGGGTGGAATTGGTTCTGTTTGAACTGTAGCTTTTGGGTGCAGAGTCATGGAATTCCTCTGAAACTGAAGTTTTCTTTGCTACAGTTTCTCTTTTTTTTTTCTCTCTTTATCCATATGATAACTATGCTGGAAGGGGAGTAGTAGCTGTTTATTTAGATTTATTCTCCCTCCATTTAATTTTCTGCATCTTCTGCACTATATGTTTGAAATTGCTTCAATATTGATGGTAAGACTGTGAAGGTTTGTGAAAAGTCTCACCTTTCTGGCTACAGTGACAAGCTGTTGTGTTTTTCCTTTTGATCTCTGATTTATGTTTGTTGTTTTTATCCTGCTCAATTCTGTGGATTTTGGATGTTGTTGTCCTTTGCAAAGATTACAAGGTACAAGAATTTTCAATTTTCGAACTCAAAAGAGTCTGCTCTCTATGAAAGCCACTAGGATTACCTGTGAGCCTGTTCTTCTTGAGAGCCTCTCTCTTCTACTTTAGAGGAACTGGCTCTCCTGAGAGCTACCTCGAGAGCTACCTCTCTTCTTCCCGAGAGCCACCTCCTCTTCTTGGGAGCTACCTAAGCTCTCCCCGAAATCTATCCAGGCTCTCTGAAAAAGCCCTCTTCACTGACGCATCCTCAATTATACAATAACCCTACACCCTAGGTCTATATTTCCCACAAGGATAACCCTATATTAATAGTGTTTTAATTTAACTAGAATCTGAGACAAATCCTAATAAGCTTTGTGTGTGAATGGAATCATTTGGCGACTGTCCCATTTGATTTTGACCCATTTAATTTTGACGATAACTTGTTTTTGTTATTTAATTTCCTAAATACCATTGTCCACTGGATACAAATCTATTGTGCATAATGGTCTGTAGATCCCTTTCCTCACTTAATAGCTAACAAAGGAATTTACACATATTTGGCTATCTGTAATAGCATGATTTTGGAGGCAAAAAATGAGTTTTCTTTTTGAAGATTTTATTGTAAAAAGAAATGGAGAATGATTCTTTCCGCGTGAGTGTTTTGCTGGCAGAACGCGCACGCGGTCCCTGCTTGACATGTAACTATTTTAACACCCATTTAACTATGGTTAAGATTCATTCACCTATATGGTTCATCCATCTACTCTTGGTTTGTAGATTTTTTTAAAATATTAACCTTGGGTTGACTAACCTAAACATGTAACTGTTTTAACACCCATTTAACTATGGTTAAGATTCATTCACCTATACGGTTCATCCATCTACCCTTGGTTTGTAGATTTTTTTAAAATATTAACCTTGGGTTGACTAACCTAAACCATAGTTCATGCGTGCACCTACAGGTTGCCACATGTCCCTCTTAACACCCACTAACTGTGGTTAAGATTCACTCATCCCTAGGGTTCATCCATCTACCCTTGGTTTTTAGAAAAAAATTGTAAACTTGGGGTTGACTAACCTAAACCATAGTTAATGCGCGCGCCTAGAAGTTGCCGCATGTCCCTTTTAACACCCACTAACAGTGGTTAAGATTCACTCACCCCTAGGGTTCATCCATCTATCCTTGGTTTTTAGGAAATAAAATAAAAAATATTAACTTTGGGTTAACTAACCTAAACCATAGTTAACGCGCGCTTATAAATTGCCACATGTCCCTTTTAACACTCACTAATCGTGGTTAAGATTCAATCACCCCTAGGGTTCATCTATCTACCCTTAGTTTTAGAAAAAAATTAACCCTTAAATTAATAAACCTTAACCTAGGTTAAAAGGAACATGCGGCAAGAGGAGGGAGTGTCCGCGTTCCACTAAGTTGGAACGTGGACGCGTAAACAATCAAGCCCCAAAAGAAATTGGCAAGTTGGTAATAAAACAACCGAGCCACACTTTTCTGAAGTTGCAAGCTCATTGTACAGGTGCAATAGTTACAAGCACTTCCTTAGCATATAGTTGAAGTTTAGACTTTGATCCACTGATCAATTTTGGAGAAGTTAAAACCAAGTATTCATCTGACACCCATTGGAATGTACATTTTGGTGGTAAAATGAAGTAAATAGGTTGAAGCATCCTTCACTTCCCCTGCCCAAGGCTTCCAGCACCACCACATGTTGATGCATGAAAAGATTATTCAAAGCTTAGCTTTGATGGTATCCGGGTATGGAAGGATGCCTAGTGATTGCTCGGCAGACTTAGAATTTCGGAATCTCGGATTGCTTCTTTGGCTTAGAATTTGGTCATTGTAATGAGATCTCTCAAATCTCAATAACCCTTGGCTGGCAAGTATTGGGGGAGTTTTTGGAGATGATCTCCGAATCTTCTTTGGTCCTATTGGCAAGAAAAATTCAAAAGAGGCTGAATTAGAGCATTATTGCAAGGGCATCATCTATGAATTTTATTTACAGCCTTTTTTCTATTGAAAGGAGACTGATCTAATGTTATGTCATGTATTAACTATAAGGAAAACACATCATGGAGACTGATGCAGAACTCATTCCCACATCCCAATTGACTTTATCAGTCAGATTGTGGACCCCACATGGGTTTATTTGGTAGGATTAATTCTAATCAATGTTTTTGAAGGCAAAGGTGTGAGGTGAGGTGTTACTATCTTCAGAGGCGTGATTCATAAGACTTGATGTGTGAGGCTTAAGCATCTTGCTCCCTCATTTTGTAAGCAAAAAATTAATTAGAACTGCGAAAGATAAAAAAAACAATGAAGTGTATATATATATAGAGAGAGAGTAGGATTCCTATTAGTGTAGCTTACTAGAGACTCTAGTAAGCTATGCATTTGTAGCCACCCGATTTAGATATCTTTTAAATCTAATGGATAGAATCAAAACAGCCTTTATGGTTCAAAACCACTTAATGAAAGTAAAAAACCTTACACCTCTCCTCTCCTATCTCTCTCCCGAAATCCTCTCCTCCTCTCTTTCTCCTGAAACTCTCTCCTGAAATCCTCTCCTCATTCTCTCTCTTCCGAAATCCCTCTCTCATCTTGTTCTCTTTCTCCCGAGTGGTTTTCTTTCTGGCTTTTGCCTTTTGAGGTTTGTTATGACTAGTGCTCTTCCTGTGTCATGAACTTGTGCAAAGTGCACTACTAGAGAGCAACAAAGGAAGGGATAGCCGCATACTCTACAATAAGCTGGTGAGATTGTCTAACATTTTAGATGGACGAGATGGTTTGCTATGAGGATTATGTATCTCAGCTATGAACTAGACCACTCTAGGCTTTATAATAGTGTTGGGAGAGTCTTTCACTTTACTAGTTTACTGCAAATGGAAATTTTGGTTTCTTCCATTAACTTATTAACTTATCATGATCTTCATGGCTGGGTAGAGGAAGTATCATCAGTGTAATATATGGTGCAACCTTAATTGGGTTTGTTTCATTGGGTTGGTGCTTCTTTTTCTCCAGAGATTATAATTATTACTTTTTGGCCGGAAAAAGAATGTGATACAAGATCAGCCTTTGAGGGTTCTACACTTTAGGACCGTAACCAAATCATGTGCAGATGGTCTGAAGGTTGTCGTTGGCTAGGATTTTTCCAAGTGAGGAGCAGTTTAGTTTGGCCCCTATAGTCCCAACTTGATTCGCAAGAATTAATTTTTCTAGGCAATGTTTTGTAGAACACGATAAATCCGTCTTTTGTAAGGGGGCATTTCTATGTCCGTCCACGTTAGGCTCTCTGAACATGGTAAGCATTCCCCAGCCATCTAGATGGCTTAGCACAAAGCAAATAAGCAATACATGGATATGCTATAACATTAAAAATTCAAATGATGGCTGGTCTATTAGTCTTGTGCTATAACACTGATTTCAAATTTAGACTGGCCCAAAACTTTAACCTGAACCTGAGAGGAAGAAATCAGTCTAAAGTGTCTCAAGTTTGCGGATAAATGGCTTCTAATTAACCTTCTGCACAGATTCCCACAGATTCGAATAGAGAGGATGATCAAATATGAAACAGAATCCCAATGAACTATAACCGCCCAACTCTCTTCAAAAATTTGGGATAGGCCATATTTATCGATGGCCACCACCTGTGGAACTCCGCTTTCCCTTGGTATAACACTGATTTCTTCCTCTCACTAAAACACAAGCAGCTCATTGATTTCTCTCTTTCAATGGGAGTTCATGAGGGAGAGAACAAGATGAGGAGAGGGATTTCGGGAGAGAGAACGAGAGGAGAGGGAGTTTGGAAGAGAAAATAAAATGAGAGGGAGAAACGTACGCACTTGTGATTCTGATTTGGGTGGTTTTCAACTTTAAAAAATCTGTTTTGATTCTATCCGTTAGATTTAAAAGATATCAAAATCGGGTGGCTACAAATGCATAGCTTACTAGAGTCTCTAGTAAGCTACACTAATAGGAACCGTACTCTCTCTCTCTCTCTCTCTCTCTCTCTCTATATATATATATATATATATTTATGTGTGTGTGTGTGTGTGTGTGTGTGAAGTGCTATATAAATAATTCAACCATTATATAGAAAAAACTAAATTTAAGAGAGGCAAGCAAAAGCTGCAATTTAAATTTACTTTTTGTTCGTATAGATATTGAAAGACATATGGTGTTCATTTATCAAATTCATGTGGCAAATTTTGAACTGCAACATACATTGTTAAGGAGTCATAAAAAACTAAAATGAAAAAAAAAATCAAGCTTAAGTTGTGGTTAAAACCATATTTTTGGTTAATGAATGAGGCGGATGCTTCAAGCATAAAGCGAGCGAGCCTCAGGCGTGAGGTGTGCACCTCATGTGAGCCTCACACTTTGAGGCGTAACCGCTAAGCCTCCTTGGATATAAGCCTCAATGTTTGTCCTCGAGGCATAAGCCTCATGCACCTTATAATACACTGATTCTAATATTTTAGTGTTTATTTAACATTGATTTTGACTGTATTAATCTTAGTGGCTTTAATAGAGTAAAAAAAGTTCTCTCTCACTCATATTTACTTATAGTCCGATAACTTGACAAGTTAGTTTATTTGAAAATATTGTTTTCTTTGAGAAATTACCATGGTGGTTTGTCTCACTTTCATAGTCAGTGTGTTTTCTTTCTTTTCTCTTTAATCTTCAGTCCATCTCTTTTGATCCATATCTTGAGTCTCGTCTTCTTCTTCTCTGTGTTCTATCCTAGACCTCACCATTTAAGTATTTCTTTCTTATTTTTCCTAAACCCTAGTTTCACATAATTACCTTAAAATCAAAACCCTTAGAACCCTAGTCGACCCTACTCATTTTGCATCAATTTGGTATCAGAGCAAGTTCTGATCCCTCAGATAAGACTTACAAAAATTTCAAGGTGTTGCATGATAGGGTTTCTTCCCTTGATTTCAGTTACAAGATGGGAAATCTTTCTTGTGACTGCATAGACAGCTGTCTTTATCATTCGCTGTGGATTATCACTCGTCACAAACTGTGCCTCGTTGCAATACCAAGGCATCTTTGTTTAATTGGTCCTTCATGTATGGGTTCAATCTTTTTTTTTTAGTTGGGAAGCCATAATCATGGAAACAAGGTCCATTTTTGTATAGCACTAATTAGCAGTCATCTAATAGCTTGTGGTTTTATAGAGTAGTCTTTTGTATATGGGTTTGTTCTTTTCTTTCTTTATATAAAAATCTGCTCTATTTTATCATATATAACATTTTGAAATTAATTGATGGACTCTTAAGTATGTTTCCGTTTTTTTTTTCCTTCTTTCTTTTTCAGGAATGTGTTATATTTGAGTGAGGATATCTTGTTCTTTTGGTTTGTAGGTATTTCAAAGGGTAATTTACTCCTTTTATTGTAAGTTATATTGAAGGGTCTGGCTTAGATTAAGGGTTTTTAAGAGATGAAATTTATTCTTTTCATAAGGATTACTATAGAGTTCATACAGCAGCGCTATTATATGGATCTTTGTGACAATTTTGTGACTGAAATAGAGTTCTTTTTTAGGCTTACTGTGTTACAAGCATGGAAGCATTCCTAAGCGATTTTTTTCCTTGGAGAGGAAAATAATCGCAATTATTAACTAGGCCTATTAAATATGCTGGATTATATTATAATTGCATAATCAGTATTGTTTCTGAATTAATTGCAATTTTGTAACATTATTTGGCATTTTATTAGGTAAATCATAACAAATTCATTCGGGAGCCATTATTTGGTTTATTAATGTTTTATTTTAACCAACTCTACTGCAGTTTGCTTTTTTAAAAACAGAAATCCCTCTTTTAGGAATTAGAGAAACACGTCCAAAACATGAACTTACTAAACTGAATTTTAGTTGCTTGCATTAATTGAAACATTCTTGTTATTGATCAGTGTTTTGAAAGCATGCAAGGCTTGTGCAACGAGGCTCACCTGAATGTTAGGCTTAATGAAAATGCCCAGGGGCTTAACAGCAGAATCTGAAATCCCTTCAGGCTTATGCCTCAAAGTGTGATTATCTCATGAGGGACATGCCTCATGAGTTGTGCCTCGCCGTATCCATCTCAAAAAGTAGCCAGAATTAACATTCTAGCCACAGGACTGAAAGTTAAAAACAACTTTTTCTTTTGATTTATTTGTTTAAATTAACTCTTCATGTATCATGTTCCCATATTTAGGGTTTTAGCACCCTTTTGAGTCTCTTTCACATAAATGATTCCCCTAGTAGACATTGAACGGCACTGGTCTACATTGTAGTTTCTCTACTTGTGAATGTTTGTTAGAATCCATGATTCACCAGATGAATTGATGACTGAGCTTCATATGTTTTTCAATATATTTATACATATTGTAGTTCCTCATGAACATTTTTCTGGCTAATTAAAATTAAGTGGAGAAAGGATGAGAAAAGTATATGGACCAAATGATGGCAAGCATCAAGTTGGTAAGGATTTGTAGATGGGAACTATTCGGTATTAATTCTGCCTCATTGCATGTGCCATATTACAACCAGACTGTTCTTTTTTTACAAAAAAAAAAAACAGACTTTTCTTTAACTGCATAGTTATTAATATCTTGGTTTTCTGTTGTACAAGAATATCCTGAGAGAGAGAGAGAGAGAGAGAGCAGTGTTTTAAAAGGTGTATGAGGCTTAAGCAGGGGCAAAGCCAGCTTGTTGATTTGGGGGGGGGGGATGATTAGGCGGTTACGAAATATTCTTGGTACGCCCCTGATTTTTTTTGAGGGTCAAATTCGTGGGCCATGTTGTTTGTTTATGCTGTTTGTAAAGAATATATATATATATATACACACACACACACACACACACATATATATAAATATATATATATATGGGTGGTGTTAGGTGCACCCCAATATTTGATGACTACACCCCAATTTTTAAAATTGATGACTACACACCATTAATTTCTTAAAATTTTAAATGCACACCAAAATCAAAAAAATACTTATAAAATTCATAGTTACACACCAAACTTCAAATTTTTTAACTATAAGAATAAAAGGTAATGCTAGCTTCACTTTAATTTAAGAGTCACTTTACCCAAGAATAAATAATGCAATCACCACTTGTTTAATTAAAGAGTTGGAATTTCTCATTTAATATTTATGAGTAATAATCTATGCAAGTACGCTATGGTGGTGTACAAAATTTCAATACCATTAATTTGTTTTTTCTCCTATTTTGTCAATTTCACTGACTTAAATAGAGGGAACTTCAAATAATCAAAATTTGTCAAACAAAAAAATTGAATTTTCAATAGCTATCGATTAAACAAAGAAAATCAAAGGCATATGAGAAATTATATAATTAATCTTCAATAAAATGAATAAAATTTTAAGTAAACAAAATTGTCAAACTAAAAACTAAAAACATGAGAATTTTAGTTAATGGAGAAACGATGACTAATTAAGACCATAGAGAGAGGTGGTGATGAATAGAGAAGAAATCTAGTTGAAAAATAAAAGAACTATGAATGGGATGCACATATAAAAATATAGAGAACTTCAAAATATAAGAAAATATTTAAATGGGGTGTAGTCATCAAATATTGGTGTGCACATAACACCACCCTATATTAGGGGGCAGCTGCTCTCCTTGGGCCTTGCCCACCCTCTTAAATTAAATAATATAGTACAAATTTAGTTTTTTTTTCCAAAGTTCAAGGGAGCTCGTCCCCATTCCCCCCGGTTTTGCCTAGGCTACCTATCATTTTTTTTTCTTCAAAACGCCTCGAGGCTCAAATCCCTTGAGGTTTATGCCTCAAAGTGTGAGGCTCACACGAGGTGCACGCCTACAGGCTCATTTTATGCTGAGACATTTGCCTCATACAGTAACTAAAAGTAGTGTTCTAGAAATATAACTTAGACTGATTTTTTTTTTCTTTTTTCTTTTCTTGTTTCATTTCACATTTCACGGCTTTTTTGCACATTGTCTATTGGAATCCAAAATCCACCACATGAATTGATGATTGTACATCGCCTATCCTTCAATTTTTGTATTTAAAAAAAGGGTGCAGTTACACGCACCCCATTATTTTATGACTACACCCCATTCTTAAAAGAAAATGCTTAAAAATTTACATTATATACTTCAAATAATAAAATTACAAAAAGCACCTTCGTCTTCTCCGAGGTCTCAGATGACTTGGTTTACACCTTTTCTACTCTTCCTTTTGTTTTTCAGTCGTCTCTGAGCTTTACACCATCCATGGTGTATGCAATGAGGGGGAGTTTAAGATATTTGGCAAGACAAGGTGGAATATCTCCAGACCCAAGCAATTAGAGATTGCAGCAAGGCAAGGTCACTAATGACCTCTCAAGATGGATTTCTAGAAGATGAGTAACTCGATTTGCATTCCCTTCAAGAATTAGCTTTTCCCAGTCGCCGGAGCACCGAAACAGTTCTAGTGTTCTAAGATTCTTGGAGCCGTTAATAAGCAGTCCAAAGGCAGTCCAGGGGCTAACAATGGGGGTTTGAGGGCGTAGCCCCCGGAATTTTTTTTTGAGGGCAAAGTTCATTAACCATCGCGTCTATTTGTGTCCGTTGGTAAGAAATATATTTTTTCTCAGAAGTTTAGGGAGGCTAGAACCCTCATCGCCCCGACTCTATCCCTCTCCTAGCCTATGCTCCTATTAGTGGTACCATTATAATTTTTTGCCCCAAAATTTCAGGGGGGGCTTTAGGCCCCCCGGGCCCCATGTGGCTCCGCCCCAAAGCAGTGTCCATTGTAGAGCTCCTTAAGACCAATCGTTTTGAGAGAAGATGCAACCTCACCCAGTCCAATCGGCTCAACAGTGGCCCCATCGGTGATGCAACGGAGACACTTAACCGACAACTCTTTGAGAGCGAAGCAATTATCAAGAACAACGTCATGACCTTGGCGTCGAATGTGCAATAGCCACATGACCGCTTCCTCAATCCTTTGCAATTCTTCGCGAAAGCGGCCATGCCAGCATCTGTTATTTCATCGCAAGCACGAATCTTTAGGCTAATGAGATTTTGGCATCGAAGCAAAAATGAGTACCAGAGCGTCGTTCGTTATCGATGCTAACAGATTGTCGGTCACATTTCAAAGCATTCAAAGCAAATTTCATGACGGAATCACAATTTGGGGCGATCAAAGGGAGGGATAGGAAGAAGGACGAAGCGGGAGTGGTTGTAGAGTCATTGACGGGAGTAGTTCTTGGGTCTTTGTGAGAGGGGTTGTCAAAAAAGGATGAAGAAGATTGGAGGGCATTTTTGTCAGTTAAATACTTTTGGTGTTTATTTTTAATTTTTAAGTATTTACTTTTTATTTGGTGTGTATAGTCTTCAATTAATGGGTTGTGTGTAACACCACCCTAAAAAAATCCTAAATTGCACCTTTTGCATGCCTTTCTTAAATTTAATTTTCTTCTATACTAGGGTTGAATCATTTATATAATATTTCTTATATAATGTTTATCTTTCATTATTTATTTGAAACTTCTAAATTTTTTTTTTTTATTCCCATTCAGTTTTTTTGTATTTATTTAAAGAGGAAGAGTGGGGCTTACACTTCACGCATCTGGAGGTCCTAACGCCTCGTCCCAAGCCTTCGCCTTTTAAAATGCTGGATTTGCTGCCTATAGTCACTAAGTAACAGATTCACAATAGTGACGTAGCTATTACTACGTTTATTGATCATTTTGATGACAATAGTGCCAAAAACCGTTCACTTCCTTTTACTGTGTTATCTAATGGATGGATAAATGAGAGAGGATTTAGAAATGTTGATTTCATAAAATTTAGACATTTATAATTTGTCTTTGTGGTTTCATTTTGAACTTGATTTATTTGTATTAGGAATTAAGTGATAGTTTATATGTGCAGGTGTATTTATTTAATTTTTTCTCTTTATCTTTTTTTATTTCCCTTATTTTATTCTTAGTCCACCTTTATTTTTTTCATTATGTCCCCTTTTTTTCCCACACACATGATTAATAACTCCCAGTCTCACTCCTTGATCCCTCCGGCTGTATTTATTTGCAAGGTTTATTTAATTTACACATGGTGTGGATATTCGGGCACCAAGTACGTGAGTCGCACCAATGAATAAAGAATGTGAGACCCAAGAGGGTTAAAACTCAAAATTGGGGTATGGTTGCCCACCCAACACTGCAACACATGATTCTCTCTTATCTCAATTAGGTTCGGGAGGGTCTCGACTCTCTCCCATAGACCAACCCATGATCTCTCTCTCTCTGTGCCGGTGATAGCAGTCTAGTTCGACGACCATGATGATGGCATCTCTACAGCCCCATCTCTTCACCATCTTTCTTGAATCAGAATGAAATCTAGACTCTAGTAAAGAAACCAAAGCGATAACGGTAAACCTTTGATCTTTTGTATTTGAAACTTTGAACCGGAAATATTTAATGTTTTGAATCTGAACCCTGGAATATTTTTTTGGGTGCATTCTCTCTCTTTTGGGTAAATACCTCCATCTCTCTGCAGCACACGAAAACTCACTTTTTTCTCTCTTAATTGTTGGGGTGAGAGTCGTGAGACCAAAAACACTACACTACCTAATACCCAAGGTGTATTTTCCCCTTTGCATGACAGGGAAGAGATATCCTTAGTTGCATAGATATAGTGATTATCTAGGCCATGGATAATCCCTATGGTAGTCTCTATTGTCCAGATTGTTGATTTTTCTATGATAACTCTCATACTGATGCGGTTAAATAGGAATATAGCTCTCTTTTGGAATTGGGGGAGAGAAGGCCAAGCATAATTTTAGTTGATTGCATGTCAAGAATTCATGTCTAGAGCAGCTGTTTAGCACATATATCTGATGAGTTCCTTTTCTTTTTCTTTTCACAGTGATCAGCTCTACTAGTTCGTTTAATGCAAGAGATATACCTTGTGTTTTACTAATATGATCTTTTGTCCCTTCAAATGGATCTTCCATCTGGTGTCATTTGTTTTAGAAACTTCCACTTTTCTGATTGCTTAATTGTCTGGACCATAGTTTTCATAGTCAGAAGCTAAAATGAGAAGCGGGAAGCAAAGGTCAATAAATCCTCCAGAAACGAGAAGCGTGAAATTAGATATGGGCACCTCACTCCCATTATATTACTATGGGCAGCTATATGTTAGATTTTTCCTTAGATGAGATATGCATGGAGAACTAGGCACTATAGATTTCAATCCAACGACTTGCTTAGGTTCTACACCCTAGGCTGTAGACTCTATGTGGCCCTCTTTGACCACTAAATGGAATATGACAGAAGCGAGCATCCACCTTGTACGGTTGTACATACTACATAACTTCCCTGCAGCTATGGTCTGTTAAGTCTTCTTAGCCGGATGATTAAGTTGTATAATACCTTGTTTCTCTTTGTTCCTCTTCAGTTTGTTCCCAAGCAAGGAGGGACACCAAAGAAGAATGAGATCATATTCATTGCTCCAACAGGTGAGGAGATAAATAACAGAAAACAGTTGGAGCAGTACCTAAAATCACACCATGGTGGTCCCACAATAACAGAGTTTGACTGGGGCACCGGTGAGACCCCAAGGAGATCAGCAAGGATCAGTGAGAAGGCAAAGACAACTCCACCACCGGAAAGTGAGCCCCCAAAGAAGCGAAGCAGGAAATCATCTGGTTCAAAGAAGGATAACAAAGAAACAGAAGTAGCTCCTGAAGAAACGGAAGAGCAGAAAGAAGTCGACATGCAAGATGTAGAAAAGGAAAAGACTATTGCCAAGGAAACCCAAGCGGAGAAAGAAGTTAAAACGCAAGAAGGTGTAGAGCTGACGAAAGCGGAAAAGGAAGCTGGTAGTTCTGAAGCAACTCTAAACAAGAAAGAAAAAATGGAGGATACCCATATCTCAGAAAAGGCGGAGCAGCCACAAATTGAGGCAGAGAAAGAGGATGGACCAAATCACGGGGAAGAGGAAAAACCATCCACAGTCGTTGCTGAGGAAACAAAGCATGATGTGGAAGGTGGGGAGAAAGAAAAACACAATGGAAATGCACCCGAATCTGAGATCGAGATGAATAAGAAAAAAGCAGCACATGGGAACAACTATGGACAACATAGTTCACAGGCCGAGGAAAAAGGTAAGAAAATGGAGGTGCAGGTGATTGAGAATGGAAGTTACAATGGTGGGGCCGGCGAGGTCAAGACTCACGAGGCTAATAAAATGGGCAAAGATGACGCGCAGCAATCTCCGGCCCCTTCACCTGTGAGTTGTTGAATATATATACAGTCTTCTTCCATACCCTTCTCTTACCTTTTTTAGGCTTTCTTGGTTCCATGGAAGACTGTAATTTCAGCAATGATGTTAGATTTGATTGTTCATGGGGGCATCTGTGCACTAGTAGAGTAGACCTAGATTGTAGCAGGTAGAGATCCTTGTAACTTTATTGTGTCCAACATTGCTAATATGCTATGTTATAATTATGTATCCAGTTACTGATCCTCTATACTTGGTATTTCTTCAGGCCCTTCTCTTAGGTTTTCTCTATAATTATGTATCTTTCGTGTGGATAGGCAGATTATCATTCCCCAAGATGGGATCAATTTATGCAACTGGTCACGTATAGGCATATAGGAAACAAGCTATGCACTTAGCTCTTATGATGTCAACCAACTAATCCCCAGGGGTCATCAAAATTCACTTTCTTGATTTTTCTTTTTTGGAAGGTTAAAAAAATGGCTTCAAAAAAGTGTTTTTTTTGCAAGCACACTTCATAAGCAGGTTATTATGCAAGCACTTTTTCCTTCAATATAAAATGACATCTCTGAATGAGGCAAATTTGAAGACTGGAATTTGGTATAACCATACAGTCTACTATCCATCTTGCAGCTCTGAGTGGGACACTCATGGATGGCTCACACCAAGATGAGAACCTGTGAAAAAACTGACCTGATTGGATGACAGTACCTGTTCTTACCAATATTTTCACTGTCCAGAAAATGTTCTAAGTCACACGACAAGAAATCTGATGATTAGGCTTGGAAATATAGCAATGGAACTAAGAACCATCGCTAAAACATCATTTTAGTGGTAATAAAACCGTCATTTTAGTGGCGCTAAAACGTCCTTTTAGTGGTAATAAAACCGTCATTTTATTGGTAATAAAACCTGTCACTATAATCAATTTGCTTATATTTTATAAAGTACTGAGATGGATACAAAAACTGTTGCTACATATCACTTGTACTGACAGATTTATAACCGTCCTATTATCCATAAGACTCACAAATACATATTTTGTCGATTAACATATTGTTTTTTAATAAAGTAACATTTATCAACGGAAATATACTATTGCTATCAGGAATAATGTATATTGACGGAGTGTTTCTGTCACTAATTCAATGATAATTATATGGCACTAATATTTTCGTCACTATTGAACAAAACTTATTGTGACAGATATATGTTGTCGCTATTTTAAAAAAAATCTATTGCGATGGATATTTGTCTCTCGCTAATTTTAAAAGATCTATTGCAACGGATTTAGGTCGGTCGCTAAATATCAATTAATAAAAATCCAGAGGGTTACCCGCGAAAACCACATTTCCCTCTCTCTCACCGGAACCACTCCTCTCCATCATCGTTGGGTTCTCTGACCTCCTCCAGCCCCCGCAGTCACCGTTCATCCCATGAATAAGTCTCTCTGCTCATCTCTTCACTACCAAAACAACAACCCAATTACCTCCCCCCCCCCCCAAGCTCAATAACCCCCTGTTCACACACCTACCATAGCAGTCAGAACTTCACCCTCCTCTAACCTCCCGATGATCCAACGATGAGCCTCTTCTGTATTTTGATTAATTATGTGCTCGTTGTTTATCCGGATTATGCCTTAATTTTGATGCTCTGATTTTAGAAGAATGTTTTGATTGAATACAGGATACTATATTATCTTGAATGCGTTGAACATGTTTTAAATGTGAATGGATCAGGGTACAGTTTCCAAAGTGCCATATCTTATTAAAAAATATTTTTAGAGATGAAATATTTCTAGACAATTACCGACGGAAAAACAACATTTGTGTTTTAGGAACAGAAATTTAGCCACCAATAAAAGAACACAGTTGTGACGGTTTTATGTCACTAAAACACAATTTGTCGACTGATAGTATTAACCGTCGCAAAATTGCAAATCCGTCACTAATTCTTCGTAAATCAGCGATCGAAATGAACCCTATAGTGACAGACATAATCTGTCGCTGATGGATAATGATTTCCATCGTAAAATCCTTTAGTGGCACTAATATCACTAACAGAATTGTGATGGTCGTTTGTTCTGTCACTAATACTGGATATATGAGAATTATGGATGTCGCTAAAAGTCCTGTTTCTTGTAGTAAGACGCCCTTTATGGCAAAAATGGGTGTATATCTGGGGAGGTGATGCCCTTCTGCCAGGATTGGGATCAGGAGCCACTCATCTCGCCTTTGTAGTCCGTGGAAAGATGCAGCACTGTGATCCACCATTAAAGCAGCCAGAAATCAGTTCGCATGGTAGGGATTCTCTGCAGCTAAATGCTTAAATTAAATTATAGACATACTTACTGAAGTTTATAGAAACCTGGAAAATCCTCCTAACTGATACAAAGAAGGGACTGAAGTGTTTTTCACGAACATTACATAACTCAGCACTCCCATTACACATCAATGTAATCTCATACAGGTAATCGAATTCTACAAGATAACCACACCAATACCTGCAAGTTTGGTGATTGGTGAGTGAATATCATAACCGAAGCTCAAACAAATCGAGCAATTAAAGGAAACTTATACGTCAGCAAAGAACTGTATCTATTGATCCTTGACACTTGAATCATCCAAACATACCGAGACTCGAAAAAAAGATAATCCAAGTTTCTACCTTTCATCAAAGCCCTTTAAGCTGTCCAACCAGCCCTGTCAAGGCTGTCCATTTCTCAAATGCACTGGCCGAAGAAACAAAAGCTGTTTTGGAGGACTTCACGTCGTTCCTAGTAACTGCAAAGTGAGAAATGTTCAGTCTAAAACTCTTACTGAAGCACTTTAAAGGTTCTTTCTGTATACAACACGGGCCTGATCAACCCATTTATAGGCCTACAGGTTTCCTCTTAAGAGAGTAACCAACCTGAAGAAATTAAGGATGCTAATGAGGAGTTAAACATATCCACCTCACTCTTCTCCTCAGGACTGGAGCTCAGCTGTTCACAGGGTATACAAAGAAAACAAGGATTCAGAAATTTAAACAAAACTACTTGAGATAAAAGTATCATTTGCATGCAGACCAAATATATGTAGTGATAGTATTGAAAAGTGGGATGACCTTGGTGAAAGCTACATTGACTTTTTTGACCCAATCTGCATCAGTACTTGGACCAAGAACCAAAATTGCTGAAGAGAAGTCACTGCTATCTATGGCTTGACCCACTTTGCTCAGCTTGTACACAAGCTCTTGCAGATATGCTGCACATATGGTTTCAACAGGGAGTGGTGAGATTATATTAATCCTCCGAGTCATTCAGAAACCATGTTTTCAAGGTTGATTACTTGTAGGGTGAGAGATGCTTTATTTCTTTTGCGACACAAAAAAATAATATATATATATATATATATACAATTAAGAAAATGCTACAATAATAATTACATAGAATAAAACAGTCCACTCTCAAGTTCTTGAGTTTTTGGTATATTTATGATTGGAGTAGCTATATTTTTTAAAATTTTCAAAAAATATGCAAATAAAAATGTAGGAAGTGATGGTAATTAGAGATACAGAAGCTCAACATCCAAAAATGATAAGAACTCTAAGCAAAATATGGTCATATCTGTTTTAAGATGGTGTCGTAAGGATGCATGACAGACACTATATTCACACTTCTGAGTTAATGTAGCATACATGAATATGGTATTGGGTTTGAAGTTAGGAAAGCCATATCTTGATTTGACATTGTAAAAGCAGAATTAGGAGTAGGGCTATAAACAGCATCAGGTTTAGAAGTGGTACAATAGAGAATCTATGGAGGGTTTTCTTTCATTACTTTCGAACTCCGTAGAAGGTCAGAAGCGATCCATGGCCTGTAACCTAGATTTTATCATCCACTTAGGGAGATTTCTTGCAAAACTATCTATCAAGACTTCAGTTTATATTATCAAGTTCCTCCATCCTTTAATATCTTTCTAGGCCTGTGAAACCTCCACCATACTGTTCTTTCTTTCTTCTTCCTTTTTAATTTCTTTATAGGTTAGTCCGGATCTAACCTGAGACCTCATGGTTGTGCGAAAAAGCACCATTCTGTCAAGCTACAGGCTCCAAACCTTTCCCTCATACTCATTGTCTGTTTGAAATCATCTCCATCCACCAAACTCTGATTCACTATTTTTTAAAGGTATTGAAACAAATGCAACTGAAACCAATCCGTTACATACGCTTCTATATCTGGCACATAGTAACAAAGTTATCTGATTTTTTCAAAAAGTCCCGAATAATTTGCGACTTCTTCGTCAAACGCTAAATTCACGAAGTGTTTGTGACTTTTGAAAAAAAAATGACGACATTCAAACCAATTTTACAAATTATGCATGACTTTTTTGAAAAAACTCTCAAACATTTATCTAATACATGAAATATATTTATTTATAATTTTTCATAATTAATTAGTAATTTTATTTTATATTTTTTTATTTCTTGCTTGACCTTTTCCAATTTATTATCGAATATCCGAATTTGGATAATTTTTTTTTTATATTTTCTCGAGACAGAATAATTGCCGTACTCCAACTTGGTGACTATGATCCCGCCTCATAGACAGGAGTATCGACCTCGCTCTGACACAAAATTCTCAGTTTTTGTAAAGGGCTGACAATCCTCAAGTAATATATGCCCTTCCATTGGCCCAGCAATGAAGCCAGGGAGGTCCAGTTCAATTCACCCATAGCTTTGTATACCAAGGCCTAACTCCAAATTCCAAAACAACATTTAACAATTTCTTCCCCATTTAACTAATCCCATCATCATACCGACGGATCTACAAATGATGCCTCGTTACACAATCAATTACTATTAGGAATCACTATTCTCAATTGGCAATTACCATAAATCATCAAAGAAACATGAGAATCTAAACTGGGATCTTCATAAACAAGATTGCCAAAAACATATCCCTTCCCTTCATTGAAAGCTACATAAAACCCGATTCTCCATTTCCAACCAATTAAATTATCAGAAGAAACCATGTATTTAGGCATAGTCACAGGATTCATTATCATCAGACCACTATTTCTAACTGGGGTATTCAATAAATTGATTGAATTTCAAATAACAACAAAGAAAACAAGAAACTGAATTAAAAAGTTAAAGAACAACACACTAGTCCAATCAAATTATGCATTTTCTGTGATCTGACCTGTCTCTTTGTTGGAGGAGTTGATGACTTCTTGTTTCTCCAGCCTCTTCTTTCGGTCCCTCTTCACCTTCTCCAAGAGCTCTTCGTCGTCATCGGCTTCTAGTATTGCAGCATTGGCTTGGGAGAATTCTTTAGTAGCCAAGGAGAGAGTGAAGCATATGGCAAGGCTTCTTTTGGTCAGAGTTGGATATGGAGGACTGCTTGCCTTGCAGAGAGTTAAGTCTCTCTTGCCATGCTTTTTGTGTGGATAAATGGCTGTTGTTGTTAATGAAGAAGAAGATACAGAAGAGGATAGAAGAGAAGGAAGGAAGGTGTTTGCAGTAGAGAGGTAGATTGTTGCCATTTTTCTGTTTTTTTGGGTGGGAAAAGAAAAACAGAGGTTTTGGCAGTTGAGGATAAGATTACTAGATTCTCTGATCTGATTGGGTCCTTTTTTAATATTTAAGGGTAGTATAGGCATTTAAATATAAAAAATACGATACTTTGATTTTTTATTTTTTTTTTGTAATCTAAACAGACACCTAGGGTGTCATAATGGTAAACCCACACACCCACACAACCATTATGATTTGAATTTTTTTTTTTTGGGTTCGAGATGTACGTTTAGGCTTTAACCCCGGTTAGGTGTTAGTATATGTTCAAGTTAATAGGGAAACTACCATGTGAAAGCATCCAACTCAAAACCAATTGGCAATGAGTGGAGAGGCCTTACATGTATATAAGGCTACAACTATTTCTCTATTTAGTCGATGTGAGATTAATTCTCTTACACGCCCCATCACGTGCAGCCCTAATTCTAGGTCTGTCACGTGCGCCCTTTTTTTTTTTTGGTCGTCAATCATGCAGCCTTTCTGTTTGGGTCTGTCATCGTGAGTGAGCATAATTTGGCCGTTGGGCCTTTTGGGCTCTGATACCATGTGAAAGCATCCAACTCAAAACCAATTGGCTATGAGTGGAGAGGCCTTACATGTATATAAGGCTACAACTATTTCTCTATTTAGTCGATGTGGGATTAATTCTCTTACACAAGTAGTGGGCGAGTGCAGACTATACAAACTTCCAACCTCTCGGGAATGGAATCTGGTACCTCCCCCAAAGCAGAGGATACACTATCATTGGGACAAAGCCTTGGTGTGTCATTATGATTTGATTCACAATTCTTATACATGGTCATGGGTTGAACATATCCAATTAATCTACTTGAGATTGTAAGGTGCTGAGATCAAGTTTTAAAGAAGAAATCGCATCGATAATGTGACAAGCTGAAGATGTATTCACCGTGGAGAATGCTCGCCTCACTTTCTCCATGTGACCAATTCATGTCCAAACTATTCCCTGAGCAGCCAATTAAAACTAAGAACGGGGGAGGGTTTAAATGCTGAAGCTTTAAAGCCAATGCACAAAGAGGATGCTATCCAAAAACACGTGAAAACCCAAAGCACAGCTTTGACACATTCAAAACAACTACATTTTGAAGTGTGTCCAAACAGTCGTTAACCTTGGTTGGGTTTGAATTTTGTTAGTACTAATCTTTATGAGCAAATGACCGAGGTGAACAAGTTCATTAATCGGTTGAGGTATGCTAACAACCAACCCTAGTAAGGAATACGGCAACGTGTTCTTTCGCCTTTTGATCTCCCATTGGAGCTCCAAACTTTTATCTCTGTGGATAAGTCTGGAAATGTGTTCTTTAGAATGTAATTCTATTTTTTTTATTAATATATTTGGTCGGGTTATGCCTAACCCCAGCTTACCTTCCAACAAAAAAATGATTTTTTTGGTGGAAATGTTATCATGCAACTAACAGACACTCTAAACTCACACACACAGCCAACTTAAGGTAACCACTAAGGTGCCATAAGGGTACACTACAACTACCAGTTGGTAAGGTGACTAGAGCATGTTTGAGCAAGTTTGGATTTCGGTATTACAGTCCTAACATTGGAGTATTAGTTGAACATTACGTTAATGACTTAGTTACCATAATTGCACATTTTAATACAAACAAAGAGGAGGAACTGGCTCGAACATAAGTAGTTGGAAATGCTCTTATGTACGCAAAATGCATCCCCCAACTTCAGATCGCTCATGCAAGGTGAAGGCATTAGCAATATATATATATATATTATCGGTAATCAGAATATTCATTAGATGAAAACAGAATTCAATTACATCTACAAAAATAAAACAGTACAAAACAAAGAAGAAATCTGATAACTGCTTATCTCACCCTAAGAACTCTCCCACCTCCACCCCCTCTAGATGAGCAAAACACCAAACTGTAATCATATTTCGGATTCACGCGTGATTGTGTGAGACTGAAGAGAGAGAATCCTCAAAGACTCTCGTATTCCTTTCTTTCCAGATAGACCATGAAATAGTCTTAAGTAGAACAAACCAAATTGCCTCCCTACCACTATCCCAACTCACTATAGACCAATGGGATAAAAAGATTTGAAATAAGGAAGGGAACACCCAATCCACTCCCAGACCTTTATACATAAATCCATAAATCCGTCCTAATTAAAATAAAAACCCAATAACTCCATCAGATCTTTCAAAATAAAACACAGTGAAATATATAAATACAAATTAAATAAAGGCAAAAAGAAAAACATATAGAAATTTTTGAAAAGAAAACATGCCCTGATTCATAAAGGGATACACATACAAAATAGAAGTCATTAATAGATCAAAATGAAAACATTCTTGAAAAAAATATCAGTTGTAAGCACCCAATTTTTACACCATGCTTAATCATGGTTAACCCCCTATTAACCTTGGTTATCACTGGTCAAACCCTAGTAGCCCTAGGTAGGTGATAATCCAAGCCCTAGTAGCCTTTAGGTAGACCCTGATCTAAACCCTAGGAAAACCCTAAATCGTAGGCTAACCCTAGCTAAACCCTAGAACTAACCCTAGGTAGACCCTAGACCTAACCCTAGGCCTAACCCTAGCTTAGCCCTAGTCTAAACCTAGGCTAAAATCCCATGAGCTCAAGGCCCATTTCAAATAAAACCCCTAAGCCCTAGTCTAACCCTAGGCTAACCCTACCTAAACCCTAAGACTAACCCTAGGTAAACCCTAGACCTGACCCTAGGTCCAACCCTAGCCTAGCCCTAGTCTAAACCCTAGGCTAAGACCCCACGGGCTCAAGGCCCAATTTAAGTCCAAAACCCAAAAAAAAAAAAAGAATTTAAAACCTTGTTTGAGCCCTAGCATGGGCCCACTAAGCCCAATCTAAGGTGGGACCCACCTTACCTTTTAAAATTCAAATTTTTTTAGGGCAAAAAACTTTTGGCTTTCCCCACACATGTGGTGGTTTAGCCCAAAAATGGGAACAAAACAAAAGTTTAAAATTCAAAAAAATAATAATAACAAAAAAAAAAAACAAAAAATCAAAAAAAAATAAAATTGGAAGGGGTTTGATTGGGCACCAACCCTATGTGGTAGGGCCCACATGTGGGTTGGGCCCAACTCAAGTAACCAAACCCAAACAAACCGGTTATAAAAAAATAAAAATAAAAATTCTTAAACAGCAAAACACTGTTCATCGTCTTCCTCATGAAGACGAGAACAGTGTACAGCTTGGCCTGACCCTCCTGCCACCCTGCCCCTCCTCCAGATCGTGTCTCCCACGCCTAGTATCACCCTCCATCCTTATCCATTTCATTACCTCCTTCTATAAAACCCACGGTAGCTACTATTAGAAGGGAGGATTTTTCAAAAAAAATTATAGTAGCAAGCTTCGCCCCATTTGGCCTCAAGCCTTCAACCTTATCCCTAAGCACCCTCAGGCCCTCCCCAAGCTCAACCACTCCCGACCATCCACCATCACGTCCACTATAAAAAAAAAAAAATTGAAAAAATTACAGTGAATACGCCCCTTTGGCCAGCCATCCCCACTCCACCTGGACACCCATTACCTCATTTCAGTCTATCCCTAGACCTCCAAGGTCCGTCACCGTCGTCCACCAGGCCCGCCTTCAGCTGTCGCCGCCGTGCACACCCTCTCCAACTCGCCACTGTAACAGAAGGGTATACCTCCCTCCCCCCTTTTTTTTTTTTCTTTCATGTCATCCTCATTGTAAGGGACCCCTGGTCCCATTCCAGGGGTCCCATTTCGTTTTTTATTCTTTATTTTCTTCAATGGCGATGATTCAAAATACAGTGGGCAGGGGGTCTCCCTTGGCTGCGTGGCCACAGGCACCACCACTCCCCCCCCCCCACCTTGGCGGTCTTTCCCGAAGGTCTAGGGGGGTCCTCAACTCATGAGGAAACCCCTTAGACTCTCAATAATCAGGCCAAACAGTTCCAAACCAAGGTTTTTCAAAACAAAATTTCAGAAAAACCTAATTCGGCCAGCCACCTTTAACTCCAGTTTAACCATGTTTAGACCTGGCCTTGGTCGAAGCCAAGGCCATGGTTAGACTCCCCATACATAGGGCTACCTCTCTGTGCAATTTCAGCTTTCAACTCGCCCGTTAACCATAGTTAAATCGACCCCAAAGTGGGGTCGACAGTGTGAAAATCTGTGCAACAGGACGACTTTGGGCCTCTGTGGGGCCCACATACTGCCTCCCCTTGGGCCCCACAAGGGCCTAAATTGTTTCCCTCATAAAAGGCTTCGCGACCATGGTCTTGGATCCCCCGGGGGTTGAGCCAATCAGTGGAAAAATTACCGCAAAGTTTGAAAAAAACACTGTTTCGGGGAAATCGTCATTTTATGTGAATTTCAACGGGGCAACTTTGAGCCTTTGTGGGGCGCACATACGGCATCCTCTTGGGCCCCACAAGGACTCAAATTATTCCCCACATATCAGGCTACCCACTGGTAGTCTCGGATTCCCGCGATTCCCCCGTTAACCATGGTTAATTCATGTTAACTACGGTTAAAAGTTTGATGAAAATTTTGGGTTTTTCGCAATTTCTGATATTTGTGGGGACCCAGGCCAGGTAGGAGGTTAGTGTAGGCCCTGCCATAGACCCTAGGTCCACTTTTGCCTCAGTTGGCCCCTTAACCATGGTTAAGCTGCCCATGACCCAGAAAAATTCTGGAAAAATCATAAAAAAATCATTAATATTACATGGAATCCAGAAATGTCTTCTGTGATATTTTTTGTTTTGGTTAAGACCCTTAATCAAAGTCAACCCCATTTTTGACCCTTAACCACGGTTAAAAAATCCTTAACCGGAAAAAATCTGAAAAAATGCTCAAAAAATCCAAAATATTATGAGAAACCCAAAAATGGTCTCACTTGACCATTTAACCCTGATTAAGACCCTTAACCATGGTGACCTCCTCCTCCTTAACCGCGGTTAAGCATCTTTGACGGCTGGGAAAAATCTGAGAAAATACCAAAAAAATCATAGAAATTCAAAAAGACCAAAAATACTAACTTTGGACTTGTTAACCATGGTTAGTATCCCTAACCATGGTTAATCACATTTCTTAATCACGGTTAGCAACCCTGACCCTTGGTTAAAACACTCTCGGGCCTACCAGGCCTCACCCCTTTGCCTACCGGGCCTAATCTCAACCTACCGGGCCAAACCCTAGCCTACCGGGCTCATCCTTGGCCTCTCGAGCCTAATCTCGGCTTACCGGACCCAACCCTAGTCTATCGGACTTACCTTAGGCCTACCGGCCCCAATACCAAGCACTTGACCAACCCAGTCAACCACCCCTAGCCTCCCGGCTAGACCCTAAGGCACCCTTAGTGCACACACACACACCCCTAGCCTTGGCACAGGCTCATGTGCCAGAACTATGCTCGATCTGATCTCACCCCTATGTGAGTACGTAGGCAGCCCAACCCGGGTTCGACCCTAGTCTAGGATTTTCTCCTTCTTAGATTAGCATTACATTAAATACTTAAGGCATTTGATTAAAATTGAGACTAATTTGGCTTAACCCTTGCAAGTAGGGAACCACTGAAAAGTGGAAGTGCCGGGGTGCCTAACCCCTTCCCCGGACTTAACCGAACCTCTTACCCTAATCTCAGACCGCAGACCAAAACCTTATCCAAATCTCAGGGACTTATCCCTTCTGAATGAATAGGTGGCGACTCTATACTCACCATGTGAGAGTCAAACCAGGGTTTCACCGAAACCCGTGCTCACACCAGTATCATCGATGATTATGTACTTGAAGAAGTAAGCGTATGACATGGTTCTCAGATATTTTATGGACTTACAGTGGGGGTCGGAACTTGGGGGCAGCGGTGATGGGCGTTGGTTGGCGGGTGTCGTCGAAGCTGGAAGGAGAAGGAGCGAGGGAGAGAGAGAGAGAGGCACGGTAGAGAAGAGAAAAGGGGGGAAAATGGAGTTTCGCGGGTTAAGGACTGGGAAAATAACAAAAATAGTATTAGACACGGAAATATTTTCGTGTCTAATGATCATTAAACTTAGACACGGAAATATTTCCGTCACTAACATCAATATCCGTGTCTAATAGTATTAGACACGGAAAATATTCCGTCTCTAATAAATGTATTATTCATAAAATTTATATAAATCTTGAAATCAAAATTAGATACAGAATATCTGGTACAGAAAAATTTCTGTGTCTATAAATAGGTATTAGACACGGAAATATTTCCGTGTCTATAATTCCATTTCTATCCGGTAAATTTCTTATAGTGGTAAGTCCAAGCAACCACTCCAAAAGGGTCTGTCTTAAGCAGGGTTGATAACAAAAAAAATGATTAGAATGTGAGAGAATGATACTAATAATTATGACCAATTCTAGCTAATATAAATACCTAAAGCTAAAAGGATGAGGGTTGCGTTAGGTTGGTAACTGGTACAAAAACCCTGCTAGATCTCATTACTCGACTTATTATTATTATTGTTTTTGTTATTTTAGGTCCTAGCTCGACCTTGACTCGATGCACTTGAGGGTTAGGCCCAGCCTAACCCTAACTTTAACCCTAACCTTGCCCGGTCCTAACCAGTTTATGCCCTTCAAGGGCTGGGGCATCACCGTCATGAGTGTAGGCCAGGCCTGACAAGTCCTAGGCCCAGCCTAACAAGTTCTAGGCGCAGCCTTACCCTAGCCCATTGACAACCCTATTGCCAAGTTAGCTGGGTTGTTCAATTATGAGCCGGATGGTTTAGACCCAAGTCAAACATATGCTTGTGTTGAGATATGCCAACCCTAACCTGCATACAAAATGGGTGGGTAAGTAGGTCACCGGAAGGAATGCCACAACCCCTACTAGGACTATCAAGGGGCCAGGCCTGGCCAGGTCTTGTCTAAGTCCAACCCTCACTTGTAAGGGTCTGGCCCAAGACCTCGTAGGTCTTGAATTGACTAGGCCCAAACTCTACCCTCAAGGTCAGAGCTCGGCCTGGGTTTGAAAAGAAAGAAACATATTTTGTCATAATATATATATTTTTTCATTTTTTTTTTCTAAACCATCATCTGTTTCCAACTTGACATCAACCTCCTTTATTCGGGTTGGGGACTTGTAATGCAACCCAATGAGCAACACAATGAAGTTCAATTTTTTTTTTACACGTCGACCGCTGGCGAAGTAGAAAATTATTCCTGAGTAAAAAATAATTATTTATGATTTATTGAATATTTAGGGTGTTAGGGAATAGGGTTAAGGTTTAGTTTGAAAAATCCCAATAATCCATTGGATTAGGGCAAGGATTTATGGCATACTAATTAAGGTTTTTAAGCCTTACATTTACTATTTGATTATGATTTCAGATCAATAGCAAACTTAAAATTTTGATGATGCTACAAGGCTACAATAAAAATTAATTATTGATCAATTTTTTAGGGTTACTAATTAGGTTTCTAAAGATTAAGCTATTTTTAGTTTAAATGTAAAGACATTATACAGTAAATTTACAAATAATTATCCTACAACATTAACCAACTTATTATTAAATTAACAAAGAAGAATTTAGAAAGTATAGTACTACCATACAATAAATATTTCGTTAAAAAATACTATATAGGTAATTTTAAGTTGAAATATAAATGGATAGATAAATAGATAATGAGCTCTCAGATAGGCGAGCTGGGCTTTAAAGGTTGTTGACCAAGCTCAGTCCGTAATGTCAGCGGGCCTAATTTTTTGGGCTCACTTGGTCCTGCAGCCTCTTTATAGATGGAAAAAAGTCATCAATTATGTAGGCTGTTGAGTGTTGGGTCAGGCCAGACTGGGTACTCTCACGTGAAGGTTGGATTGACACCCTAAAGTACAACCTCCACCAAAAAACTGAGTCTTCATCATTTGTGCCAATCAGCTCCACAATTCCATGTGGCCCCAACCACAATGCGCCACATACTCAATTCGTAGGATATGTTAGTAAAAGTCACTTATCTTCATGAGATAAAAGGTCTTGTTTTGTTAAACTTTTTAACTCAATTCTTTGCAAAATGTGAGTGTAGTGACTTTGCTCAAAAGTTGAAACTTTCCTTTTCAATGGAAGTCACCCATGCCAACTTCCTTTAAAAACAAAAATTAGGACTTTTATGCACTTTTGATTTTTGCAAAAAAAAAATGAACAACAAATTAAATGCAATTGCTTACAACTCCTTAACTTTCATTAATAAAAAAAAAAAAAAGTGAGTCCAGAAATTTATCCAAACACAACGAAAACCACCCTTCCTAGTGGGTGTTTGGACCTCAGATTGTCTCTAGCTGATGCAAGAAAAGTGGTCTCGGGCCACCACACATTAAGCGATGTGGCTGGAGTAGTCATTTCATTTTTTTCCCTGATTTTGACTTCTCTCAACTTGATATTTCTCTTCCCTTATCTCACCCCTTTATTACCATGTGTCAAATAATGTGTGGAAAATTCAAAATCATGGGCCTTTGAAATGACTTCTCCAACCACATGTCGCTTAATGTGTGGTGGCTTGAAACCACTTTTCTAGCATTAGTCAGAGAAAATCCGAGGCTGGGTGTTTGTGCCATCTTACCCGTATTTGTCACCATGTGGTCCGAGGCACACAAAATCTGTGCCAGATTGCACACATGACCCGGACTCAGAAGAACCCTTTTATATATAGCTTAAACAATTCCAACATGCGAGAGAAGGAAAAGTGGATTCCCTTGCATGGATAACGGTTGGTATGAAAAAGGTCTCCAAAAGGATTTTGCCTAGCCCCACTTTCCCTATGGCACTCTCCCTTTAACAAGGTTTTAGTGTGTATGAACCCTCCTTATGGTTACACCCCCGCATCTTGCGTGAGTGGTAGGGGTGTGGCTTTCAGTGGAGGAAGGTTGGGGATCCAATCCCCCAGGTACGAGTTGTAAGAGCTCCACTGCCCAAGCTAAAACCTATTAAAGTAGTTAAATGATAACCGTAGCAAAAGAAAAACCCTCCTTATGGCACCTTAGCCGCTACCTTAGGTCTCGCTGTGTATGAGTTTAGACTGTGTTAGTTACATGATAACATTTCTAAAAAAAAAAAAAAAGGGATTTTGTGGTGGCCCCACGAAGGACTGTCACAAAACGCATGTATTTTTGCCCCAAAAGGGGAGAGTGCACAGGGGGAGAGTAAAAATAGCACTCCCCATAAGAAAAAGAAGAGTATTTATTACCTTGAAAGTTGGAAGCCAGCTCTAAGAGAGAATCTCTAAGTTGGAAGTAGTAAGAGAGTTGGGAGAATCTTCACCATCAAGCAAATAGGTCTCTCTTTATTAAAATAAAATAAAAATTTTTAAAAAAAAGGAGAAGCTTTTGAGGAGGAAAGAGAATCCTTTTCTCTATTGGAATTGAGACTTTTCTCAAAAGGAAAAAACATGATTAAAGCACCTATCAACCTCTTTCGTATTAATGTTCCCTTAATTACTTACATTCTAAGCTAACAACAAAAGGATCCTCCACCACCATTGTGATTGTCTTCTTCCTGTTCATGTTAATGAATGATTAGCCTTTTTAAATTAAGAGATCGATTAGAGAAGGAAATAGAAAAGAAAATGTTACATCCTTCCTTTTTCAATCACTAATGATGTTTAGTGTCATTATTATGATCAATTGATTAAAGTATGAAACATGACTTGGGCCAAAACCCGTCCTTACCTACTTAGCAACTCTCCATCAAGCTCATTGATTAAAGGATGAAACCATGACTTGGGTGTAAAACCCGTCTTTACCTATTAACTCACTAACCATCACGCTTGTTTTAGTGACTCTCATTATTATGACAAGTTGATTAAAGTATGAAACCATGACTTGGGTGCAAAACCTATCCTAATGTTCACTATATGTTTTTTACCCTTGTATTAATGTGTGTGTATGGGTGAACATATCGCAGTACTCTTATGAAAAATATCAAAGTACCTTATATTTAATAATAAAATGATATTGAGTAAAAAAGAGAGTAAAAGTAAACAACTAAGTACAGTAATCTTAGTAACAGATAACATTATATATATATATATATATAGTGAGATTTTGGCTCGATTTGGAGTGACCGATCAATCGGCCAAGCAGTGGTTGATCGATCGGTCATTGATGGACGATCGATCAGTGGGCACTATTTTGTTTTCCGGGAAATTCCTAAATATCAGTTTTGGAGAGCTTTATATTTTGGGAAACTCCTATTTTGATAAGGTTTCGTTTCTCCCTTGGGGTTATAACAGAGAGTCTTGGGGGTTAGGGTTTGTAAGAAAAAGAAAAATAAAAATAAAAGAAAAATGGCTTAAGTGTTAGCAAGTTTGGAAAAAGGTTGTCCTAGTTAGGGTTTGGGTTAAGAGAACAAGAATACTTGTGTGAGAGAGAGCATTGTGGGCTTCCTTTGGGTTTGATCTTTGTTGTGGGTTCTTCTCTTCTTTATTGTATTCTTCTCTTGGATTAGTGAAGATATTTGGTGTACTTTGACTGTAGACATAGGCATTTAGGCCGAACCATGTAAATCTTGCTTTGTAGCGTGTTTACTTATTTGCTATTATTTATTTCTCCATTGTCGTTTATTATATCCTCAAGGGGTTTCCACACAACAAACTGGTATCAAAGCTATTGGTTTTGGAATGGTGATAAAGGCTTTGAAATTCAGATTCGAAGTGAATAAGTTTTCGATGGAAGTAAAAAACTTCGGGTTATGGCAAATAAAGGTTCATGACTTATTGATCCAACAAGGCTTACACAAAACATTGAAGTGGAATGATAAGAGGCCTGAAAATCTGAAGGAAGAAGATTGGGAGGACTTCGATTTGAAGGCAATGAATGTGATTCTTCCATGCTTAGCGGATGAGGTACTATACAACATTCTTGAAGAGAAGACAGCTTCAGGACTTTGGTTGAAGTTAGAGAGCCTCTACATGAAGAATTGTTTACTAATCGGTTATACTTAAAGCAAAATTTGTTAACACTCAAGATGGTAGAAAGTACGAAAATTTTTGATCATCTTAGTGAATTTGATAAGATAATTGCTGAGTTAACGAACATTGGTGTGAAACTTAATGAAGAGGACAAAGCTCTTCTTCTTGTTACTTCCCTACCTCCTTCACTTGAGCACCTCTGTACTACGTTGCTCTACGCAAAGGAGGATATCAATTTGAAAGATGTTATTGCTACATTTCTCTCTAATGATTTGAGAAAGAATGCGTTAAATAGTGAAAGTCATGAGCAGGTTTTACTAGGAGAGGGGAGGACAAAGGATAATGGACCTAGAAAATGATCCAAATCATACAAGGATATTGAGTGTTATTACTGCCATAAGAAATGACATATAGCTAGATATTGTTTAATTAAAGAAAAGTAAGAAGTATGAGGAGGAAAGAAAATCCTCTAGTAAAGTCAATGTGGCTAATGAAGATTCTAAGGATCCGGACGATGATCCCATGGTCCTTTCGGTTACTACAACTAATGGTTGGTCTAAGGACAAGTGAATTCTTGATTATGGTTGTTCTCATCATGTATGTCCAAACAGAGACTAGTTTGCTACTTACAACAAGGTTGAAGGCGACACTTTCTTAATGGGTAATAATACACCCTGCAAGATTCTTGGGATAGGGACAATCAAAAAAAGAATGCACAACGGTGTAGTGAAGACATTGATGGGAGTGAGACATGTTCCAGATCTGAAGAAAAATCTGATCTCTTTGAGCTCTTTAGACTCTCGGGGGTGTAGATTTTATGCACAAGATGGAGTGCTAAAAGTTCAAAAGGGGGTCTCAATTGTAATGACAGGTAGAAGAAGTAGGAGCTTGTATATGTTGTAAGGAAACACAGTTTTAGGTGGAGCATCTAAGGCAAAGAAATCTCCTATTGTTCCCAATTCTATCCCGATAAAGGAGGCGCGAGTTTTGGAAAACAATGTGAGTTTGCATTTGAAGATGAAGGTTGCTGAATATATGACATTCAGCTTTGATGATGATTTGCAGGTGGAGTCGAGGACTCCACATATTTCTCAATAGGGTGAAAGAGTTTGGGTGGAGAAGTCTAAAATGTTGATTAGACTTACTCAAAGTTCGGCGAGGTGGAGCCTTGCATTCAGTTTTGGATTTTGTTGGTGAAAGCGAGATGACACATCAAAGGTGTTTATGGGATTCTCACCAATGTGGAGATTTGTAAGATTTTGGCTGGATCTGGAGTGGGTGATTGATCGGCCAAATAGTGGCCGATCGATCGGTGACCTTGGGTGAACGATCGGCCACTGGCCGATCGATCGGTGGGCACTGTTTTGTTTTCTGGGAAATTCCTAAATATCAGTTTTTGAGAGTTTTATATTTTGGAAAACTCCTATTTTGATAGGGTTTCATTTCCCCCTTGTTTTGGGTCTCTTTTGGGGCTATAAAAGAGAGTCTTAAGGGTTAGGGTTTGTAAGAAAAAGAAAAAGAAAAGAAAAATGGCTAAAGTGTTATCAAGTTTGGAAAAATGTTGTCCTATTTAGGGTTTGGGTTGAGAGAAAAAGAAGACTTGTGTGTGAGAGAATATTGTGGGCTTTCCTTGGATTTGATCTTCGTTGTGGGTTCTTCTTTTCTTTGTTGTATTCTTCTCTTGGATTAGTGAAGATATTTGGTGTGTTTTGACTGTAGATGTAGGCATTTTAGGTCGAACCCCGTAAATCTTGTTTTGTGGTGTATTTACTTATTTGCTATTATTTATTTCTCCATTGTCGTTTATTCTATCCTCAAGGGGTTTCCGCACAACATATTTGGCCAAAGAAAATGAGATAGTCTTCTCTTGTTTAATAAACAAAGATGATTAGGACATTGATGTAGATGAATTCTAATGTAAACCAAAAAAGAAAACTGCAACAATCAATCAAACATCCACAAAGATTGAAGGAAAAAATACAAGACTCAAGGTCTTTTATATTGATAATGCTTCAAAAAAATTTGATTCTCCAAGGACAAGCCCCTTGGTTTAAATAGGCAATAAGAGACTCACATTCAAAAACCCTAGGTAATGACTACTACTACTACTTACTATGAAAGAAATAAAAGCTTCAACAAGTAATTAGGTTTTGACTTCTACAAGTTTCTAGACAATCATTAAATGCAACTACAAATAACTAGGATGGTGGAATTTCCTAAGATCAACTTCCAAGATAGCTCATTACTCCAAAATGACAATGTGGACTTGGGCTCTTCTAGAAGAAAAACTCTTTTTTATGGGCTTGGGCACCTCTCATGAACTTGGATCATTCTTTGATCTTACCCATCATTAGAAAATCGGATGCTCCTGCATCAAGTACCTCCGATTGGAGAAAGTTTGTCATCAAACTTCATTCTTTCTTCTTGAAAATTCCAAGGCTTGTGCATTAATAGCTTTCAAATTATCGTCTGAAATCCGTGTAGCTTCTATTTTCGGCTTTCCTTTCCATTGAACAAGATATTGAGTGTACGACTAATTTTGGGAGGTGGTGTTTTCGCCAATCATGAATTTCAAGAATCTCCTATGGCTCCTGTGAAATTTGAGAAGTACCGGGATTATGATAATCAACCTCAAAGTAAGCAAGAATATCCGATATATTGAAGATCGGAGAGATGTTTAACTCACTTGAGAGATAAATGACATATGCATTATTGCCAATACATTTAAAAATCCTGCCCGACCCAATTTTCTTGTATTTAAGCTTGCTATATTGGCCAATGGGAATTCTTTCCTTCGTGAGGTAGACCATAACCAAGTCATTTTGTTTAAATTCAACATGTCGCCGATGCAAATCCGCATTTTCTATGTACTTGGTTTAAGTTTTCTCAAATTTCTTCAAAACATCCTCACGAATCTCTTTTAAAGGATCCGCAACTGACTCTGCATCATAACTCACTCTCTTGAGATCTAATAATAGAGCTAAATCAAGAGGCTGAATTTCTTTGGGGATTGTGGCATTTGAGTCCACATCAGTGTGTGATGAAATTCTCTTAGAAATTAGCACATGCATTGTAGATGATTCTTCACCTGTTTTTTTAACAGATTGCCTCAAAGAAAGAATGGTCTCAACATTCTCACCATGTTCAACCTTAGGTGAAGATTTTAATGACCATATAGTGATATAAATTCTTTTTTTGACAAATGAATAACAATTCTTAAGCCCATCATACATGGCTTTTCGATCATATTGTCAAGATCGTTCAAGTAAGATATGACATTCATCCATTGACAACACATCACACCGTACCGCATCCTTGTAAATTTTTCTAATAGAAAAATTAACAAAATACTTCTTTGTCATTAGTGTTTCATTGCCTTTCTTGAATCAAGAAACATGAGAAGGTTGGTGATGATTTTCACATGGAATGTTGAGCTTTTGCACCATCTTTTCAGACATCATGTTGCCACAACTTTCAGAATCGATGATAATGGTACATATCTTTTCTTTAGAAGTGCAACGAGTTCGAATAAGTATCAGATCTTGGCCATGGTTCCAGATCTGATTTTTCAACTCCTAACATTCTTTGAATTACAAAAAAGTCACCATCATGGGGTTGCACATCTTCCACATGTTCTGGCACATTATCAACAAGTTCCGGTTTACCCAATAAGACTTCTTCCTCATTATTCTCTTCAATTTCTTTGGCTAGGTCTGTTAAGTTACTTTCTTTCGTAGGACATTCAAATGATTTATGCCCACTTTCACCACACTGAAAATATTTATAAGTGGCTGAATTTTGGATGGATCATCCCGTGCTAATAAAACGTACATTAGGACGAACCAATTTTCCAAAATTTTGGGTTGATCGGTTTAGAGTATTTGGCAATGCTTGCTTCTCATTTGAAGCACTAGGAGGTTTCGAAGAACTTGCAATTATAGCTCCTTTGATGACCCTAATGGTGCTTCCTCTTCTCATAATTCTGCTTAACTTAATTTCCGTTTTTAATGCATATTGGACAACTTTATCCAATGTCTTTGGAATTCCAACATCATGATTTTATCATTTTCATTCCTATGGTGATAAATTTTCATTTGAGTAAGTCTCAATCGGATTTCCTCAATTTTGGGATCGTTGTTGGCGCGATATCCTCTCCCTTGACCACTACGGACACCACGACATCTTCCTAGAGCAGTCATCGCGCGTATAGCAGCATATTTAGGTGCTAATTTAGAAAGAAATGTGTTGAACAAGTTATACAAACCCGCTCTGATACCAAATGATGCAGAACAAAGAAAAAAATTGCAATAATCAATCAAACATCCACAAAGATTAAAGGAAAAAAATATAAGACTCAAGGTCTTCTAAATTGATAAAGTTTCAAAAAAAAAATGTGATTCCCCAAGGACAACCCCTTTAATTTAAATAAGCAACAAGAGACTCACATTCAAAAAACCTAGGTAATGACTACTACTAGTTACTAGGAAAAAAATAACAACTTCAACAAGTAACTAAGTCTTAACTTCTACATGTTTTTAAACAATCATTAAATGCAACTACAAGTAACTAGGATGGTGGAACTTCTTAGGATCAACTTCCAAAATAGCTCATTACTCCAAAATGGTCATGTAGACTTGGGCTCTTGTAGAAGAAAAACTCTCTTTTATGGGCTTGGGCCCCCCTCATAAAATTGGGTCATTCTTTAATCTTACCCATCATTAGAAAATCGGATGATCCTTCATAAAAGAATCTCTAAAACACTACTTTTTCTTTTCATTTTTGTTCCTTGGGATCAAAACTCTAAAACAAGATTACAAAGACAAAATGTTAGTTTTGACTAAGGATGGCTCCTTTGCCATTAGCCAACACTATGCTTCTTTTTGGTAGATGGGTGATTTTCTTAAGAACTAGATCAAGGCTAAGCATTAGCTAACCTGTGGGCAACCTTTTTCTTGGACTTTTTGTCAGTGCTCCTAACTACTTGGAGTTAGCAACACCGATTTTTGTTATATGTTTTCTCTTCTATAAAGACCCGTATCATAAAAGCTGCCTAACTTCAAGGCTACTTAATTTGAGTAATTCACTATGATTCGAGGGTGGTTATTAAGGCTCCGTTCTTTTGGTAGAACTTTTTAAAATTTCAGTACATTAATATTTTAGAACAAGAGGCAAGAGTATAAGAAGAGAGGGGAGAGGGCTTTTAACTCTTTTACACAATGGTATCTCGGATTTATTATGTTCAATTTAATTAGAAGTTCCACATATATGGAACTTAAAAAATTCGAAATTTTTTGTGGAACTTGAAAGTTACATATTTGTGGAAATTTTACACTATAGAATAATATAGTTCTAGACATTAAATAATATTAAACATTAAACGATGAAAGTTCTATACTTTTAAAAGTTCCACCAAAAGAAAGGAGCCAGAGTACCATATATGAAAACTAACCCATCTTCGGGTTAGGCTATGATGGCAAAGGTATTCCATTTATTTGAGAGTGGCCATGATGAGTACCAAAGATGAAAGTCCCTACAAATTTGTTGAAGTTTTCCTTGAAAAAGTCCCTACCAATAATAATAATAATAATAGGAGCCAAATCATCTACTGTGATAACCGGATTTGGCTAATCCGATTATCACCCCTAGAGGTCGCCACGTGTCTCCTTTGACACCCCTTAACCGTGGGGTAAGGTTCACCCACCTATCTTTAGTTTTTTTAAAAAATATTAAAAAAAATTTAAAATTAAAATACTGTTTTTAATATTAAAAAAACTCTAAACGGTTTTTAAATTTTAAAAAAAGAATTAATAGTTTTTTAAAAAAAACCAATGGTGGATGGGTGAACCCTAGGGGTGGGTGAATCTTACCCTGGTTAAGGGGTGTCAAAGGAGAGACGTGGCTGGGTGATAACCGGATTTGCTAAATCCGATTATCACCGTAAAGGATTTGACTCCATAATAATCATAAATAAAGTTGGAGTGACAAAGAAAAATAATCACCTCCTCAGTGGGTGACACGAGGAGGGTGTCTGCTCCCATTTTCTTGCCACGTGTCATTCTTTTTAATTCTCTTTAATTATGATTAAGATTCTCTTATCTTTAGGTTCACCCATGTTTTAAAAGAATGATAATAATAATCATATAACTAAAAAAAAATTAACCCGAATTAATGATAGTTGAAGGGCGGCCTTGTTGAATCTAATATCCGCCCCCACAGGTCACCGACTCACCGGCCTAGTCTATGTCCTTATCTCCATTTGTCTATGCGTGTGCGTACATGTGATGGCGACTCTCAATGCAAGGAAAAAAAAACACAAGGGTTATTGTTATTAGATTAACAAAAAAAGATTGTGAAGGCATAATTTGAGGCCCTTTTTCTTGATTTAATAATAAAATCTGGGCCCTCAGCAAAAATAAAAATTAAATAATAATAATAAAATCTGGGCAGGTGGGTACTATGAAAGCTAAACCCGTAACTGTTAAACGACATTAACAGCCGTTACATATTAATATATATATTTTTAAAAACTCTTTAAACTTCGACTTCCACGAACCGACCCTAGTTTACTTCCTTCGATCAGTGTGTGATCACTGTTCACGCGTTAACACAGGCGTAATATCCGTATGCGTATCCGTATCCGCATCTGTATCCGTCTACTTCCCCAAAAGGAATAAAGGAAGAGGTTTTACGAAGATAAAAAGAGAAAAGGATAAACAGTTTAAAATTTAAATACGACTCCTAATCTTCTCCAGTTGTAACCGGTTTAGCCAAAACCGGTTACGTGCCCTGAGTGGCCACGTATCCCTTTTGACACCCTTTAACTATGGTTAATATTCACTTACTCCTAGGGTTCACCTACCTATCTTTGGTTTTTAGAAAAAAAATATAAAAATATCTGAGGAGTTGGTGGATTTTAACCACGGTTAATAAATTCTGTTTTTTGCTAAAAACCGCGGGTGAATCCTAGGGGTGAGTAAATTTTAACCCTAGTTAAGAGGTGTCAAAAGGGACATGTGGCCACCTCACGGGGTAACCGGTTACAACTGGAGAAGATTACGAGTCAATAAATAGTAAATACCTTCTCAGAAAACGAACTCAAATTTCAAACCCCTTCTTCTCTCTGTCTCTCTCTCTCTCCGCCGGTTGAAAGAGCTAGTCCGGTCGCCTCTGTCACTGCCTACAACTACCGCAGGGAAGCTTGGGCCTGTTTCTATTGCTATTCCACTGGAAATCAATCAATGAAGGAGCAATGACAGAGAGAGAAACTAAAAGAAAACCAAGTATGGAAAGTTGAAAAAAAAAAAGTTTTACTTTAAGAGGAGTAAAGCGAATAAATTCTAAGGCCAAAACCACTCCCCTTTTATCTTTGGATTAAGTTGGGGAATCTGGTCTATGGCATGCCAGGAGAAACAGCATTTTATCGAAGTATTTGGAGTTTTCATCGACGTTCTAGTACACCCCACCAGGAAAAATCGAGATCCTCCTTTGTTAATTCCTACGAAGCAATGGGGTTTTCTTCAATCTTTATCTGGTTTCTTCTCCTGTTTTTATTCATCTTCTCTCCTACTGGTAATTGTAAATTTATAAATTTATCTTTTTTAATGTGAAATTCTATGAACTGGGTATTGTAACTAGTAGAGTATCCTTAGAGCCCATCAAAGATTAGTCGTACTTGAACTCAGACCACTGAAGTGTAATTTACAATTGTTTTTTTTTTTCAATGGATGATTGACTTTATTTGGTTTAGCAAATAGCTTTAGAGTTTAAACTTGGTTTTGTTGTCTTGTTTCGGTCCGAATTACTTTGATGGTTATTGACAAGTTGATGTTGTTTGGATTTTGGGAGTGTTAATGAATAGATTGGTAACCCGGTTGTTGAATCAATCTGTTCTGTTCCTGATTTGATGCAATTGGGGCATCTGTTTTTTGAAATTTCAGTAAGAGATCATAATTGTTATAGTTTAAGAACTATGATTTTAGAATGGTTTTGAAGCACTCTTTCATGGAAATCTTATTAATCCATTAGTCATATGATGTTTTTTCTTGTTCCTAATGGAATTAATTTGATTATTTGAAGGGCTTGGTTTGGAAACCCCTTTAGATCACTCTGTGTGTGTGTGTGTGTGTGTGGCTCCATCAAACTTGTCTTAGTAACGATGTATATGGGATCTTGTTGAATTTTTAACTGTTCAAACCTGTTTTGTATCTAATTTGTTGTAGTCTTTGATATGTTTGCAGATGCCTTTTCTTCATTTCTGTTTTACTAGAAGGAAAAAAAATGTTGTATTAATTTGATATGCTCCTCGAGTTTGAATTTCATTTTTTCTGTAGAAATATATGGTACTTTCTGGCGCTAGTGGAAATTCCAGTGACTTACTGCAAATCCCGTGACACTCTAGTTGCTTCTTGAAGAAATCCATAACTTCCTAACAAAAGTGGAGAAACTAATGCTACTTATATAGTTATATTTAGATTCTCATTTGGAAGCAAAGTGTGTTTTTGTTCTCATTCTCTCATTAGTTTTTTGTCTCAATGACACAATGGTTAATAGAGCTATCTCTGTTATTTTTTGCAGCAGTTGTGACAGTGCAAGCATTCACCGGGACTTATGGAATAAATTATGGGAGGATTGCAGATAATATCCCTTCACCTGAAAGTGTCATTACACTTCTCAAAGCAGAAAAGATAAAAAATGTTCGGATTTATGATGCTGATCACAGCGTCCTCAAGGCATTTAGAGGGTCCGGGCTTGAAATTGTGGTCGGACTCCCCAATGGGTACCTGAAAGAAATGAGCGAGAACGAGGATCATGCCATGACTTGGGTAAAAGAAAATGTGCAGGCATTCCTTCCTGAGACACTTATCTGCGGCATAGCTGTGGGAAACGAGGTGTTGGGAGGGAATGATCAGGAGCTTTGGGAGGTTCTACTGGGGGCAGTTAAGAATATTTACAAAGCCGTCAAAAGGCTTAAGTTGACTGATCAAATTCAGATCTCAACTGCACATTCACAGGCTGTTTTTGCAAATTCCTTCCCTCCATCTTCTTGTATTTTTGGGGACAATGTCATGCAATACATGAAGCCCCTCTTGGAATTCTTCTCACAAATTGGTTCTCCTTTCTTCATCAACATTTACCCATTTTTGGCCTACATGGGTGATCCAGAAAATATTAATCTTAACTATGCTCTTTTCCAATCAAACCCTGGGGTTTACGACCAGAAGACTAAACTCCATTATGATAACATGTTAGATGCTCAGATTGATGCTTCCTATGCCGCATTGGTAGATGCTGGATTTAGAAAGATGGAAGTCATAGTTTCTGAGACTGGTTGGGCTTCTCGTGGGGATGAAAATGAAGGTGCGGCAACAGTTACAAATGCTAGAATTTATAATCGTAACCTGCGTAAACGGCTCGCCATGAGGAAGGGGACCCCTCTTAGGCCAAAAATAGTTTTAAAGGTATATGTTTTTGCCTTGTTTAATGAGAACTCGAAGCCTGGTCCAACATCCGAGAGGAATTTTGGCCTGTTTAAAGCTGATGGCAGCATCGCATACGATATTGGGTTTACTGGACTCAAACCATCATCTGCATCCTCATCTCTTTTCTCTTTAAAGGTATGGTTCCCTTACCTCACTCTGTCATATTTCATTTCTAGGATTTTAAAATATTGATGGGTGGCCTTTGGGGAGTCTTTACTAAAAAAAGTATGTGTTTTGAGAAAACGCATACCGGTAATACCACACAAATTAAAACTAAAGGGGGGAAAAAGAAGAGGAAGAAGATGAAAGAAAGAGAAGAAAGGAAGAAGAATAATTATTCAAGGTCTGAGGCCTTCTGTAACTAATTCCATTTCCCAAGTTGAAGAAATATTTGTCAATATTTCTTCAAAGGAGACAGGTGTTGATTTTTTTACTGAAAGTAAGAACAAGTGTTAGTTTTTGGCTAGAGTAGGGAATGCCTGAGAATAGGGCTAGCACAGCTCAATTCTGTAAAGCAAGGAGATTTCATTTTCTGAGAACTTGCCTTTGAAGAAATATTAGGATTCTTGTCAAGAAGGAATTCTATGTTTTCTTGTTTATAGTGAACTCCTTGGGAGCAAAGTAGTTCCACCTGACTCTCATTCTTGCTTAAGGTCCTGAATCCATGTTGTCAGAGCTCGTGCTTTACGCCCACCTCTGCAGATATATGCTCTTTTTTTGATAATGACATGATTTGTAGAACCAAATACAGTACTTGGCAATATCGACATATCTCTGAGCCAAAATGACCTATGTTTGTGAAAGTCTCAATGTTGACAAATCTTTTTCATAGTTTTCAATTTGTATATGAGTTTAATTTTGAGACAGAGCTTTGCTTCAAAGCCTTGGAGCGGAGCTCCCCTTTTAGTGTGAAATCAGTGGCATTCTTGTAATTATGGAGAAATTTTGTTTTTTAAAAAAATGCCGCTACCTCTCTCAATAATTACAAAATTTCCATCATTTATGTATTAAAAAGAGGAGCTCCGCACCAAAACGATCTACTCCGCCGCCTCAAAATTAAACTCTTGTATATATAGTGAAAACTCTATTTATGGATTCAGAAACCAGATACTTCTATAGTTTCAAATAGTTTATCTATGTAGAAATGCTTTACTGCTAAAACATTGTTGTGTGTTTGTTGAAGACCATAATTCCATAGTGGACTAACAAAGTATCATCAGCATAGTATCAGAAACCGGATGGGTTTATTTCTAAACTTGGCGTCATTGGCCGATCGATCTAATATTTTATGCATACACCATTTTATTGTTTATTAATAAAGGGAATGGTGGAATGCTATTGTATTATAAGAATGATAAATGCTGCTGTAGTAGTATAAGCATGATTCTAAGACATCTCTACCTTAGGCTAGAGGCGCATAGCAAGTTTATTTATTTTTCATGTTAAGCTTTATGACCGGAATTTTGGTTGTTATGGTAGCAACACATATTGACATGCGATACAGGGAAAGATATTGGAATGGATGCTATTGTTGTCATGTTTAAAGATGATAGCATTAACAAATTGGTTTCGAAGATGGAAGTATCCATCTTTATGTTTTATTACCTCTTGCATGGTCCATTCTTTTAGATCCTTGTGAAGTGCTTGGTTCTTGTTTAAGTGTATCTTTCTTCCATTCTCCTAATGTGCAACTTTTCACGATGTTCAGGCTCGAGGTTGGTCTAGGCCCTACTCCTTGGTTTTGGGGACCTGTGTTACAATGCTGCTTCTGGTTTTAACATCATGATCAAATAAAAGTTTTGGAGGCCTCTCACTTAATTTTTTTTAAATGGCAAACTGGCGTTGATAGCACTCGAAAGTTCTCAGTTCAATACAACTTATTGTAACATTTCCATGTTCCCCCATTCATCATCAGTTCTTGTATTTAGAGGGTTGCTCTTGAACTGGAAGTTGACGATGATTTCTATTTATTTCAGTAATGAATATTGGTCTCATGCCAAAAAATCGCTCTTTAATTATATTTTCTCTTTTGTGGTTTTATATGGCTTTAAGTCACTGTTCTGGTGGATTTGCTTATCTTATTCTTCTTTGTCAGTGCTTTATCCCAATTGGGGGTCAGCAACACAATCCCTGTTACCCCATTCTCAGTCCATCAAGAGCAGTTTTTTTTTTCTTTTTTCTGTAGGGTAATAGAATAGCTTAAACTGAGATCCATCATAATTCATAACCATTGTCTAGTATAGCCCATGCTATCTTCTCTAAGAACATTCCTAACTTCTCTTGGAACAAAATTCCTGAGTCTGCTCATGTCGCAGTCCTGAGAGGCAATCCGCTGCTTGGTTTGCGTCTCTATAAACATGAGGGTATCTAACTCTGTTAAAATGCAAGCTGACATATATATATTATTAATAAGGTGTGGAGTCCCCTTCCTTTGCAAGTATGAGTCCCCACATTTCTGCAATGATGGTATCTGTATTCAGGACTGAACCTACATTTAAAAAAAAATAAAATTGGGGGGAAGAAATTATTCCTACTTGGTCTCTCATTACACATCCAATTACTGTTCTTCCATCTGCACAATTCAAACATTCAAAATTTCATTTTGTCCAGGAATGGTGTGGAGGAATCCATGATATCCCACCTCCAGTCTTTCTGCAGTTGGCCGCCGCATGTGATACCTGCGTGGTCAACAATTTCATTAGCTTCTTTAGTGACCAAACATAATACATGGTGGCCTTCTCCACCACTCTAAAAGTGAGCTTCCCTGATGTTTTATAAAACTACTTAGTCCCTATCTATCTAAACAAAATTTCCATATGTTGTCCTCTATCTTCCTATTGTCCTTCTTCGAAAAGCATCCAATCCGATACTGTGTTCTACCCCTCTTGATTGAGGGGTGATTATGCGTGGTTGTACAAGTTCCTGCACATCCTTGGCAAAATTATAGTCCAAGAATGATGTTCTTGGGAGAGGAATCATCTGAATCCATTTAGTTATGTCTCCACGAAGCACATTCCCTGAACATCAAGTGTTTAGTTGTGTGTTCAACTCCTACTCCTTGGCTTAACTTAGTGTCCGTAGGGAAAATTCCTAGTGGGTCGGTGCGGAGACCGGAAGGGACTAGTCCTTCTGAGTGGGTCGGTGTGGACAGCCGAAGGGACTAGTCCTTGCCTAGAAGGGTCCCTCCATTACGTGCCAAAAAACAAAAGTTACCATTAGGCCTTGGAGCTTTAGCTTGAAAGAAGTTTCACTCTTTTTATTATCTCCAGCTTAGTTTTGCCATACAGGCTAGGTTCAAATCTGGCACGTTCCTAATAAAAAGACTCTTCAAGCTATTGGGGAATCAGGTTCTTGTCCTTTGACCCAGTCGAAGAAAATTGGGCTGCATTCTATTCAATTCGTCCCAACACCATTTTGGAAGAAAAAAACAGTTCATCAGGTCTTGGGGAATACCACGATATTTACTTTGAAGGGTGGCTTTACCACCTTTAGTTAGCATTCTAGCCTTCCATCCCTAGAGTCTGTTCAGCATTTCCCGAGGGTTCCCTAGTATGTTCTGGGGGTGTTAACCGGCTGAATTCAGGTCACAAAAACCTCTTGTAAATGGGCTGGTGTCCAGAGTGAAAGATAACCCATGTAGACCAGCCGGCCGAGTGTGTCTTGAACTTGCTTTTGTACTCGCACTTTTCTAAATAAGACGGGCTTTCTTAAGCTAAAGCGCGTCTTGGACTAGATTTTGTTGCAACTTTTCATAGCAACAAGGGGCCATTGTAGCGCTTAACTTCCAAGGGAATGCTATTTGAAGTAGTGTCTTGATTTGAAAAGAGGAGATTCTTGACTTTGGCTCTAGAGTTGCTCTTTTCTATCTTTCTTTTTTTGCCCTCATTTTTTGGGTTATGGTCCAAGTCTAATTAAGGCATTTTCCTGTTATAGAACCTTCCTCTATTACTAATACTAATGAAGACTTATCGTTTTTAATTCCACATGCTCATCTTCAGCTTGTCTTGATGCCCATGCAGAGGATTGGGACCCCCATGGACCCACCAATTAGAGAATGGAGATAGTAGGGCCCGTTTAGCATCACTCCCAAGGAACAATTCTATATTTCTTGAGAATAGAAACTCTTCAAAGACGTTTGGGTTTATTTTTTCCTGATTTAATCATTGAAAGGCGATTAAAATAATTAATTTTTCAATAAATCTGTTTGGATAACAAGTGATTTAATCGATTTTATAAAACCACTACCATTTTAACCACTATTATCTTAAACATCTCATATATGTTTATGATTTAATCAATTATTTTTTGCTAATTTTATGTTTAATGATTGTATTATAATTGTTTATGGCCAAAATAATCAAACTCAAAACGCACCCTAAAACTTCATTGTCAAGCACCCCTCGTATGAATGGTTAAGCAAGAGTCACGAGATAACATGCATGTCGTAGACAGAGTTAAATCATATATTAATAGAATGTCCATGTCGCTTGTAGAATATGAAGTATTCTTAATAAATGAAACTGGAGAAACTCTAGACAGAAAATGAGAAGTTTATTGCAGAAGAAGCCTTCAAAGTTCTAGAATTCTCATTGTCTTGGTTCGGAGCAAGCCGGATTCATTGACTGTTGATGCAAGAAACATACCAATCATTTAGAAAACAGTATATGGCGGTTCCATATCTGGCTTGGCTTAGAAAACTCCCAATCAGTTGGGTTTGGTTACAAGAATAACACTGGACACCAGCATTTTAGCCTCGCTCGGACAATATTGTTCTATGTTTGTGTTACCAGTGCAGGTTTTCCTTCACAGAAACCCTCAACACACCAGGTTTTCCTTCAAAGGGAACATATATTCTAGGGTAACCCAAGCTCCACTTTTTTTAAAAAAAAGTTACTTTCTTTAAGAAAATGACATGTGTCAATACAAAATAGGTATCTTTTTTCTTTTTATGCTCCATTTGTTTTGATATAAAATAGGGGAAAACAAAATAATTCATAGAAAATGTCATTTTTCGCATGTCTGTTAGACAATTGGTATTTTCCATGAATTTCATTTGTTTTCTTTTATTTTACACCGAAACAAACAGAGCATTAGTGAAAGAGAATAACACATGTTATTCTCTTGAAGAAAATGACTTTAAAAGAAAATGGAGCTAACATTACCCTATAATCTATATATGTTTGGTTCTCCTAAAAGATTAAGTTGAGTTCAAGCTAACATTACCCTATAATCTATATATGTTTGGTTCTCCTAAAATAATAATTTTTAAAAAACTGTTTTTAGAGTTTTTTTTAATATTAAAAACAGTTTTTCAATTTAAAAAAAAATTATTATTTAAAAAAAAAAACCAAAAATAGGTGGGTGAACCCTAAGGTTGGGTGAACCTTACCCACGGTTAAGGGGTGTCAAAGGAGACACGTGGTGACCTCTAAGGGTGATAACCGGATTTGCAAAATCCGGTTATCACCGGAGAGGATTTGCTGCCCACCAAAAAAATGTACTTCATTATCATAGCGAGTATAAGAAGCTTCTTTTGGGTCCACCAAAAATTTTGTACATCATGGTCATGGGCTGCTAAGCTGCCAGACAATAAACATGGCATGGAAGTCGATGTTAAAGAGTTAAGCTGATCACTGAACCCAAAGCCATGAAACCATGGCTCCCAACTACTAGGTTCTATGGTGCCACTTGACCTACTCCATTCTTGGCTCTTTTAATAGAAAATAATAAATTTAACATCCAAATTTTACTAAGAAAAGTCAAAATCTAGGTAGGGCTTTGCTCTTTCTTCCCATCTTTGACTTTCAATACCCACAAGATCTTGAACAGCCTGTTTAAAAAAGACCCTAATCTAAGCCCATGATTAAGAAATCAATAGATTATTTTATAAGAGAACGAAATTAATAGATTAATGTAAGGGGTCTGTTAAGGTTTGTTCGGATACATTTCCATTTTTCTGTTTTTAAAAGTTGGAAATAAATTTTTGTTTTCAATATTTTTTTAAGTAGGAAACATATTTGGCATTAGTAACTGTTACTTGTTTAAAAAAAGAAAACAAAAAAACATGTTTAATAAATATGATTAAATATTTTCAATTCATGGTGTGGTAGTGGTGGGTGTAGTGTCGTGGTGAGTAATGGTGGTGGTGGTGGTGATGGTGTGTGGTGTAGTGTGGTGGTGGTGTGGAGGTGCGTATTGGGTGGTATGGTGGTGGTGGGTAGTGGTGGTGGTGGTGGTGGTGATGGTGTGTAGTGTAGTGGTGGTGTGGAGGTGCGTAGTGGGTGGTATGGTGGTGGTGGGTAGTGGTGGTGGTGGTGCCATGTTGGTGGTGGGTTGTAGTGTGGTGGTAGTTGTCGGTGGATGGTGATGGTCCATGTTTTCCATTTTTGTTTTCAAAAACAAAGGTAACAAAAATTTTATGCTACCTTAATTTTCAAAAATTTTGTTACTAATTTTTAATAACAGAAAGTAAAAATATGTTTACCAAACATGTTTGGGTAAAATTTTTCATATTTTTGTTTTTAAAAACAGAAAACGGAAGTGCAACCAAACGTAGCGTGCATAATCTAAAATTGAAATACTCTGGCAAACAGACAGTGCAACGTGTAAGCTAAAAAAATATTTTTTTAAAATTTCTAAATATTAACCGGATAAATATTAACTCTAGCTGTTAATTGATCAATCAAGAATTAATTATAAATCAATATTAGAGTTTGAAATTTTAATTAAAGAAGAATCTTCTTATGTACGTGCATCGTTCCCTCATTGGGTGAGCGTTCCCACGTAGAGAAGATTTCCTAATTAATTTAATTGTATATTACTTTTAAAACAATATTAAGTAAAAAAAAAAAATTGAGATATTTTGCTTTAAAATTAATATTATTTGAATCGTAGAGAGACGTTTGGCTGTAGGGATAACCTTCTTTTTGGTTGGGATAAGCGTATCATTGAAAATTTCAAATCTTTGTTATTGTTCAAAAATGTGTCTAGCTATTAGGGAAGATATAGGGGTCTCTACTTGAATAGATTAGCTGCGCTTTCTCTGTTTAAGACAAATTTCTATTTGATGGAATGCATCCTCAATCTAAAAAAATTGAGCGTAAAAGCCCCTGTGAACACATCACACCTTTAAAAAAAATGCTACCCCAGTCGTAGACTTTCAAGCTAACTGTTTTAATAAGTGTCGCTACTTTTTCCTATTACTTAGAGAACCGGTATAAACCATATATACCTCCTTTGATAATTTTTTTTATCTTTATGTACCTATTGTAGGGGCAGCAACACTAAGGTTTGCTCTCATAGTGAAATTAAAGTAAGGAAAATTTTGAATTCTAGGACTAAAGCTAGCCTTCCTCTAAGAAATATGCTCTTATCACCATAAATTTTGGACACCAAACAATGAAGATTGAGTCTGACCAGACCAGACCTACTCCTATAGTCTAACAAAATTATAGATATTTTTTTCTAACAAATGAGGGATATATTCTTTTCTTTTTCCATCAGAGGCTAGCGTTGTGAGAAGGGCACACCTTCCCATCTAAGCTACAAGCACAATTATAAAAATGCAAATTAAAGATACATAAACACATCTTTAGCTCATTACATCGAGAGCACATCCTCTTATCATGTTTGGGGATCTGGTTTCAGACAAATAAATAAAAGGGTCTATTGCACTAACGTCTCATGAGATTTGGTAAAATTGTAAAAACCTCCCTTCTTATTATGAAATTACACTACCTTTTTTTATTAGGCTCATCAAGTTGATGCCGTTAATGGAGGATGCTCTTTTTCATTTTACCTTCATCTTTACTATTATAATGAAAAAATAAGGGTTAAAAACATTGATTAAAATTTTTCATCGTGACTAAAAAAATCTTTATGTTATGTTTACATAAATAGGGTAATGATAAGTAAGGTTGTGAAAGTAATTTCATACACTATATGAAGTCTAAATTCAATTAACTTTTATTTCACTTAAATGATATTAACCAAGTTGACTAATTTCAAGAAGTGTAATTTAGGCGTTTTAAAATATTTAAATTAACTATGACATCATCAAAATTCATGTATATTAATAACGACATACTAATGGAAGGCGAAATCTATTACCGAGAATTGAAGTAAAGGGGAAGAGCATTGTAATTTTATAAATAAGATGAGAGGTTTCTACATTTTTGTCATATCTTAAGGGAGGTCAGTGTAATTTATCCAAAATAAAAATAATAAATGTGTCCCTTTTAAAGCTAGCTTTTTCTTAAAACATGACTTGAATTAGCATTAATGCACTAATTAATATTGTTAACTAAAATAAGGTTTATAGTGATCGGATATGCCATGTTAGGGTCTGGAGAGACCTTTCACCATTTTTTGATTTACCCACATTAATCGATAAAAGATTAAATTTATTTATTTTATTTTAAAACCCTAATTAGGTAAAACAATTCACCCTAAAACTATTTTTGGTTGTCGAGAAACTAAGTAAAAACATAGAAAAGAAAAGAAAATTGGACAAAATACAAATAAAATTTGTATTAAAAATCCAAAATTTTCTTTTCTTTTCCATGTTTTCACCTATTTTCTCAACAACCAAACATAGCTTAAGTTCCTAACGCTTTGTTTGTTTGCAGAAAAAATAGTGTAAAAGAAAATTTTCTTATAATTTTTTTTTTCTCATTTTTGGATTTGAGAGCTTTTTTTCCTCAAATATATAGTAATATTAGAGAATTAGCTGAAAAAAAAAACTCATTTTATAATATATCAAAGACAAAAAAAATTATATTTTCTTCATAAAATAATTCGGTGCACCTATTTTTACTCTAAACAAACTTTGTCACTTTTATCTTAACTAAGGAATTTTCAAAAAATCATTTGGAGAGACATTGACATAGGAGAAATGTATCTCATTGTTATTGTTATGTTAACCAAGCCCTGGAATTCGGGGTTTTTTTGTTTTGAGGGATTTTAATAAAGACTCGTAATCTTCTCTAATTGTAACCGGTTGTTGCTAAAACCGGTTACACTCCCGAGGTGGCCACGTGTCCCTTTTTACACCATTCAATTATGGTTAAGATTCACCCAACCCTAGGGTTCACCCAACTATCTTTCGGTTTTTTTTAAAAATATTTAAAAAAATTTTAACCCTAGGAGGTAATGAATTTTAACCACGGTTAATAAATTGTTTTATTATTTTTTCTAAAACCAATGATAGGTGAGTGAATCTTAACCACAGTTAAAATGTGTCAAAAGAGACATGTGGCCACCTCAGGGGTGTAACCGGTTTTGCCAAAACTGGTTAACTGAGAAGATTAGTCCCTTTGATAAATTATATAGGAATATTTTTGTTCATAAATTTTTTTAATTACCCATGGAGCTCAGAAAATTTTGATATAATTTAGAGGAGTCAAATCATCTACGGCAAATCCGGTTATCACCCCTAGAAGTCGCCACGTGTTTCCCTTGACATCCCTTAACCATGGGTAAGGTTCACCCACCCTTAGGGTTCACCCACCCATCCTTGGTTTTTTTTTTTTTAGATATTAATTTTTTTTAATTAAAAAACTGTTTTTAATATTAAAAAAACTCTAAAAACAGTATTTAATTTTTTTAAAAATTAATATTAAAAAAAAAAAAAAAAAACCAAGGATGGGTGGGTGAACCCTAGGGGTGAGTGAATCTTACCCACGGTTAAGGGGTGTCCAAAGAGACACATGGTGAATCCGGTTATCACCGTAGAAGATTTGACTCCAATTTAGAACTCGGGATCATAGTTAAACTCATTTTTATTGATTAACTTTAAAAAAGTGAAATAGAAAAGATATTTTATTTGAAACCAAATCCTCTACGGTTGGATTTAGCAAATCCGGTTATCACCCCTTGAGGCTGCCATGTGTCCCTTTTGACACCCCTTAACTGTGGTTAAGATTCATCCACCTTTAGGGTTCATCCACCCATCCTGGTTTTTGGAAGCAAAAAAATTATTTCTTTTTTTAAATCCAAAAACTGTTTTTAGGTTTTTCTTAATATTAAAATATTAAAAAAATAGAATTAATATTTTTTTCAAAAACCAAGGATGGGTGGGTGAATCTTAACCATTGTTAAGGGTTGTCAAAAGGGACACGTGGCAACCTCAAGGAGTGAAACCGGATTTGCCAAATCCGGTTATCACCGTAGAGGATTTGGCTTCATTTTAATTTTATCGATAATCTGAATTCTGAAGTCCACAGAGGATGCTGACGAGGGAAAACGTAGTCCAGGCCATGCTTAAAGTCCTTTGGGTGTGGGTCCCACGCGCAAATCTGGATATCTGAAAGTCACAAAATACAGCAACCCGACACGGATTGGGTCACTTATTGATGCCGGTCCTCTTCTTCCTCTAAGCTTCTAGTCAACGTCATTTTGGCCAGACGATAAAAAATTGGGAACATCAAAGTCAACACATGCATCCACGTGGCATCCATCCAACGACGGAAACTCCATGTTTTTTTAAGCAGAAGAGATGAGCCTTCTGCCTATAAAAAGGAACCCCTTCCATCTTATCAGTTCATTCACAGAAACAAACAAAGAGAAAGCTACGTACGTAGACAGATAGAGAAGAAATGGCTAGAAGAATATGTGTGGTTCTTGCTATTGTAGTAGCGGCTCTGCTACAGTGCTCGGCGGCGCAGACCACCCATGTGGTCGGAGACGACTTGGGGTGGCAGGTCCCTCCTGGTGGTTCAATCGCTTACGCAACATGGGCTTCCCTGCAGACCTTCAAGGTTGGAGACACTCTAGGTAAAGAGACTTCCATCTTCCCTTTTCAATTGTGTGCATATGTGTCTTGTACTCGGTTTGGATTAGATTTCAATATTTTCATATATTTTTGTTGGCAAGTGTTTTCATTCTTGAGAGAATATAAAGATGTTTTTGCCTGAAATTATATTGAAATTATACTGAAATGTTTTGATTCGACCATAAATCATCATATATAAATTGATAATGAGACATAAGACTTGTAAAGCAAGCCAACCGGAGAAACAAAAAATATGCCTTTGAGCGGGGTAGTTTGGAAATTATATGGGTGTTGCTAAAATTATGAGTGTTGTTATTGTTCACTCGTTGTGTGAACTTGTTAACATTCATCAAGACACATCTATTAATTGATTATCAAACTCGCTATGATTAAAGGATAGCTTAGTTTTTTCACAAGATACTATTCATTATATGTAAGAGAAAGAAAATGCAATTAGACTTTTCTTGTAATTTTTCTTTCTTTCGTGCTATATCTTTACTTTTATTTTAATGGGAAAGGTAGGCTTAGATATTTTCTGAAATTACCATACTACCCTTATATAAATACAGAATTTTGATTTAACGTTTTGCTTTAAAACCCAAACTACCCTTTGCCTTTCATTTAATTTCTAAACTACCCCTTCTCATCTATCTATTTAGAATCACAGCCAGTTGCGATTGAACTCGGGGAAAGTTCAATCGCACCGGTGGGTTAACACGTGTCTCTTTTAACTTCTATTCACTGTGGTTAACTCTTTCCCCTCACTCTCACGTGCGACTAGCGAGTTCAATCACACCCACGGGTTAACACGTGTCCCTTTTAACTCCTATTAACTGTGATTAACTCCTCCTCCTCGCTCTCACGTGCATCGCATGTGCCACCCGCTAGTATATATAAAATAAATTGTCTCTTATGAAAATATGAAAACATTTTTATATTAATAAAATATTATACAATACATAAGGATGAAAAAATTTGTGTAAGTTAACAAATTCACCTAGAGTACTGGTTGTTAAGTTCACGAGAGAGCTATGAGAATTCTTGTAACTTTTGCTTGTGACTAGTGGAGAAGATGACGTCTCTTTGTACAATATCCACACTAAGATGCATCATATATATTGTGTATCTTGTGACTCTTTGACTTGATTTGCATCTTTATTTTCAAAAAGTAGTTGAGCCTTTTCTGATTAATAGGTAAGAATCTAATCGTGATTTGGGTGTAGTCTTCAACTTCAAAAATGACACCCAGGATGTCGCCAAAGTAACAAAGGCAGCTTACGAAGCCTGTAACGGGACGAACCCCATCTCCCTTATCTCGACCAGTCCGGCGAGTTTCATCCTCGACACCGAAGGCGAGCACTATTTCATCGGCACCTTAGACCGGCGCTGCGCTTTGGGCCAAAAGTTAGCCATCAACGTCACTGCCTCTTCGCCGGTGCCGGCCCCCACTCCATCCGCTCCTAGAACGCCGGTGACATACGTCGTCGGAGATAAGTTGGGATGGCTCGTCCCTCCGGGAGGCCCCATCGCATATGCCACTTGGGCTTACAACAAGAACTTCATGGTCGGAGATACTCTAGGTAAGAGTTTGGGTATTCATCTATGGATCTTTCTTCTTTTTTTTTAATTTTAATTAGAGCAAGACCAATAATCCGCTCCTCGGGCAAGGAGTGGACTATTGCTCCTCGCCCTCACAAAGCCCTTAACTGCCTTTAAACTATGGTTAATAAGTTTTAACTTTTTTAATTAATTAATTTAAAAAAAAAACAATAAATCAATAGATTTCCCCTCCCAAGGAGCGTATCATTTTCTCCTTGGAGCAATAATCCGGGGTGGGGGGGAATATTGCTCCTCATCTCACAGAGTCTTTAATTGCCCTTAAACCATGGTCACAGGCCAACACTTGTCCCTTTTAATCTATATTAATTGTGATTAAGACTTATAAACCCTCGAGTTTTAACAATATAATCTTAGTTTTTGGAAAAAAAAAATAACATTAAAAAAATATTTAACTATACTTAAAAAAAATTTAACACTTACGTTAGTATTTTTTACTATTTCTTTTTAAAAACTGAAGTTTTATTATAGAACTCCAAAAGGTTGGTGAGTCTTAACACAATTAATATGAGTTAAAAGGGACACGTCCTACGAAGCACGGGTACGGCGATACTTAGATACGGCGATAATAGTGATACAACAGAAATTATGAAAAACAGCTAAGTTTTACCTTAGAGTGCTCTCTCCAATACAGCAATCCGGATACGGCGATATGGTACATTTCCATTTTTAAAGTATCCATGCTTCCTAGTTAACATGTGGTGTGGGTGCAATTGGCATCAAGGGGAGACAATGAAATGACTTCTCACCTAAAATCTCGCTAGCTGCCTAATGGTTTGTGGATGCCCGAGCGCTTAGCTCGGGCAGCCACCAGAGGTAATCTTTTGCCGCTCTAAAAGCATTCCTAGCAGCGTTACCAAAATAACTTTTTGGTTATTTTGGTGAGCCAAAATACTAAAAAGATGTTAAAATGAGTCCTAACAGCCTCAACAGAATGAAGAAACCGGTTTGGTGAGTCTACAGTACTCACCAAACTTGGTGAGTACTGTAGACTCACCAAAGTTAAATCTTTCTCACCCTTGGGCCCACACAAATAATAAAATAAAGTTTATTTCTCTTCCTTTCTTTTTTGTGGTCCCACACAAACAATAAAATTATATTTTTCTCTCTCTTCCTTTTTCGTTTTTCCACACAAATGATAAAATATTGTTTCTCTCATTTTGTTTTGGTTAAAATAGTGGGGCTGTTGGGAGTGTTTTAAAAAAATGGCTCACCAAAACCACTTTTTATGGGTTTTGGCTTATTTTGGTGAGTGAAATTTGGTGAGGCTGCTAGAATGCTCTAATTAGGGAAATAGTTAACCTACCCAAGGAAATGGACTGCTCAATTAATTATAAGTGTTTGTATTATGATGGGTATTCAAGAGGGGAATAGACTGATGAGATCCAACCTGAATTCTATCACTGCTCAATTAATTATAAGTGTTGTGCAGTCTTCAACTTCGAGAATGGAACCCAAGACGTTGCAAAAGTGACAAAGGCTGCTTTCGACGACTGCAACAGCACTAACCCATTGGCCAATTACACGACAGCTGGTCCCACAATTAGCGTTCTCCTCGATTCCGAAGGCGAGCATTACTACATTTGCACCTTCCCGCGACACTGCCCGCTCGGCCAAAAGCTAGCCATTAACGTCACCGCCGGCGGAAGCACCGCCATCGCTCCGTCGCCGGGCCCCAGTGCCGGTGAACCAACTCCTCTCCCTGTCAGCTCTGCCCCTTCTGTTGCCGTTGCCGGCTTCTCTGTCAGCTTCTTGTTCGGTGCCATAGCTTTCTTGTTTTAGATACACTTGGTAGGCGTAGTTTTTCTATCCTACACTGCCCTTCCATGGGGGTCTATACATAGGGGTGCGATTCATTTTATCTGATTGTCAGATTTAGGTTTTGTATTCGAATAAAGCTGTTTATTTTCAGCTACAGTGTGATATATTTCCCATGTATGGATTTGCTTTATTATTATTATTTTTTTATTGTCAATAATTTGTGATTGTCCCACCCCGGACTCTCTGATAGTAATAATATGTTTTTTTGCTACAGTACTAAGAGCTTTGTTTGGTAACAAATTAAGCTGAAATTGCTTAGAAAAAATCCTACCCCATCAGCGGTAAATAGAGCAGATTCAAAGCAAACAGTGTTATATTCGAATTTGTATCTGATCACGTATATTTGACTGTTAAATTAAATTAAAAACCAAACGGATCGTGAAATAAATTATTTGTATTCAACTTTAATTAAAATAACAGATAATGAAATGGAGTATTGGCGGTTTTGTGAAAACTGCCATTAATCGCCAGACGGGAACCATTTTTTGAGGCAATTTTGTGAAAACCATCATTATTCACCTGGCGGGAACTGTCTTCTAAGGTGGTTTCTAAGGAAATCGCCGTTCAAACCGGTTCCCGCCACGATATTGGCAATGGTTTTTGCTAAACCTCTTTTAAAACCGGTTCCTATAAGGTGATTAGTGGCGATGTTGTGGAAGTTGTCCCTATATATACATTTCGGCGGCAGTTTTACATAATCTCTGCTGAATCTCAGTTGTTGAAAAACTTAAAATTTGAAACGTGACAATTTTGAGAATTAAACCCAACATAATTATAAATGGAGTGTGAAAAATGAACTCAAACCCTACCCGTGACTCCAAAACCTCAACCCCAAATTGTGAAAAGATTGATAAGTTTATTTAGGTTGATGGGTCAAGTTAGAAATTACCACCATTAACATGAATATTCATCTTTGCTATGCTTGTATAGATAAAATTATTGATGCATACAAATTTTAATTTATTGCTGCATAATTTTATTTGTCTGAATAATGAAATTAAAATTTTTGGATTTCAATTCCATGTAATCAGTAGTGAATCTAAATGACATAATTTTTTAATAGGAAATGCGATGATATACTATTCACAGGCAAAAGAAGCTAGCACACATTTTTTTAACAAATCTGAAAAGTACTAAGAAAATAACAATCCAAATTCCACAAAAAACAATAAAATATTCATCATAGCATTAAACTGCAGGAGAAAAAAGATAGTAATTGGAAGAAAAAAAAAAACTAAAAGATTATAATTATCCGAGAGGCTCATAATTGTCTCTAAAGTTAGGTAATAACTTTTGAGAGCACTTTGATGATAGCTGGCCATAATTTGTTCTGCCTTTTCCCTTTGCTAGTGAAATTCTTCTTCCTTAGAATTAGGTGTGCCATTTTCTTTTGTGGACCCTTGATTGTCGACTTAATAGTCATTTTTAGCTGCAAAAAGTAATTAAAATAATAAACGTTAAACTATATAGCAAAATCGATTTCTTATATTGATCAGTCGCTATTAGTTATCGATTGATCGTTATATGATATTAATTGATTGATATGATATATCGATTGATCGATACTGTAAATACAAATAGCAGTATGAATGAAAAAAAATATTACAAATGAAGGAAAATACCCACAAACGAAAAAAAAAATGGGGTTTTTCCTAATTTGCTCCTCTAGTATGGGGTTCTTCCCCAAATAACCAGGTTTTGAAAACCCTTCTCTAAATGCCCTTATAATCTATTTTCCATAATTCAGTATTTATGAAAAGTCTTAAATACCACTCCATTGATTTTGAAAGAAAAAAAAGAAGAAGAAAAAAGATTTAGGTTCGTGGATGAAAGATTTTCGTTCCCACCCCATTTCCGGCGAGAGTTCTTCGTTCCCACCCCATTTCCAGTGAGAGTTCTTCATTCAAAGAAGAAGATGATGATGATACGTTCGTGGATGAGATGAATGAAGCTCACCCACTCCCCTCATCTTCCAAATACCCCTCCATTACCATTTATACTGATTTTGAAATAACAATATTAAAAAAGAAAAAGAAAAAGAAAAGATGAAAAAATCGCAAAAATTTGAGTTTCCCCGAAGTTTTTTGCCCGCAGGGTCGATACAGTGCATCGACCTCGTGCATTTTATGCATCGACCCCGTGCAAAATGCATCGACCGCGTACAAAATGCACTAGGTCGATACAATGCATCGACCTCGTGCATTTTATGCATCGACCCCGTGCATTTTATGCATCGACCTCGTACAAAATGCATCGACCGTGTACAAAATGCACTAGGTTGATGCAATGCATCGACCTCGTTCATTTTATGCATCGACCCAGTGTAAAATGCATCGACCACGTACAAAATGGACTAGGTTGATGCAATGCATCGACCGCGTATAAAATGCACTAGGTTGATGTAATGCATCGACCTCGTGCATTTTATGCATCGATCCCGTGCATTTTATGCATCGACCCCGTGCAAAATGCATCAACTGCGTACAAAATGCACTAGGTTGATGCAATGCATCGACCTCGTGCATTTTATGTATCGACCTAGTGCAAAATGCATCGACTCCGTACAAAATGCACTAGGTTGATTCAATGCATTGACCTCGTGCATTTTATGCATCGACCTTCTGCAAAATGCATCGACCGCGTACAAAATGCACAAGGTCGATGCAGTGCATCGACCTCATGCATTTTATGCATCGACCCCGTGCAAAATGCATCGATCGTCGTCTTCAAGCTTGGAAACATGACTGTAAATCATAGAAAATGAAAAAAAAAACACATGTAAACACATATATAACATGAAATTTAAGGTTTTGAACCATAAATACAATAATTATAAATATTTTTTCATGAATTAATCATACATGCAATGATTTTTTTGAATTCATTTTTTTAAAACACAAGAAACCCGAAAATGAGGGTTGTTCTTCGGTTGATGATGTTTTTTCACGAAAAGAACATGAAAAGAACGTTCTTGGAACACAGATCTCTGGCCGGAAATGGGGTGCGAACGAAGTTCTCCCGTTGGAAATAGGGTGGGGACGAAGAACTCGTCGGAAATGAGGTAGGGATACCCAAAGTCTTTTTTTCAAATGATTTAGATAAAATGGGAAAAATTTGCATGTGCGAATAGATGCACATGTGTGTGGGGGCATTTAGAGAATGGTTTTTAAAACCTGGTTATTTGGGGAAGAACCCCATACTAAAGGGGCAATCTGGGAAAAACCACCCCAAAAAATGGAAGAACAACAAAGAGATTGCAATGGTTTCATTCACTAAAATGACGAAAAAGAATGGAGAGAATATACAAATGAAGATGATAAAAACCCCTTAAATAAAAAAAAATGAAAGTACAAAGAAGAGTTTGGAATAAATTCAAGTTCTAAGATTACAAAAAAAAACGTAGAAATGAATAGTACAAATGAAAAAAATATTGTATATCAGCGAACCCTTAGCTCTACATCTTATGAATTATATCGAACGAGCAATAACGAGATCTCATTTTTTGGCGTAAACGAAATAGGAACATAGAGAATGATGTTTATGTTGTGCACAAAGAGAAACTGACATTTTAGTCCATCTAAGCATACTCACACATGTTGTAAGTTATTTTTAAAAATCAAAATTTATTTTATAGATTTATCAAACGTTGGTTTGAAAAAACCCATGTAACGGCTCCCTCAACTACAATATGAGAGAATCAAAAGTCTGAAAATTTAAATATAGAAGAGCCATTGAAATTAAAATAAGTTTCCAATCTTCTGGTTTTAGAAACCCTAATAAGTTAATCTCCTTGCCATTTTACGTTACGGAATGAAAAGTTACAAAATCTCCTCAAATTTAAAAGAGCCGTTGAAAGTAACAAATTTCAAAATTCGATGTCGTTTTGAAGGGAATTCGATGTCGTTTGAGGGGACTTCTTTTCCAAGCTTCTGGTTTTAGAAACCAAAATAAATTCTCAATCTCCTTGCCCGTTGTAAGTCAGATTTTCTAATCCTCTCAGAAACCCCACCATGAAAGAAAACCAGATAGAAAATCACCTCCCTCTGCAATTAGGATTACATCAGAGTCAGAGAAGCACAAAAAACCCATATCAAAAAACAGAGTATTCTCGCCGGCACAGCGAAATCGAGTGGTATCGGCAGCGAAACGGAGCAATTTAAGTTGAAGATGGAGAACCCCATTCTCTTCCAACAGATTCTCAACCTCCTCAGTCTTCTCATCCATCCAATACAAACCCTGATTTCCAGTTATCTAAGTCATCCAAATCTTCGGGTTCCTCGCAGTAAGTATTCAAATCAGTTTGAATTGCATGAACCTGTGCATCAAATCTACTGTTCCGCTTTAAATTCAGACTCTGATTGCTGAAAAATCGATTTCAAATCTGATGTATTTCAGCGGTTATGGAGTTCCCATAGTTGCCCAGAAGGTGAATTCTTGGGTTTTTAGGGGTTTCTCAGTTTCTAAGTTCTGTTGAGGGGTTTCTATCATTCACGTCTTAATGTTTTTCCTTTCTCTTTTTTGTTCATTAGGTCTTTGAGCTGGGATCTTTTCTTATTTTTTCTGCAATTTTCCCTTTCTTGGATGCTTCTGTAACCTGGTTATGATTAGAGCTATTTTTGAAATTCTGATTTTGTCTGTTGGGATGTTAGGGAAGAACTTGGATTAATAGAGCTTCAAATAGTCGATCTTCAGTTTGGAAGGTTAGCGATAAACATCCAGGTGATCTCTCTCTCTCTCTCTCTCTCTCTCTCCATTTCTGGTGTATCTTTATTTGACTTCTCCTAGGTTATAATGCAAGCGATTCATATTCAGATGAGTTGAAGAGTGACCAAAAATGAGATCAAATGGCCATTGCTGTAAAAAAATACAACGAGGAAGTGGGTTGAATTCTCAATTATTCCTATTTACTTAGCCTCTTTATTATTAGATTGCTTTGATTTGCATTTTACTTAATTTATTGTTGCAAGAGCTCTCTGGACATAGGAAGATCTTGGGATTCTCTCCTTGTATAACCTTCTTTGTAGCATAAATTTTTTAGTTATACAGTCAGCACACTTACCCAAAATCAATAAGACCACTATTTGCAAAATCATGGAACGAGGATACCTGCTGTTGTTTTTCCTTCTTTTTTATGCTCTAAGCCGATTTAGGTTTACATGAAGAAGTCAATCAAAATTTGGAAAAAAAATACAAAAATGATGCTAATCAACACCGATGAGACAAAGTATTCAAGGAAGGAGATATGGTCGCAGATTGCCTTAAAAAATGAGTAGTTCCATCAAGTTGAAGAAAAAGAAGATTGGGCCCACAGATTCTGAAGTTGACCAACGACAATGCATACGAAATGGAGTTTCCAGATGATATGACATTTCGAGGATGATCAATGTTGATGGTTTGTTCATATCTCATGGAGATGTTGTCAAAGAAGATGGGGGACAACATTAATTTTTTAGTTGTATATTTCAGTTCTAGAGTGAATGCCTTGTTTTCTTCTCTTCTCGAACTTCAAAGCTGATTATACTCTATGTTTATTTTCTAGGTTTTCACAACCTTCATCTAGTTCTCCATCGCAACCAAATGGCACTGTGCAGGAGGTAAATTTTGCTCCATCTAGTGCCCTTGTTATTGGGGTAATCTAATTTTTGTGCCAAGAGAAAAAGTAAAAGTCCTTTTATAGTTAAGCTGTTTGCCGTATTGATCTATCTGTTGATTAAAATCAGAAAGACTGATGTGGGTTAAAAATATAGTAGTGTAGTTCGACCATTTCCAGTTTAATAGGTAACCTACTGTTCTCTCTTCATCTGATGGAGTACTATATAGAAGCTGCTGCTCTATTTTCTTTGGACAGTTCTAGTGTTTACAATTTTTACCTCCCTAGAGGCTTCTAAACCTAACGCTAATTTTGCACATATGGACTCCCGGATGCAGCACTGCCCATTTTCCGATACCTTACTACGATGCACAGAAACAGTTTTGGTAGCACTGCCCATTTTCTGATACCTTACTACGATGCACAAAAACAGTTTTGGTGGCAGGCCTAGAGGGGTGATGCATTCCAAATGTATTTACAGCGTGTGGGTATGGGGAAAGAAAGAAGGAATTCATTTGTTTGAATCTAACTTCAATTGTTTAATTTGCAAATATCTTTGAGTATTTGTTAGCATGCTGACACTGATTTATTCGGATGCAATGAATGGTGGTTATTGTTTAATTTGCAAATATCCACCTTTGAGTATTTGTTAGCATGCTGACACTGGATACCTTTGAGTATTTGTTAGCATGCTGAGACTGATTTATTCGGATGCAATGAATGGTGGTAATTAGAGGAAATAACTAGTCTTGCAACAAAGGTATATTATTCTGAGGTTCTCATGTTGATTACTTGCTGATTTGCTTATAACATGGTTCATGCATCACACAAACTTTATTAGAAATGTTTTAGCTAATCCCTTGCAGGTAGTGTGCGTGGAGCACTTTCGGTGCACCCCTCTAGAATGGTGTAGTGGTAGTTCACCCATACCTATATGGTGAGAGCTTTGGCCTTTGAGTCTTCTCTTTCCTTACCCTTATGCTTGGCTTAGTGATGGGATACCTCTTGTGTGAAAATGTATGAGTGGAAAGAGGGACCTAGAGTCCTTTTATAGCCCATGGATTCCTTTCATCATGGAATCCTCTTTAATAAGAAGACTCTTCATCTTCCTCCAATTAATCTAGGTTAAGAGTACCTTTTATGATGGTTTGGTTCTTTAAGTTGAATCCAAGTATTAAGACTCATAGAAATACTAAAGGACTCATTGGAAGACTAAAAGACTGAAAATTTAAAAGACTTGTAGGAAAACCAAAAGACTCATGAGAATGAGAAAGTAAATAGACCCATAGAAGCCCATAAAGTCACCTTCATTAACCACCTTATAGAATTCCTACAAAGTCTTAATGTGGTCATAAAAGACCACTAGGGTATTCCAATACTTAACTTGATTCAAGAATGAATTTAATGTGGTCATTAAGTCCGCCACCAAGGAATTCCAAAAGTCACTAAGGAATTCCAACAATTTCACCTTGGAATTAGTACAATCTTCGTTTTGGAGTTATCATTTTTCTGCAGTCATCTCTTCCCCTGTTTTTAGTATAAGGAATTCCAACAATTTCACCTTGGAATTAGTACAATCTTCGTTTTGGAGTTATCATTTTTCTGCAGTCATCTCTTCCCCTGTTTTTAGTATAAGGAATTCCAACAATTTCACCTTGGAATTAGTACAATCTTCGTTTTGGAGTTATCATTTTTCCGCAGTCATCTCTTCTAAGTGTTTAACAAAATTAAAGAATAATTCTAGTTCTTTAAAACTCTCACCACAATGTTCTCTAAACTCAAATAAAGAAATCAAAGGAAGAATGCTCCACTAGCTAACTAAGCCCTCGAAGTATTTCTAGATCCTTCAAGTATCTCCTGAAAAATAACAACAAAGCAAAGGTGAGCACTAAACTCAGCAAATAAACACATTTATCATGCAACAATTACATTTTACACATATGCAAATATGGCGTCATACAAGAATATCACAATTCTTTTCTGGTTACACTCATGGTCTTATTCTTTGTCTATAGGGTTCACACATAGCTCGCCTATTGACATTCACTTGGTATCACTTAGCTCTTCCAGTTGGGATCGCACATAGTTCACCCTCCATTGATTTGGCCTGAAGAGTATCTCACTCTATTGGTCAATATTCCTTTGTGGGCTAATCTTTCTTTGATAGCAGAACTTTTCACTTTTTGGGATCGCACCTAGTTCACCCAAGGATCCACTTTGGAGATCATACTTAACTCACCCCACAAGTGAACCCTACACATGACCTTCTTCATTAGTTATCCAATATAGTTCCAAAAAGTTAATTTCAGACATGCATAGTAATTTAACCATAGTTCCAATATATGACAGGATTAACCATATTAACATGATTTCAAGTTCCAATATAATTCATTCATAATATAAGTAATAGCAGTGAAACATTCATCTAAATATATAGATAAATCCTAATTCCGATTTAATACTTTTAATGTAAGCAGAAATTTCATTCACAAGTCACTCCCTACCAACTTGATCAAACACCCAAATCGAGAACACACTAAAACAGCAACCAGTGCCTAAGCCAGTTGACAAGTTCTACCACATAGATATACAAACTCTATACTTTTTATACTGACGAATCAAAATCAATAAGGACTACACCTAGCATTACATGGAATTTTTAATCCTAAGATTGTCTAACCTTCACAACTATAAACACGTGCATGCATAATGGTAAATCAGATTCAATAAAAACCCTACACATAGCATTACATGGGGTTTTCATGTTCACCTAAGATTGTCTAACCTTCATAACTATAAACACGTGCATGCATAATGGTAAATCAGATTCACTAAAAATCCTACACATAGCATTACATGGGGTTTTCTTGTTCACCTAAGATTGTCTAACCTTCATAACCATGGTAAATCAGATTCATGAGATTGTCTAACCTTCATAACCATGGTAAATCAGATTCAATAAAAACCATACACATAGCATTACATGGGGTTCTTGTTCAACCTAAGATTGTCTAACCTTCATAACCATAAACGTATACCTTCAAATCCACAATGAAAAACAGCCCTTAAGGTTAGAGTAAAGTATTTACTTGCTTGAAAGTAGAGTTTAGAGAGCAAGGGTACCAAAACTGATCTTCTCCAATGATACGACTCAACTCCAGATTTACTCCAATGAGATCCTCACTCCCACTCACACAAGGTATATCACTTCACTTAGCAAAACCCTTCACCAGCCCCACCACCGTTCTCTTCTCCTTGAGCTCTACGAATCCCCTCTCTTAATTTGTTTTGTGGTTCCTTTTTTTAAAAGAAAACCTAATTAGGTTATTTCTAAGCTTATATATACTAACCTTAACCATTAATTATCAAAACACCCTTAGTGGCACTTGTTTGTTCATGATTTCACAATTCTAACTAAACCTAGTCCAAGGATCAATCTTATCTTAAACATTTATTTTAACTTCACATAAGATAAATTATCATGGTTAAGTTTTAATAGTGAAATTTACTAACCTACCCCTAACAAGGAATTTACGACATTACCCTAGAAGCAGAAAAATAATTCAAGGTCACTATAAGTTTCTTCTTAGCAAATGATGGAAGAGACGTATCAGTAGATTTGAAGTAATATATATCAGTATGCTAAGAAATTTCAGTATACCGATGAAATTTCAGTATTTTTGCTAGAAAATCGTACACAATGTGCGGGTCGACTACCTGGACAATCAACTATCGTGCCGGATCGGTCGTGTATCGATTTACGGGACCGTGGAGGTCTTGTATGTAAGAAAATCGAGAAAACGAGAAATTTACAGATTTCTAGAATTTCGTTGGGACTCGATATGTCGCAATGATTTTAATAGAAATCCGTACGGCTGGTACCACAGCGTGCCGGTCGGCCGTGAGGACTATCGTCTGTAGTTTCGTCAGTTTATTATCTCACATGAAGAAATGGCAGCGTGTTTTGTGTCCGAAATCAAGAAATTAGTGGGTTTTGCAGTTTTCTTCTGGATTTACTTTTTATTGTCAATACTCAGTATTTTTCCTCGAAATTTTTATAGTAGGTGTCGGACTACCCCAGGTTCGGTCACCTAAAGTTTCATCAAAATCGGATTTCGTGTGATGAGGTTTCGGAGGCCGTAAGTGTGGCAAAATCGGAAACTTGACCAAAAGTCAAATGTTAACTTGGTCAACATTCCACTTTCCATACCAAGTTGGTCATGTGCTTTTGCACATGATCTAAACCCTTGGGCTATGTATAAGGGGGCAGCTTCTCATTCTGCACGTTTCTAGAAAGGGAAAAGAAACTCTGCCAAGTTTCTTTTTAGAGAGAAAAAGGAGAGAGAGAAAGAAGAGAGAAAGAAAGGGGAGGTCCACTTTGGCAGTGTTTGACACTCCCGACGCGTTGGCGGCGTCCGATTTCTTCCCTGGTGCCTCGGTTGTCGTGTACAGTGAGAAAGGGGAAAAGTTAGAGAGAAAGTGCGAGTTAGAGTGAGAGACGCTTTACCTAGGGGTTGATCGTCCTTTTGAGCGCATTGGCGGTGTTCTTTTCTTCCCCTGGAGTCTCTTAAAGCATGAAAAAGGTAAAAACCTCATCTCTTCTTTTTTTTTCCTTTTATTTGCTGTATTCTTTATGTGGAATGTATGTGTGTAGATGAAAAAGGGTCAGAGACTTTGTGGATGAGGTGTGAAATGAAATGGATTAAAAAATCGAGAAGAGGGATGTAGCCTCGGTTTCGGGTCTAAAAGCCCGGAATTTCAGCTCGAAATAGGTCGGGCGATCGATCACCCTCTCGGCTTTTTTAACTTTTATTTGCTATATTCTTTATGTGGAATGTATGTGTGTAGATGAAAAAGGATCAGAGACTCTGTGGATGAGGTATGAAATAAAATGGATTAAAAAATCGAGAAGAGGGATGTAGCCTCGGTTTCGGGTCTAAAAGCCCGGAATTTCAGCTCGAAATAGGTCGGGCGATCGATCACCCTCTCGGGATGATCGATCGCCAGCATGCAGAAGCCTGGGCGATCGATCGCCCAGCACTGCTGCCAATTGATCGCCAGTGCCCAGGTTTGCCTGTTTGGGTTGTGATGAAGTGTAAACTTCATGTGGACCTTCGGGAAGCCCTGATCGGGTCCTGGGTATGATGTAACATCACTCTCAGATGATGAAAAGTTGATTTGAGTGTCGTGTAGGGCGATGGATGGACCCATTGGGCCGGATACGTTCCCTATCGGAACAACCTTGTATGATGTGATGGTGTTTGAGTGTTTGTAGGGCGATAGATGGGACCCATCGGCCCAAATATGTTCCCTACCGGAATAATTGGTATGATGTGATGAATCTTTGAACAATTGTAAGGCTGGTAGGTCAGTTGGCCTTGTATAGTCCCACATCGAGACAATCCTTGTGTGATATGATGTTGTTGTGACAGGGTAAGGCGATGGAATGGTCCATCGATTGGATAATGTTACACACCGGAACGGTATACCCTTGGACTTGATGTGTGAGGCCCAACCGACTCAATTAATCAAGTGAGGCTTGGATTAATTGGAAATTTCCTACGGTTAGAAAACCTAACCTGGGTTAATACTTATCTACGGTTTCCTCTTTGACTAGGTCCGGAGAAGCGGCGTCTGTAAAGAGCCAGGGTTCCTCCATGACTGATAGTCAGGAGTGTTATGGACCAGTGATGTATTGAGTTTGGAAACTCAATAACAACCTTGAGGGTGTATTGACCTGGGTTGACAGGTATACACCCAACAGAGGCTGTGATGACAAAAGATGTTAGTTTTGGTTTCTCCGTGACTGATAGTCGGGAGTGGGTGGATTAATATCCATAGATCCTCTTTGAATAGGTCAGGAGTAGTAATGTTGTATAGTTCCTCTGTGACTGATAGTCGGGAGGGGGTGGATTATTATCCATAGATCCTCTTTGGCTAGGTCTGGAGTGGTCGAATTGTGTAGTCCTCCGTGACTGATAGTCGGGATTGGGTGGAATGTTATCCATAGATTCTCTTTGACTAGGCCAGGGGAGAACAGATAGTTGTGTTATTTGATAGATATGCTGTATCGAGGCTGAATCAGTAGGTTGTGATGCCTCTGATAGATATGTCATCCGTACCGTGGCTGAGTCAGATGGTTGTGTTATCTGATAGATATGTATTGAGTCTAGCGAGTGTAAGTCCGGTTGATTCTAATTGTATTAGTTCTAGCGGGTGAAGGCCTGGATTATGTATTGAGTTTATGGACTTAAGGTTGTACGCATAGTTACCAAACACCCGTATTATACCCGTTTAATACTCGTATAATACTTTTAAAGGGGGTCGCCATTTAAAACTCCGTACTTTTGTCGTGTTACATATTATACCCGTATCATTGTTTAATACCCGTTTAATACACGAATTACGTATTAAACGCGTACAATACGCGTCTTTTTGCCGTTCTTTTACCGTGTTAAACGCTTATTCCACATTAAATGATTGTTATTAGTTAATATCATGATTTTTATTTATTTATTTATAATTATTAATTATTTTTTGATTTTCCCGTGCTTTTGCCATGTTTTTATTGTATAACACTCGTACTTCCCGAACGGATCATTGTTGTATTATACCCGTACTTAGTAACTATGGTTGTTTGGAGTCTAGGGACTTAAGGTTTGATTTCATTGGTAACAGAGTTGATGTTAACATATTCGGAAATGGATAATGAGTCTACGGACTCTAAATTGAATATTGAGTCTACGAACTCAGGGATAAAGGTTGAATACGGGCGAAGGCTAGTTGATTAAGTCTGCGGACTCAAGGATAGAATGTGAGCGGTTATCTGGAATGGTAACCTAGTGGTGTAGACGATGATTGGATGAACTTGGAAATTAGAGGTTGGGAACCTCGAAATAGGGTGAAATAGCCTTGAGTGATCTCGGACTCAAGGATAAAGGTTGAACACGGGCGAAGGCCAGTTGATTAAGTCTGCGGACTCAAGGATAGAGTGTGAGCGGTTATCTGGAATGGTAACCTAATGGTGTAGACGATATTGGATGAACTTGGAAATTAGAGGCTGGGAACCTCGAAATAGGGTGAAATAGCTTTGAGTGATCTCGGATCACGGATTACGATATTATATATTATTATAATATGAGAATTGTACTGGAATACTATATTGTTATTGATGATTATTACTAGGTAGAAAATAGCCTAGATGGATTGTGGATTTTGCTGGGCTTATAGCTCACTTTTCTCATTTTATGCATTCAGATTCTGAAGCGGTTGTCGATTGGCAAAGAGCTACGCTTGATAGAGTCTGGAAACTGTACCAGCGCAGTTGTGGCGCCAACAGTAAATGTTATGGTAGCCAGTGAGGTAACACATTTGCTTCTGATGGGTTATTGTGATGACCAGTTATTGCTTATGTAAGCTCATAAGAAAAGTTGAAAAATTCCCGCATTTTCGCGGGTAAAGTCTTCTGCATGCGTGGTTATAACGAACGGGCACGCGTCTCGGAACTTGATTCCCTAGGCGTGGGTTCGGGCGGGCGTCATATAAGAAGCTTTCAAATTGTTAGTCTTAGAGATCTGTATTTCTTTGAACTATGACTTGCTATGTATTATGTCTAAAGTATTGAGACCTTAATCTATCTATATTATTACTTTGACTTCTTCTTTTTGATTAAACATAGCTATCCATAATGGTTTGATGTTTGCAAATTGTATTACTAAAGACTTGAAATGAAATATCGAAGGTCCTAGATGTGCGTGTGGTAGGGGCTTCATGAACTATGACTTATAGTACAATTACAATCAAAATCCCTATTCTTAGTCACATCCATACTTATTCATACTTTTCATATCTTAACAATTTATGATCATAAAATTCTTAGCACAAGCTTAAACCTACATACAAATCAATTCTTGATCTTACTTTACAATAATGATCCTAGTATCATCAACTAGGGAAGTCTTATCTACCTTTCTTAATCGTTTTCCTATGATCACAAGCTTGCGAATGGATCTTTGTAACTTGAATGTACAAAAAAAAACTCTTTGAATTGGATCTCCTTCTCTCCAAAATCCTTTTCTCCTTTGAATGGTAAGATTTTCTTTCAAAACCCTCGATCTCTCTCCTCTTTTTCAAAATTAGGTTTAGTATTCTCTCAGGAAACCCTAAACCCACGAAACAATGACTATATATAGCTTTTAATGTCCTAAACCCTTTAAAATTATCAAAAATCAGCTTTTTAGAAGTTTTCTGTGCAAGCCGTTGAACGGGTTATGTGCCCGTTTGAACCGATCGAAGCCCATTCAAACGCGCATCGAATGCATGACCTCGTTATCGGGTTCCGTTCGAACGCCCTCTCCTATTTTCTCCCTGCTTTCTCCTACAGTGAACAACAAGAGCTTAGTTCTTCTCCACAACATTTACTTCAAGTTTAATTAAAATAAGAAAATTCCCCCCATTTGGATCCAATAAAAATTCTTAAAAAATCACATTCCTAATAAATTAAAATCTCATTTTCCAGTTATAGGCTAAAAATAAAAAATCCTGCATGTTTTAAAAATTGCGATATTCAGTGAAACCACTCTATACATAATAGTAAAATCTCATTAAATCACATATGTTTATTTAATGCATAACCATCCATTTCTGGGAAAAATCATCTCAAAAATCAACATTTTTTTTTGCTAAAACTACACCCTTTCTACAATTCCTATACTTAGTCATTTTTAATTTAACTTAAGATCATTAATGGGACAAGACATCACATGTATGACATGAATATCGAGAAATAAAAATACAAATTTCTGCACTTCAACAAATTAGAAGCCTTCGTACACCACTTGTGACTTTGATGCAACCCATCCTAGATGAGAAGAAATGGTTTAGGGACCTAAGAGCTCAGAAATGTCTCACCACTATGAGTTCAAGTTTTGAAGAAGTGAGGGCTTATTTTCATAGAGAGGAAGTGGCCCTCAACTAGTTTTTGTGGGAAATCCTAAATTTTTAAAAAAATATTTATCTTAAAACTTATTCCGTAGAAGTCCTTCTCTTCTCAGAGAAGTTTATTCAAACAAGCCTTAGCATAGAAAGTCACCACTTGTGACTTTGATGCAACCCATCCTAGATGAGAAGAAATGGTTTAGGGACCTAAGAGCTCAGAAATGTCTCACCACTATGAGTTCAAGTTTTGAAGAAGTGAGGGCTTATTTTCATAGAGAGGAAGTGGCCCCCAACTAGGTTTTGTGGGAAATCCTAAAGTTTTTTTAAAATATTTATCTTAAAACTTATTCCGTAGAAGTCCTTCTCTTCTCAGAGAAGTTTATTCAAACAAGCCTTAGCATAGAAAGCAACTTGGGCTTTTTAAGTATTGAATGAAAGACTATGATTATTGATCAATAGAAAAAACAATGATACTAATGCATAATAACCAGGTGAGGACTTAATGAACTTCTGTGTTCGTGGTTGCGGGTTGTTTGATGATCATTACTAGTGCATTCAGGGTCTTATATGTCACTTACTCCTGTTATTTGGAGTTTGAATGATATTTCGTTGTGTTATTACTTTGTTTACTTGATTGCTTCCGTACAATTCGAATATATAGTTCTACTTCAGTATATCAAGTAAATTAGCAATCTGAAAGCTGATGTGTATAGTTCTACTTCAGAATATGTTAAGGTTTTGACACATGTACCTTGCTAGAGTCCCATATCATCTCTTGCTATTATTTATTAGATGTCTGTTATTCCAAATCATTCCCTTTTGGATTCAACGATCTCCAACTCCGTAGCTCCTCTTCAACGAGTTCAATATTTGTTTGAGTGTATAAATAGTTGGCTAGTGTTTAGGCCGCATGCTTGAGGACTGTTAGTACTATGAATGTTTTATGTGGAGTGAAACTGCCAAATCGCGACCTTCCGAAATGTGAAAAAAGAAAACCATTCAGTTTTCCTTCAATGCATGTTTATATCTTCTCCAAACAGAAAATGTCAGTCCTCATTGAGGTAACAGTTGGATACCCTTTTTCCATTATAGACTTCAACATATACTTATAACAGTATATTTCAATGTTGGATCGAGTTGATTGCCTACATCTAAGTACCAAATGTTGGCTTGAAATCAGTTGAAGTCATGATATTGGTGAGAACTTGTATGTTTGAACAATGCTTAAAAACGCTATTTTTACTTTGGTTTTGACATTTATTTATTTTTATAGTTTTATGATATGAACAATTGTGAAACAACATTATGAGTTTGAATGGAAGTTTAAGAGACGAAGGAATTATCGATACATGGATACAACAAGAAACAAATGAACAAATGAGAAGGTTGAATCTGTCATTAGTTTATAATTATTTAACCTTCTTACTCTTTTATTTTGTTTCTATTCTATTTTATATTACATTTTTACGGTCTTACTTTGAACTTAAAATGAAAGCCTTATAGTTCATTTTTTATTTTATCTTGCTCTCGGTTGATCTTCTCCTCTCACTTATGCTGCTGTTGATGGTTTCACCTTGCTCTCGGCTTCACTTACGGTAAGCCTCACCCTTTCTTTTGTTATCTTATGCTGTTAATAATTTTATTTTTACTTAGTAATAGATTAGATGTTAGTCTATAAGTTAGTTAATTAATATGTTAGCCTATAAATAAGTTAATCTGGATTTTATATTGATTAATATATCTAGGAGTTGTTTAGATGCACCATCATTTTTCCTTTTTCAAAAATTGGAAACTACTTTATGTTTTCAAATTTTTTGAAGCATGAAACACGTTCAACATTACTAACTGTTACTTGTTTTAAAAAATGAAAAAAAAAACAAGTTTGGTAATTAATATGTTAGCCTATAAATTAGATAATTTGTATGTTACATAAGTTAATTTGGATTTTATATTGATTAATATATCTAGGAGTCGTTTAGATGCACTGTCATTTTTCCTTTTTCAAAAACTGGAAACTACTTTATGTTTTCAAATTTTTTGAAGCATGAAACACATTCAACATTACTAACTGTTACATGTTTTAAAAAACGAAAAAAAAACAAGTAGTGGTGGGATGTGGTGGTGGGTTGTGTTGGCGGAGGTGGTGGTGGTGGGTGATGGGTGTGGGTTGTGGTGGTGTTATTTTCTTATTAGCATACTTCTTATTTGATACTTGTTTACAAGACTTGATTATCTATTTAGCTTGTGTTTAATTAAATGAATGATTTCGTAATACCATTCATTAATTAGTAACTGTAATTTTTTTTTTAGTAACTGTAACTTGGTTTCAAAATCTATCTAATGTGAGTTTTGAGAGTACGTAACCTCATTTAGTAGGTGTCTACAGGTGCTTAACACATCTCTTAGTTCAAGCTTTTTTTTTTTTACCCGAATCTCTATTTTAGACCATTGACTTATTAATTAATAGATTAGGGTTCTTAGACTCCCTCAAAATTAGAATATGCGGCGACTCAATTTATCTATCCATTATTCCTTATTATCTTAAAAAAAAATTTGAATTGTGCTAAATTGGATGTCCATACTCCATACTATGTGTTTACCAAAATTGTTTAGTTGATAATTTTTTTTAACACTATTGTTATAGTATCTGGAGTATTTTATTTAGTTAGTATATGGGAACGACTCTGAATTTATTTTGTAATATCACACGAATAACTTATTATGGTTCTAAGTTCAGTATTAGCAGTTATTTTGTTCATTAATTTTTTTGAATAACTATTTTGTTCATTTGCAATTTTTCATTGTCATTTTTCTCTATACGTGTTCTGTAAGCATAATTTGTGTTGCAGTTTTACATCTCGGGCCTACACATGTATAGTAGTCTTAATTTGTTACTCTATATATTTGTGGTTCACTTTCTTCGTCTTTCTTGGGCTTCTATATATGCTTTCATTCATTCATTTCTTGTTCGAAAAAATGTTTAATAGGTAGTGTGAGTGCTTATACATTTCATTAACTTTGCTTTGTGAAGTATTGTCTTATAGGTATTTGGTGAAGTTGATTATTGTCACGCCCCAAAACCTACACACAATACATCTCATATTTGTGCAGATTCCAAGGCTTGAACCTGGAAGAATCCCGAGGTAATGGAATTTAATCTAAATAAATTACCATTAACAGATGCATATCTCTAGCATTAAGTTTAAACTAACAAGAGTAAATAAACGTAAAACTAAATTCATTTAAAATCTCACTGACATGACACTTTACCTTAACTGAAAAGTACTAATTAAAGTTCTACAACGAAACCCAACAGCTAACTAAGTTCTTGACCGTTTCCCCTAGGTCCTTTAGGTACTTCCTGAAAAATCAATAAATATAACAAGGGTGAGCTTTTGGCTTAGCAAGAGAATACAACAACATGCAACAATTATGATAAATAAAACAATGAACAATAGATATGAATATGCATCATTTAATTTATCAGTTTACACAGTTCTTTTGTCAATAAGGTTTACACTTAGTTCACCCTATTGACAACAATATTAATCTTGTATGGTCTTATACAGGGACTCTTAGGTTTACACGTAGCTCACCTAAGGCAGTCACCCTGAGAGGCACGCAACTTCTCAGTGGGATTACACATAGCTCTCCCTCAGACATTAGACCTATAGAGTCTCTTCCTCTCTATTTGTCATCCCTTAGTCTTATTCCCTTTAATTCGTTAACCCCACTCTTTATTATGGCGTCCCATACCGTCATAATAAAGAGGACATAATATAATGCAAAGCTAAAACAATTACAATTACGCAAGATAATAATTGAAACAGATTTCTTCAAACATGTCTTTCTAAATAAATAAAATATACAATTTATCTAATATGCTCACAGTACAAACCATTCTCAAATAATTATTTTGCAAAGAATAAAATAAATAAGTCATTTTATTTTATTTTATTCTCTTTCTTTTCTTTCGTTTTATTTCGCCATTCATTATTTAATTCTTTTAATTTTATAATTTATTTTATTAATATATTTAATTTTATCTCATCATTTTATTTAATTAATTCAATAAAATACAGCTCCCAAAGCAACCATGCGATACACCCAAAACGGCGCCACCGATCGATCGGCGGTTGCCTGCGATCTATCGGTGTCGACGATTTGGCTAGGAAATGCCAGCCCAAATCCCAGATCTTGATTTTTCAACTTTCTGAACCCTTTTTCTCGATTTTCCAACCCTCAAAACCCGTGTTAATTTACCCATCATTATTCTTTTAATTGGTAACTTCCATTCTAACAATATTTATGCATTATTCTTCAATGTGCATATATCTCTATCCTAGATATCACACAAATATCAATAAATCTATATAAACCCAAGATAAAACTTATAATAGAAAACCCTAACTCTAGGGGAGTATTCACTTGCCTCAAAGGTTCGAATCTCAGACTTTTAATACTCCAATTCTACCTGAACACGCTTGTCTCGAAGGATCAAACCACCACAAGGGAGAAAACTCAAATCTCCAAGCCTTTAATCTCGATCTGGGCGCTTGAAAGCTCTACCAAAGTGAAGCCCTATTTTCCTTTCTCTCCCACGTTCTATTCTCCAGAATTTTCAGTTTAGCAAATTATGAGGATTAGGTTTATCATGTTCTATATATATTAATCCTATTTTTTTATTTACTAAAATGCCATTAGTAGCCCATGTTTGTTTATAGGTTCTAACTAACCACATATAAAATTATTCTTATTCTCAAATTCATTCCCACTTCTAAATATTTAATTATCGGAGGTTAACCAAAAAAATGAAATTACTATCTTACCCCTATTCAAGGAGATTATTGAAATACCCTTAGAAATAGGAAAATTTATTTCAAGATCATTACAATTATATTCATGTTGGTTCTTGAACTTTAGAGAATTATACTTTTCTATTCTTTCTCTTTCTTCTAAATTTTAAATGTAAGATGCTTATATTTTTTAGGCTTTTTATATGCACTCCTTTACTATTCAACTATGCCATGAGAGCTATTTGGCAGCTACAGGGCAGGATTGAACGACTTTTGGAAAAGGGCTATTAAAATATGAAAGTTCTCGAGAACGTTTAAAAAAGGTTACCTTATATGATTTTTTATTTTTATTTTCAGTATTATTTATTTTCAAACAAATTTCTAAATACGGTACTTCTACTTTGGTTTTGATATTTAATTATTTTTATAGATTTATGGTACGAACAATTGTGAATTAGAATTATGAGTTCGAATGAAAGTTTAAGAAATGAATGAATTATGAATATAGTTATCGTGCTATGACGTGGATACAACTAAAAAAACAAATGAGAAGCTTAGAATCTGTCATTGGTTTTAATCATTTAACATTCTTGCTTTTATTTTATTTTATATTACATATTTAGGATCTTATTTGAGACCTAAAGTGAAAGCCTTTAATTCAATTTTAATCTATCTTGCTCTCGGTTGCTCTTCTCCTCTTGCTTATGCTATTGTTGATGGCTGCACCTTGCTCTAGGCTTCAATAATGGTAAGTCTCACACATTTTTTTTTGTTATCTTATGTTGTTAATAATTAAACTTTTAACTAGTATTAGATTGGATGTTTGTCTATATATAGCTTAGTTAATTAACCTGTTAGTCTATAAATTAAATAATCCGTATCTTAGGTTAGTTAATTTGGATTTTAGATTGATTAATGTATTGAGGGGCTGTTTGGATGCACTATTGTTTTTTCTTTTAATAGAAATTGGAAACGACTTTCTGTTTTCAAATTTTTTTATCAAGGAGAAACATGTTTGACGTTACTAACTGTTACTTTGTTTTACTAAACAAAGATTGAGAAACACATGTTTGATAAATATTAAACATAATAATGGATAAACCATTCCAAACCATGGTGGTAGTGGTGGGTGGGTGGTGGTAGTGGTGGTGGGTGGCGGTAGTGGTGGTGGGTTGGTGTTGGGTGGGTGGTGGTTGCATGGTGGTGGGTGTGTTATTTTCTTATTAGTGAATTTCTTATTTGATACTTGTTTACCACATATTTACCAAGTTCTCCGATTTTTTTAAAAAGTCTCATATCCGAGACTTTTGGAAAAATAGCAACTTTTCAAAAGGTCGCGAATTAGACTTGATTTACAACTTTTTGAAATAGTCATGAATAAATATCTAATATATGAAATTTATTTGTTTATAATGTTCCTTGTTTGATATTTTTTCATATATTGCTAAGTACTTTCCCGATTTATTTCCGAATTTTGCTAATTTTTTTTCAAACTTTACCTTAGACGAATAATTCCCAAACCCCCCGACTTGGTAATTATCTATTTAGCATGTTTTTAATTAAATGCATGATTTTGTAATAACGTTCATTAATTAGGAACTAAATATTGGTTTCATAATCTATCTAAGATGGGTTTAAGGAGTATGTAACCCATCTATCTAAGATGGGTTTAAGGAGTACATAACACCTCTCTTAGTTCAACCAAATGTTTTACTTTTAGACCATTACCTTATTAATTAATGGATTACGATTCTTAATCTCCCTTAAAATTAGAATACGTGGCGACTTAATTTTTTGTTATTTTCTATTATTCCTTATTGGGGTTTTTCTAATTTTGAGTTCTGCTAAATCCGATGTCCATAGTATCAGGGTTTTGAATAAGCATGATATGTTGCACCGATGGGAAAAAGATATATGCAGGATATATCCTGGGTAATCTTGAGTAGACGTAAGGATCTCTCAGATTGTTTTGTCCATCTATTGATAGGCTTACTCGAGTATCCAGCCTTTCAATCCCGTTTATATTATTTTGATTACCTCCATTACCTGAAGATAAAGTCTTTAAGTCCTCCGCCAACAAATTATCTCTTAATCTAAAACTTCCTTCACAAGCTCTATCTCTGATAACCCTCTCGTTGAGTACAACTAGAGAAATCCTATTCCAGCTAACTAGGTTAGTCCCCAGAGTTCTTTAAGGTTTCACATTTTTAAACTCACCAAATACCAAACTATATCTCATTTTGAACTAAAAGTCTCCTAAATAATTGTGAGGAAGATGCTAACTTCGGGAATTCAAAATTGGATTCTCTTATATGCATGCAATATATTTAATGTATACCTTTCATGGACCTTAAAAGTGGGAGGTCAAATAGTTTGACCATATAGTTAATTGTGATGTCACAAATAAATTAATGAAAATTCTAAAATGAAAAAAAACATTTTTTGAATACAATAATTAAATCCATATAATCTATTGGGTTGTGCTCCCTAGACTTGTCCAATTATAATACGTGGTTAGTTCATTTATATATGCATACATATATTTATGTATATATTACTAAATTTAAATTTACAATATATAAATATTATAATTTAAAATATGTTTATATAATCACTTATAATTTAAAATAGTTCATTAATATAATTAGAAAATAATTAAAAAAAATTAAATCCATATAATCTATTGGGTTTTGCTCTCTAGAGTTGACCAACTATAATACATAGTTAGTTCATTAATATATGCATACATATATTTATGTATATATATTACTAAATTTAAATTTACAATATATAAATATTATAATTTAAAATATGTTTATTTAATCACTTATTGTAAACCGATTAAGCAAGCTAATTAGGGTTTAGGAGTCATGGGTTAGGTTCAGGTTTTATTCTCTCTCCTGGCAGTGGGATGTGTTTAAATAGCTTCCATATGGGCTGTCCTGCAGCTCCTGCTTGGCAAATTTTCCCTGATGGTATTAGGTACACAGTTGTAGGATATTTGACTCTATGTGATTATATTTTAGTCCTTTTAAAATGTTTATAGGATTTCAGTATAGTAACTCTTTTTCTCATAGTGTTGCATTACCTCAAAGTACTTAGTAGTTGAAAACAAGAGATACGATAAATCTGGATTAGTACATTCGAGGGTATCTGGGTTTGCGTGACATGGTGAGTATGACGGTGTTTGACATTACCAAACTTTTCGGGAATGGAATGTCTTTTACATACGGTTTAGAGCACCTACCAAATACATGAGATGCACATGTGGAATTTTTGTTATACATTTTGTGTCTAATGTTTGGCACATGCTTTTTCTAAGAGTGTGATTCATTTATCCAAATTCCTGGTGTAATTTTCCAGCATTGTCTCCTATTTGTGAATTGTCACAAGGTAGAATATTACTTTTAATGTTTTGATCCATTACAATATGCATTTTTATTTCACTTATAGCAGTGTATGATGATGGAAGTCAGACTAAGGAGAACAGCTTCATCTATGCAAGTTTCTCAAATGCTGCCTTTTATATTATAATAAAATTTCTGGATTTCAGACTGCGATCTCAAACCATGACTGATTGTACATTTTTTTGTTACATTCTTGGTACTGCTTATACCTCCCAATGCACCTTCGATAGATGTCGATGTTTCTGAAGGTAGTGATCTATCCAATCCCTTTATCTTCAACTTCCTTACTTTCTTCTTATTCTTTTTTTTCCCTCTTAATTTTTTTTCCCACAATTTTGAATTTTTGCTTAATTTTATGTTGGTTTACTATGTTTTCACTTATGCCAGTGTTGTATGATTGACATGTTGGATCTAAAGAGAAACCAGTTGTAGCCTGTTGTAAGTAGCATACACTTTCATTTTGATTGATTTTGCTTTATGGTTTACTTATCCATGACATTTAGTATATTTTCTATTTCATTAATTGAACTTTTTATGCCTTTTATAACTTTGAGGAAAGTAATTTCGTCTTTTAAAAATGAAAGCAAAAGTACAAGGTAAGATAGAAGTTCTCGTGTTCATGAGTGTCTTCATGTATGGTTTCTCTTAATATTCGCTATATTTTGAAAATTGATCTGTCTATTCAATAATCAATAGGGTTATTGTTTTCTTCTTCTTCTTCTTATTTTAATATTCATAGAATTAACCTCTTTTCGAGTATTAAGTTTGCTTTTACCCCAAAAAATAAGAACTCATTATGCAATTTTAAACTTCAGCCACACCATGAGTAGTAGTTGAAGTTCCCGTGTTCCTCACTTCCTCTAAATGATATATGATTACTATACCAAGAATATCTTTGTATAGTATGTCATTGAAAATGTAAGGGAACTTCCATGTTAGATGTGATTGGAGAGGGAAGAATATAATACCATAGGATTTACTCTCTTACTAATGTCTCCTAAGAGATTGCCCAAAATTAGATGCTTCAAAGCTTTCCATTTGCAGTAAATAGTGAGCTCCACGACAACCTATGTTTTATATTAGTATTAGTTTATCTTATTCAATGATTTTCATGATATTGGTCAATTGAAACAGAATAACCTATTTCTTGCTTTGTCATATGGAGACATACATACATACTCTTTAATACATTCATAATGGACCTACTTGACATTGCCATATAATCATATTAGAATGATAAATGTATGAAACATTCAAGTTTCTTTTAACTTAAGAGAATTGTAGTGACCTTGAATTTATTAATTGCACTCTAGGGGTAATTAATTTTACACCGAGGGTAGTTTGGTAATTGGTACCGGACGTTTGGTTCCTAGTGCCTAACCTAGGAGGGTTAGGTTCGACCAATTAATTGGGTTTAAATGAGTTTAATTTTGGTTGTAACCAAACAACCCTTAGTAAGGGCTTTTTTGTAAAGCACTAAAGAAAGGGTTTAGTATAAATAGATAAGGATAACCTAAATTGTCTCATTGATAGCCAAACCCAAATTGAGGGAGCAGAATAGCACGTGTGGGAGAAGAGAGGGAAACGGCTGGACTATTGAGGGGCTTTGCTCATTTTTGCGGAATGATTTTGGTGCTTGGAGGTTCGGATTTGTAGAGATCGCACTAATCCGTTTGTGGCGATTGATTTCGTGGTTCCTTCTCAAATAAATCTAAATCTAAGGCAAGTAAACACCTTCATTAATCCTGGGTAGGTTTAATCATGGGTTGTTTGAATCATCAATTAATCCTTGGTATAGGTTTAGGCATGAGTTGTATGAATCAATTAGGATTTGTCAACTTTTGTTTTGTAATTGTCTGTAATTTTTCCTGAACCAGTAGCGATTGGAGAATTAAAAAAAAATCACGAGATAATCATTTTGAAATCTGTTTCAGTTGTAACATCCCAAGATGTTAGGGAAACATTTTGTAACATTTTGGTGCTTGGAGGTTCGGATTTGTAGAGATCGCACCAATCCGTTTGTGGCAATTGATTTCGTGGTTCCTTCTCAAATAAATCTAAATCTAAGGCAAGTAAACACCTTCATTAATCCTGGGTAGGTTTAATCATGGGTTGTTTGAATCATCAATTAATCCTTGGTATAGGTTTAGGCATGAGTTGTATGAATCAATTAGGATTTGTCAACTTTTGTTTTGTAATTGTCTGTAATTTTTCCTGAACCAGTAGAGATTGGAGAATTAAAAAAAAATCACGAGATAATCATTTTGAAATCTATTTCAGTTGTAACATCCCAAGATGTTAGGGAAACATTCTGTAAAATTACGGAAATTTTAGATGTTGTAGAGACCCAAACTTTCTTTCATGCCATTAATACAATTAGTATGGGTAGAATAGTCTTTTGTTATGTTGTTATGCATGTGTTTATGGCTAAGCGGTGTGGAGTGTTTAAAACGCTAAAGCGAATAAAAAGTGAAAAAAAAAAGATCATGCGATCGATCGCAGAAGACCTATGATATGCGACCGATCCTCATATGTGCGATCGATCGCAGTGTTCGAGCGATCAATTGCTGTCGCGCACAGGAATTTTTAAAAAGGTTGCGGAATTTGAGGTTTTAAACCCCTAGGCTATAAATAGAGGTTCTATTTCGAAGGTTTTAGGGTTCTAACTTTTGAAAACCTAATTTGGCAAAAAGGCGAGAGAACCTAGTCTTTCAAGGGAGATTGCTTGGAGAGGAAGGAGATTACTTGGAGGAGTGAGATTATTTGTGGAGATTGCTTGGAGAGGAAGGAGATTACTTGGAGGAGTGAGATTATTTGTGGAGATTGCTTGGAGATCGCCCCCCAAAGCCTTGAGGAGCCTTCTCTAGCGTTTTGGATCGAAGGGAACGATCCCAAAGGTCGATATATGCCTTCTAACTTAACTCTATTATTCAATCTCTATGCTTAAGTATGTTTGATTAAGAGTTTTCTTGCATGTTTTTCATGGAAATAGATATATAATTGTGAATGGAGGTTTTTACTCATGAAATGGGGATTTTGGCATGTGTTTAAGATGTTGGGAAATGGTAGTTTAAGCCGATTGTTAATTGGGGATTTGTTGGAAATTGTGGAAGGGAAATGATGATGGATTGAGTTTGAATGAATGATTATGGAATTTGGATGTATGTCTAGGGTGATGTATGTTTTGAATGGAGAATGGGTTATATGAAATGGAGGAAGAGTGCTTTTTTATGGATGTATGGAAGTGAAATGGGTTTAATGTTTGTGAAAAAGTGTTATGGAAATGAATAAATTTTGCTAAAATGTTAATTATGCTTCTTGTGTTAAACTATGCCCTATTTATATTGAATGGTGACAATATGCCTTCTAACTTAACTCTATTATTTAATCTCTATGCTTAAGTATGTTTGATTAAGAGTTTTCTTGCATGTTTTTCACGAAAATGGATATATAATTGTGAATGGGCGTTCTTACTCATGAAATGGGGATTTTGGCATGTGTTTAAGATGTTGGGAAATGGTAGTTTAAGCTTATTGGATTGTTAATTGGTGATTTGTTGGAAATGGTGGAAGGGAAATGATGATAGATTGGGTTTGAATGAATGATTATGGAATTTGGATGTATGTCTAGGGTGATGTATGTTTTGAATGGAGAATGGGTTATATGAAATGGAGGAAGAGTTTTTTTTATGGATGTATGGAAATGAAATTGGTTTAATGTTTATGAAATGTGTTATGGAAATGAATAAGTTATGCTAAAATGTTAATTATGCTTCTTGTGTTAAACTATGCCCTATTTATATTGAATGGTGATCGATATGCCTTCTAATTTGACTCTATTATTTAATCTCTATGCTTAAGTATGTTTGATTAAGAGTTTTCTTGCATGTTTTTCATGGAAATGGATATATAATTGTGAATGGGGATTTTGGCATGTGTTTAAGATGTTAGGAAATGGTAGTTTAAGCTTATTAGATTGTTAATTGGTGATTTGTTGGAAATTGTGGAAGGAAAATGATGATGGATTGGGTTTGAATGAATGATTATGGAATTTGGATGTATGTCTAGGGTGATGTACGTTTTGAATAGGGATGGCAATTTGACCTACCCCCGTAGGGGCCCCGCCCCGCCCTTATAGGAGCGGTTTTTTTTCAAAAAAATCGGGGGTGGGGCGGGGATGGTATAAAAAACAAAAACCCGATTCGGGGCGGGGCGGGGGTGGTTTTAGTATACCCCGCTTCGGTGCCCCGCCCCGCCTGTAATTTTTTATATATATTTTTTTTTCATTTAAATATATAAAAAAAAAATATTTTTTTCATTTGAATATATATATATATATATATATATAAAAGGCTGGCGGGGCGGGGCGGGGCCGGGGTGGGGATTTTCTAAGTGGGGCGGGAGCGGTTTCACCATATGTATGCCCCAGTCGGGGGCGGGGCGGCTTTATAATCGGGGTGGGGCCGGGTTGGTAGAAAACCGCCCCCGCCCCGCCCCGTTGCCATTCCTAGTTTTGAATGAAGAATGGGTTATATGAAATGGAGGAAGAGTTTTTTTTATGAAATGAAATGGGTTTAATGTTTATGAAATGTGTTATGGAAATGAATAAATTATGCTAAAATGTTAATTATACTTCTTGCGTTAAACTATGCCCTATTTATATTTAATGGTGATCGATATTCGGGTAAGCCAAAACTTAGAGAAAAGTCTTCCAAACCGAGAATTCTCTAACCATATGGTATGGGATAGTATGGTGGAGTTTCCATGATGGGAGATCGGAACCTAAGGGATGACCTACTCAAATGTTAATTACGACACGCAAGCACACGTTCACTTGCATGGTAAGTCTATAAGTCTCATAAGTCCACATGTCTCACAAGCATGCATGCATGACACGAGGAAGTATTAGTCCGCATATGGACATGGTATCTCACAAGAAATATTTCACAAGCTCTCAAGTATTCATCCGCGCATGGACATGGTATCTCATAAGAAATATCTCGCAAGTATTCGCCTCGCATGGGCATACATCTCACAAGAACATGCATCATGTAAGATAAAGTTTAAGAGTCTCTTATGCTCACAAATCTACATGAGTCAAGATGATAATATGATATGTCTTACATGTTCTTACGCACTCTGATTATATGTTTATGAAATGATTATGTTATTGATTATGTTCAAATGATATCATGTTGTTGGTTAGACTGCTTATATGCTGAGTGTTTTCAATACTCAGTCGACCTGTAATTGTCAGTAGGTTTAGAGCCGGAATCAATAGCTGAGCCTTGGTTAGAGGAGGCGTACGGAGAAGAGGAAGAAGGTGATCTGCTCACCGAGGAAGTGAGGGACCTCGACCGGTCTCCTTATTATTAGATTTCATATTCGCTTCAAGGACAATTGTGATAGACTTATGTTACTCAGGTAGATGTTGCTTATAGCTATTTACCTTGTTGGATTTTAGTCATGGTGGGTTATGTTCATGCTGGTCAGATTTGTGCAGGATGGTTTGGTTATATATAAAGAAGTTTTATTATTCTCATTTTTTGAGATTCATGTTTAGTATGCCTTGTATGTCATGGGATTTAAGCAGGTTTTAAGAAATGTGACAGCCCAAGGCCCCATTATGACCAAGGTGGGGTTTGGGGTCGTTATAGTTGTTTACTATATTTTAGTGGATTTTTGAAATAGATCAAAAATACAGTGTTGGACTGTATGTTTCCTGAATCAGTAATGATAATCGATTTATATAAGATTATGGAATAATTATTTCTAAATTCTGTTTTAGTCGTAGCCTCCCAAGAGGTTAGGGACACTCTCTGTAAAATTTCAGAATCGTTAGTAATCGTTTACTATATTACTTGAATTTGTGAAATCATTATAAAATGCACTGTCAATCAGAAACTCTGCAGATTACTTCATTTCAATAAATATTTTATTATAGAATATTTCTGAAATAAATTAGGCTATTTATGCCATTCAAAAGGATTTTGAGTCTAGTTTCCAGAAAAGTAAAGTTCAAGTATTTTTATGAAGAAATAAAATTATAGAAATTCTTGTTTTAAGAAGTGGTCGAGTCTGACAGCATTTTTTCAGTATTTCTTTCCTCAGTTAATCTATTAAAAAAATAGTAAACCATTAATTCTTTCACATTTTGTATTTTTCCTATGTAGCCTTATAAGTCTTCTTTCCAGTATACTATGGTTGATAGCCATCAGAGTGTAGATCTCGTTGAGTTGTGAATTTTATAAGAGTGATATGGCTTTTTTGCAGACTGTTATGGATCAATTTCTCATGTTATTGTTGCAAACTGATTATTAGAGTTTTACAAAGGGAATTTTCTGTGTTGAACTAGAAACACTGTAAATGTAGTTAGTAGTAGGAATTACTTATGTATGCCTTGTTTTCCTGATTTTCTATGAACCAACTGAGTTATAGAAATCTTGTATGCATACCAGAAGTTATTAAATTATGATTTAGTACCATGCATGTTAAACTAATTACCATGAATGCATATTGTATGATTTGACCTCTTTTACTTTGGTAGTATGTGACACCATAGTAAAGAGAGTTATGAATTAATCGCATTGGAAACTTGTGAACATGCTAATTTCCATTAATGTTTGATTATGTTTACATGATGATAAATTGCTATGCGTGCCTACATTAATTGCTCAGGATTGTTCTATACTTGTAAATTGTATGGCTTAGATTTGTTTACTATGGTGGTATGGGATATCATAGTAAGGAAATTATTAAATTGAAATGGTGATAATGTTTAAACATGCTAGGGTCCATTAATGGGGTGAGATGCTATCCACTCCAGGAATGGGTCCATTAATTGGGGACAGTTATGTACGACCCCAAAATTGGGGAATTGGGTATAGTTAAGTACGAGCCCAAATTTCCAATTGAGCACAGTTATGTACTAGCTCAACCCCATAGCGGGTGAATTGTGTAAGATCACAAAGAATGATTTTTTGGGTGGCGTTATGTACAAACCCAGGGAATGATTACTAGGATGGGTCTTGGTGGCGTTACGTACATACCCAGGTTTTCTATCTGATAGTCATTAGGGTGAGCCGGTGTGATCCCTAAGGACAATGACTTGGACCAAGTAATTCAAAATGGAGAATTTGTGTTATTACTAGAATTGTTATTAATTGCATATTCAGTAAATGTGATTATAACTTGTTGAGGTATGTGCTGGATGTGTTTATCTTGCTGGGCTTATTGCTCACTCTTACTATGTTGATATTTTTAGGAGATACCTGGTGAGGATTATAACTTGTTGAGGTATGTGCTGGATGTGTTTATCTTGCTGGGCTTATTGCTCACTCTTACTATGTTGATATTTTTAGGAGATACCTGGTGAGGACTATCCTTATACTTTTAGATTGAGAGTGAGGGTCTTGTGGTGAGTACCTTTTGAATTAACTATGGATGCTTTTTTTCATATGGTTAAACTTTTGGTATTGCTGGTTATATACAGCTGGAATGGAATTTTATATGTGATGACATCCATTTACGTTGGGATATGTTCCAGGTTCATGCCTCTGGATCTTTTCAAATATGAGGTACAAGTATACGATTCTTGGGGTGTGACAAGAATAGCATTAGCACTATTAAACCAAGGAAATAATGTCGCACGTTCCTTGCACTTGCATTGCTGGAATTTAGGGAAAGCTCCCGAATTATAAGTAGGTTTCTTTTCATATTGGTATCTCTTTAATAAAGTAGTATAGAGGCATTATGAGTGAGACGTGATTGAGAGGAAGAGAGAGGGCCTTGTGGTGAGGACCTTTTGTAACTATGGATGTTTTTTTCCATAAGGTTAAACTTTTAGTATTGCTGGGCTTATGTACAACTGGAATGGAATTTTATATGTGATAAAATCCATTTACTTTGGGATATGTTTTAGGTTCACGCATCTGGATCTGTACAAATATGAGGTTCAAGTATACGATTCTTGGGGCGTGACAAGAATAGCATTAGCACTATTAAACCAAGGAAATAATGTCGCATGTTCCTTGCACTTGCATTGCTGGAATCTATGGAAAGCACCCTAATTATAAGTAGGTTTCTTTTCATATTGATATCACTTTAATGAAGTAGTAGAAAGGGATTATAAGTGAGACGTGATTGAGAGGAAGAGAGAACTGAGCAGGAGACTGACTGGGACGATGCGAGAGAGAGACGTTGTGAGAGTTGAGAGAACGAGAGAGGCTCTGCCATTTCCTCCACAATCTTTCTTCACTCTGACTAAATTCAAACTCTTTGCCACCACCACAAGGAAATGAGAACCCTCAAACTCAGGGATTTAGAGGTGGCAATGCATCTCAACCTCCTGTTCATTCTTCTATATCTTCACCCATTTATAATCAAATCCACGTGAGTTCGATTATCCCTCATAGTGGATGTGGATCCTCTTCATCTCACCATTACGGTTCTCCAAGAACTCAACAACATCACCAACACCATTCTCAACAACCGACCAGTATCCACTTCCACCACTGCAACCTCCACCACCAGTCTTTGTATCCACGTCCGCCAGATCCTCCAATGCCTCGAACTTAAATATTAACTGGGAAAGAGCTTATTGCAGGGCACCAACATTTACTTTTTATTCTAAATTGAATTGGACATGCTGTTACAAATCCTATTAAAATCTGGTGGAGCTTTAATAGCTGCAAATCCTCAGGGGTGTATTATCATTTTTTGCTAGCCTTTAAAATCTACAAAGCCTGTTATCTTGCAATTAACTATTGACCATAAAGGGGCAGAAAAATCCTACATCATATACTGGTGTTTGCATGCTTAAGAAAGCCTTCCGGTCTAGCTTGAACAATAATCAAGGCGTTCATTTAGTTTCATCTTGGGTCAGTCATGACTCATGAGGGCATTAATACTTTGGTTTGAGTCTTTTTGTATTGATGTATTTTGGAGACAAGTCAGGATATGGGCATATAAGCTTCTCGTTCTCCATTCTTTTACCATTCTGGATATATATATATATATTTCAGTTCTGCATTTAAGAGCAAAGCTCTTTTGCCCCATACCCAGAAAACTTAATTCTTGCAATTAGGGTTGGAGTGTCAATATCTTTTGCAGACTTTTTATATCACCATTTATTTTTTGTTAATGTCTACACTTTTTAAAGTAATATTTTGATTTGAGAATGATTATGTATCATATTTATTGATTCTCTCTACTTGGTAGTTAGGTTTGGTTCTTTAATTTATTCTTGAAATGCAATATTGAGCAGAGGTTATGCTCCCCTCTTCCGGTGAGGGATTTTGTTAAATATTCCCTACTATCTAGTGAGGTATAGTAGCATATTTGGTTGTATATATAAAGTATTGATTTTTGTTTAATTATTGTCCTTAAGGGTTTAAATTTTTACAATTGTTTCATTCTAATTTGGTTAGTTTTGATAGCAAAGAGCTGGCTTGCAAAGGACTTTTTTTCAAATGGTAAATTTAAAGTAGTTAATATCAATATGTTGGAGAAGGAGGTGGAAGCATTTTTTTGATTATGTATCAATAAGCTGGATCAAGGAACTGTTATGATGTGCTTGCTTATATCTCAGATGCAGAAAATTTCCCTAATCACTCCTTACACGGTAAATCCACCTGATTGCTTCGCAATCCAAAAAATTTCACTTAATCCTCCACTGTTAGGTAGTTTTTTTTAATTTTTTATGGAGTTCGGTTTCTTAGAAGCTATGTTGAATAAACATTTTAGGTTTTTGACAGTGATTTGTGAAATGAACAAAGAACGGCTACCAGAGCCTCCGGGACTTCTTCATTATTTTCTGACTTTTTAGTATATGGAACAACTGTGAGTTTATTTTACACAAATAACTTATAACCTGTTAAGTATTAGTAGTTATTTTGTTCATTTGCAATTCTTCTTTGGCTGTTTTTTCTATACAATCCTAAGGATAATTTGTGCTGCATTTTCACATCTTGGGCCTACACATGTATAGTAGTCATAGTTTGTTATTCTATATATTTGTGGTTCATTTTGTTCTTTTTTCTTGTGCTTCTATATGCTTTCTTTCATTCATTTGTTGTTCCGAACAAATGTTAATAGTTAGGGTGAGTGCTTGTACGTTTCATTAACTTTCCTTTGTGAAGTATTTTCTTATAGGTACTTGGTGAAGGTTATTATACTCATGTTGGATCTTGTGTGCTTATATATGCTTTCATTCATTCATTTGTTGTTCTGAAAGAACATTTAAGAGGTAGGGTGAGTGCTTGTATGTTTCATTAACTTTCATTTATGAAGTATTTTCTTGAGAATTATACTTTTCTATTCTCTCTTTCTTCTGAATTTTATATGTAAAATGCTTATATTTTTTTAGTCTTATCTTATGTACTCTTTTACTATTCAACTATGCCATTGGAGCTATCTTGCAACTACGGGGGGCAGGAGAAAGCAACTTCTGGAACAGGGCTATAAAAATATAAAGGTTCTCGAGAATGTTTAAAATAAGGTTGCCTTATGAGAATTTTTTTTATTCTTTCCAGCTTATATAATTCCAAACAAATTTCTAAGTACGGTATTTCTACTTTGGTTTTGACATTTATTTATTTTTATATGTTTATGGTATGAACAATAGTGAATAAGAATTATGAGTTGGAATGAGAGTTTAAGAGACAAAGGAATTTTCGATTTAGCTATCTTGTTAATACATTGATAAAAAAATGAGGAGGTTAAAATCTTTCATTGGTTTCTAATCATTTAACCTTGTTGATTTTATCTTGTATTTATTTTATTTTAGAATTTTACTTGAAACTTCAAATGAAAGCCTTATAATTTTTTTAATCTTATTCTCGGCCGCTCTTCTCATCTCACTTATGCGCTCTTCTCATCTCACTTATGCTACTGTCGATGGCTGCACCTTCCTCTCGGCTTCATTAACGGCAAGTCTCACCCTTTATTTTTTATTTTGTTAAATTATGTTGTTAGTAATTAATTTTTTACTTAGTATTGTATTAGATGTTAGTCTATTAATTTGTTAATTAATCGGTTAGCCTATAAATTCGATAATTTGTAATTTACGTTAGTCTGGATTTTAGATTGATTACTATATTTACGGGCTGTTTGGATGCATTGCCAAATGCATGATTTCGTAATAACATGTCATTAATTGGGAATTATAACTTGGTTTCAAAATATATCTTAGGTGGGTTTTGAGAGTACATAACTTCATTTAGCGGGTGTCTACAGGTGTTGAACACATCTCTTAGTTCAACCGACTTTTCTACCCAAATATCTAGTTTAGACCATTGCCATCTATTAGATACCACTAAAATACTTCTCTTTTATTGTTGATCAGATTCGTTTGTGATTTAGGTATACTAGACATTCTCATTATGTAAGGCGCAAACTCTACAACACGGCATTTAACTATTTCTCAAAATTTTCTCCGTTACCTTTGGTTTAGTATTGCTTTAGTCTTCATATCTTACCTTTATGTGTAAGTTTCTTGTTAATGTTTTAAATTTGCTTCCAGAATGTTAACTATTTTCCTTTTTTTCTCTGTCCTATGTTAATCTTCATTCGTAAATCAGTAGGGTAAGCTTTCAACTGCTTTTCTGTGTTCTAATTTCAGGAAAGCTCTTCAGGAGCAGAGTAAACCAAATGGAAATTCTATTATTTTCAAAGCATGTCTTTGTTTTAGGTATTTATGCTGGTGTCCAACTTTTTCTTACTTTCCTCATGCGCATACCAGCATGCCATCATCTGACTAATCGATATGACAGTTCATCTTTAAATCGGGTTTTCAAGTGGATGCAACAGGTTTTTATTTCTTCTGTTGCCATGTAGTTTATATGTAATTGACTTCTTATGTTTCTTATGCCAAAGTAAAACCCTCTTCTTTAATTGGTCTGTTTCTTTTTTCATCTCTTGTTGTCTCATTGTGCCCATTTCTAATGCACCGATACTACGTTGGAAGGGGGATATATGAGAGGCCAACTGATTTTATCAAGTAAGCTGTTACATCTGTGGTTATTACATTGATCCTGTGGCATATTATAAAGATTTCTTGTCTCACAATCATATTCTTTTCAATTTTCATATTCTTATTTGTGGCTGTTATATATGATGAAAACCTTTCCATTTGTGGCTCTCGAGAGTTTTGAAGCATGATTGCTGCTAAGTGTTATAGATCAAACGTCTTTTCTAGAGAGAAAGATGTAGTTTCTGACAGTATTTGATGATTTTATGGTGATAACCATTAGATTTATTTTCATGTTCTCCTCCCTATCCTTGACTTGAGCTCGGATATGGGGTGATTTTAACTTCCACTGATGTGATAAGAATCGTTCTGTGTTCTTTAATTAACTTTCAAGACATTTATTGGCAATTATTTCTCTCTCATAGTTGTGATGTATCACTCTCTTAACACTGTTAAATGGTTAATGTAGATCAAGCCATTGGTGAAACCAAAGAGGATTATAGTAAATTGAGATTCAATACAATATTCATGGCATGGTTTTGTATCTAAAAGTAGTAAGCTGTCCAGAATTCATTTACTATGTGCCAGTTTTATTAATTTTCAATTATTGTTCGTGCTTTCTCCACTTCTTCTTTGTCAGTGCCGTATCCCAACTAGTCTTTTTTTGTATGTGTTGGGTATGGAGAAACTTATGAATAACGAATCTTGGGGGGGGGTACGTTAAAGTTTGAACAATTTCTTTCATTTGTTTATGTATAGGGGTAGTGTGCTGATCTTTATTACGTTTCCAGCAAGATACAGTGATAAATTCCATGAACATAATTTTCTGAATTTAATTCTGATATGCTTAGATTAATTTTTAATAAATGGCAGTGATTTTATATATGTTCAGAAAAAGATTGAGCATGATTAGGCAGTAATAGAGTATGTATATGCACTGTTCGGCTTTAGAATTGACCACTTCAATGGCTTTCCTTAAGAGTATGGCAAAAAAAAAAAAATTTAACCCTAATATGATTGATGCCATTTGCAATACTTCCTCTCATATTTTTAATGGAAGCAGTTGAGGGAAGATCCATTGCATCATGGAACTGATTTCAAGAATATAGATTGATGGTACACATTTTTTTTTTGATATTTCCATTCTTGAATTCTTTGAGCACAAACTGGCAAAAAAAGTTATAAAAACTTATCCTCTAGATTTCCTCGAAGCTAGTCCATATGAGGTAAAAAAAAAAGAGTTAAGCAACCATTGGTTACACATTGTATCTCCTTCACAAGTTATTAGCGACTCTCTAGGAGATTGGATTTTTTTTTTTTGGAAGGTTGGGAGATGGGATTATAGATAATTCTCAAGATGTAATGCATGGTATGTGTCACACCCCTTCTAGTAAGGTAGACCCCACCAGATGAAGTGGACCCCACAAGGTGAGGCTCTGCTAGGAACCTACCTAGTGGGTAATGTAACTTGATTATGAACCGGCTAAAGCACATGCATTTAAACAAATTTCTGAAACATGATACATTAATGTAATATTCAAAAGCCCAAAAGCTGCGGGCTAAACTACAACCATACACGGGCTTAGATGAATAAATCTCAAATTGAACAAGTGTATGGACATCCACATACACACTAGTCCAAAATGCAGGAGTCTAACCATTCCCAAATAGTTATTTTACAAAGAATAAAATAAATAAGTTATTTTATTTTATTCTCTTTCTTTTCTTTTGTTTTATTTCCGGTCCAAAAGTTCAGTTTGTAGCTCTTCTTTTAGAGTGGGAATACAGAAAAGAGCGTTGCTAAAAGCAAGGGTTGTTTTTTTTTGGAAGGCCTCACTCCATGCCTTTCAGGAATGGCGGCCTGGTTTAGCTCCTCAAGGAAAGGTCGGGCCTGACTCCATTCATTGCATGAATGGCGGCCCTCGGCTTCGCACCTTCTTTATAGAGTTGAGCTCCAGCTCGTATGGCTCCATACCCCTAATAAAAAGGTGCCGAAGGTTAGGTTTTGTTGCTTTTATTTTGAGATTTAGAGGTGGAATACAGAGAGGATCGTAGGGGAAAAGAAAGCAAGGGAAGGGCCTTTATCTTTTTGGAGCGGCCCTTACTCCATTCCTTGCAAGAATGGCGGACCGGGTTAGCTCTTCAAGGAAAGGTACGGGCCTGACTCCATTCCTTTCAGGAATGGCGGCCCTCAGCTTCGCCAGCTCTTATGAGTGATCTAGGGCAGAAGCTCTTTGCTAAAAGCAAGGGCTGCTTTTTTTTTGGAAGGCCTTACTCCATTCCTTGCAGGAATGACGGCCTAGAGCTCCAGCTCAGGCAATGAAGCACTAAAGGAAAGCTCAATCAACGAAAGCGAAACCTGAGCCTACTTAGCCTTCATTATTTAATTCTTTTAATTTCATAATTTATTTTATTAATCTATTTAATTTTATTTCATCATTTTATTTAATTAATTCAATAAAATACAACTCCCAAAGCAACCATCGCAATACACCCAAAACGGCGCCACTGATTGATCGGCGGTCGCCTGTGATCGATTGGTGTTGGCGATTTGGCTGGGAAATGCTAGCCCAAATCCCAGATCTCGATTTTTCAACTTTCTGAACCCTTTTTCTCGATTTTCCAACCCTCGAATCCCGTGTTAATTTACCCACCATTATTCTTTCAATTTGTAACGTCCATTCTAACATTATTTATGCATTATTCTTCAATGTGCATAGATCTATATCCAAGAGATCACACAAATATCAATAAATCTATATAAACCCAAGATAAAACTTATAATAGAAAACCCTAACTCTAGAGGAGTATTCACTTGTTTCAAAGGTTCGAATCTCAGACTTTTAATACTCCAATCTTACCCAAACACGCTTGTCTCGAAGGATCAAACCACCACAAGGGAGAAAACTCAAATCCCCAAGCCTCGAATCTCGATCTAGGCACTTGAAAGATCTACCAAAGTGAAGCCCTCTTTTCTTTTCTCTCCCACGTTCTATTCTCCAGAATTTTTAATTTAGCAAATTATGAGGATTAGGTTTATCATGTTCTATATATATTAATCCTATTTTCTTATTTACCAAAACGCCATTAGTGGTCTTTGTTTGTTTATAGGTTCTAATTGACCACAAATAAAATTATTCTTATTCTCAAATTCATTCCTACTTCTAAATATTTAATTATCTGAGGTTAACCGAAAAATGAAATTACTATCTTACCCATATTCAAGGAGATTACTGAAATACCCTTAGAAATAAGAAAAATTATTTCAAGATCATTACAATTCACCCTCCTTAAAAGAATTGTCCTCAAAATTTAACATACCTCAACAGGAAAAAGATATGGATACTTCACCATATCCGACTCTAGCTCTCACGATGCCTCTCCCTCATCATGATTATTTCACTGCACCTTCACCAAGAAGATAGACTTAGCCTGAAGCTGCTTCTCCATTCGGTCTAAGATGCGAACTGGTTTCTCTTCGTATGATGCATCTTGTCTAAGCTCCAAGGTGCTGAAATCAACAGTATGGGACTCGTCTCTCACATACTTCCTCAGCATAGACACATGAAACACATTGCGCACACTGGACAAACTGGGTGGCAACGCCAGTCTATAAGCAACCAATTTAACCTGATCCAAAATCTCGAAAGGTCCAATGAACCTCAGAGATAACTTCCCTTTCCTCTTGCCAAACCTCATCACCTTTCATTGGTGACATCTTCAGAAGAACATGGTCCCCAACAGAAAATTCCAAATTTCTCCTTCGTCTATCAGTATAACTCTTCTGACGACTTTGAGCAGTGCGCAACCGTTCTCTGATCACAACCACTTTCTTTGTGGTCTCACGAACCAACTCTGGCCCAAGTAACCCATTGTCACCCACCTCTGCCCAACATACAGGAGAGCGACACAGTTTACCATACAAAGCCTCGTATGGTGCCATGCCAATACTGGCATGGAAACTATTATTATAGGCAAACTTCACCAAAGGTAAATGATCAACCCAACTACCCTTGAAATCCAGCACACAAGCACGAAGCATGTCCTCCATAACCTGGTTGACTCTCTCTATCTAACCATCGGTTTGAGGATGGAACGCAGTACTGTATTCCAATGATGTCCTCTGTATTCCAATGATGTCCTCAGGGCCTTTTGGAAACTCTTCCAAAATCTATATGTTAAATGGGAATCCCGATCTGAGACTATTGACATCGGAACTCCGTAAAGCTTGACAATCTCCTTGACATACGACTTACTCAACTCATCCATATAGTAAGTTGTATGGACATGAAGGAAATGAGCGGACTTCGTCAAACCGTCTACTGTTACCCAAATCGCATTAAAACCCAACTTCAACTTCGGTAATCCAACAACAAAATCTATGGAAATGCGCTCCCACTTCCACTTCGCGGTAGGCAAAGGTTGTAAAGGCCCACAAATTAAGCTTAGGAAATAGAAAAAAACTGCCAAAGAAGAGTTGCAAATGAACAAAATAGCCATTTAAAAAAAATGAACAAAATAACTCCTAATAATGAACATAGAACCATTATAAGTTATTTATGTGATATTGCAACATAAACTCACAATCGTTCTATATATTAACTAAATAGAAAACTTTGGATACTCTAACAACACAGTTAGATTATTTAGATCAAGATAAACAATTTTGGTAGACACATAATCTGGACATCCGATTTAGCACAATTCAAAATTACAAAAACCCTAAGAGGGAATAATAGATAATAACTAAAAAATTAAGTCCCCACTTATTTTATTTTGAGGGAGTCTTAAGAACCCTAATCTAGTAATTAATAAACATGTTGGGTAAAAATTATCGGTTGAACTAAGAGATGTGTTAACCACCCGTAGACACCTACTAAATGAGGTTACGTACTCACAAAACCCACCTTAGATAGATTTTGAAACCAAGTTATAGTTCCTAATTAATGAATGTTATTACGAAATAATGCATTTAGTTAAAAACATGTTAAATAAATAATTAAATCTTGTAATAAGAAATATGCTAATAAACAAATAACACCACCGCCATCCACACCGACCACCTATCACCTATCACGCACCAGCCACCATCACAATCCTTCACTACCCACTACCCACACTACCCAGCACCCAGCACCCAGCACCACCCACCACCCACCACAGCCACCACCACCATGGATTGGAATGGTTTTTACCCAACTTATTATGTTCATCATATTTACCAGACGTCTTTTTTTTGTTTTTAAAATCAAGTAACGGATTGTAATGCCAAACGTGTTCCCAACTTAAAAAAAAATTCAAAACAGAAAGAAGTTTCCAGTTTTTGTAAAGAAAAATGAAAGTGTATCCAAACGGCTCCTATATATATTAATCAATATAAAATCCATATTAACTACCTAGCATACAAATTATCTAATTTATAGGCCAACATATTAATTAACTAACTTATAAATTAACATCAAATCTAATACTAAGTAAAAATTTAATTATTAACAACATAAGATAACAAAAAATGGTGTACAACCATCGATAGCAGCATAATGAAAGGAGAAGTACAGCCAAGAGCAAGATAAAATAAAAAAAAATTATACAGCTTTCATTTTAAGTTCTCAATAAGATCCTAAAATTGTAAAATAAAATAAAATAGAAACACGATAAACGTGCAAGAAGGTTAAATGATTAAAAACAAATAACAAATTCTAACCTTCTCTTCATTTTTGGTTGTATCCATGTCTTAACATGATAGCACTTGAAGATTAAACCCTAGGAGAGATGATGAAGAGAGAGAGAGAGAAAAGATTAGGGGAAAAATTAGATTAGAGAGTGTCTCTCTCTAATTTCTTTGTATTTATAATAACCCTAATACAAAGGTTACAAGTATACCCCTGAGGGGTAATTCGGTGTAATACACCTACACAATAGATCATATCTCAACACTCCCGCTCAAGCTGAGCATAGATATTCATCATGCCCAGCTTGTTAAGAACATTTTCTAAGATGACCTTAGTAACCCCCTTTGTGAGTACATCAGTTAGTTGATTCCCTGTTGTAACAAACAGCAAATAGAGATTTCCTGAGATTGATGGCTGTCTTGTTATCACAAAACAACTTCATAGGAACATCCACATCCATCCACAGAGCAGTAAAATCTTTAATCATAATAATTCTGCTACCCCATGAGCCATTGCCCTATATTCTGCTTCAGCACTTGATTTAACTACTACACTTTGCTTCTTGCTTCTCCAAGTGATTAGGTTACTACACTTTGCTTCTTGCTTCTCCAAGTGATTAGGTTACCACCAAGGAATGTACAGTACCCTGTGGTAGACCTCCTATCATCTGTACTTCCAGCCCAATCTGCATCAGTGTAAGCTTCTAGTCTGAAATTATCATAGTTAGCAAATAGAAGGCCCTTCCCTAGAGTAGCCTTCAAATATCTCAAAGTTCTCTCCACTGCCTCATAATGAACAATCCGAGGTGCATGCATGAATTGACTCACTACAATCACTACATATGCGATGTCAGGTCTAGTGAGAGAGATAACTGAGACGACCAACCAGTCTTTGGTACATCTCTTTGTCTTCTAGTAATGGGTCCTCACTTGAGTTTAACTTATGATTTCGCTCAATAGAGGTGTCTGCTGGCCTAGAACCCAACATGCCCGTATCCTTAAATAAGTCTAAGGTATACTTCCGCTGCGATATAAAGATGCTCCTCTTTGATCGAGCTACCTCAATACCCATAAAGTACTTCAAGTTTCCCAAGTCCTTGATCTCAAATTCCGTAGCTAGGAATTGCTTCAGGTCTTGGATTTCTACAAGGTCATTTCCAGTCACCACAATGTTGTCAACATAAACAATTAATGTTGTAATTAACTTTTTTTTTCCTGACATACAAAGTGTGATCAGCATGGCTCTGTGAGTAACTCATCCTCTTCACAGCTTGATTAAACCTTTCAAACCAAGCTCGAGGGGATTGTTTCAGTCCATAGATAGATTTCTTCAGCCTGTAAACCCTTCACTATTAGGAAGCTTGAATCCTGGAAGAGGAGACATACACACTTATTCTCGTAGATCTCCATGGAGGAACACATTTTTTACATCTAGCTGATGTAAGGGCCATAAGTGGTTTGCAGCCAAGGACAAGAGCACTCGTATTTTTGCAACTGGCATAAATGTTTCCTTATAATCTATCCCATATGTCTGTGTATACCCCTTAGCTACCAGCCTTGCCTTGTACCTCTCAATCGATCCATTTGCTTTATGTTTCACGGTGAACACCCATTTGCAGCCCACTGTTCTTTTCCCTTTGGGTAACTCAACCATTTCTCATGTACCATTTTATACCAGAGCTCTTATTTCTTCCGTCATAGCATCACGCCACTTAGGATCAGAGACAGCCTCCTGAAACTTGGAAGGTAAAGAGATAGAAGAAATAGAGGACAAAAAATCCAAATAGGAGGGTGATAGAGATGCATATGAGATCAAATTAGAAATTGGATGAATCGTACACTAATGCTTCCCTTTGCGTATGGCAATGGGAGCAGTATCATTATCAATATCAGGAGCAGGAATCACAAAAGACAAAGGAGCAATGTTACCTGGTTCAGAAAAGTCAGAGTTGGGAGATGGCCGTAACATAATGGTCCCTTCCTTTTTGCATATGGTATAAACCTATAAGTCCTTCTTAGTAGTAGTCTCAGTAGAAGCAACAGAATGGATACCCATAAGGACCAACGCCGAAAATGGAACTGAAGACAAACTCTCTTCGAACAATTCACTATGCACCCCCTGAAGAGAGGTAGAGGAAGGAGGAAAAAAAAGGGAACACTCTCAAAAAAGGTGACATCCATGGTAACAAACCATTTTCCCGACACAGTATCAAAGCATTTGTATCCCTTTTGGGTAGAGGAATACCCTAAGAGGACACCACGAATGGATTTGGGATCCAATTTAGTTTGATGAGGACCCAAAATTTGAATGAAGCAGACACAACCAAAGACGCGAGGGGGGATAGTAAACAAAGGTTGGTCTGGATAAAGTAGTTGATAAGGGGCCTTTAACTGAAGGTCCCGAGATGGCATGTGATTAATCAAGCATGCGGATGTATGCACTGCTTCGGCCCAAAACTTCTTTGGGACATTCATTCTTGTCAATAAGTTTCAAGCTACTTCCAAAAGGTGTCGGTTTTTTTCGTTCAGCCACCCCGATTTGTTGAGGGGTATTAGTGTTACCCAAGTATTGGACCCTAGAGGGGGGTGAATAGGGTCTTGGCAAATTTAAAATTCTTCCTATTCCCTTTTTGCGGAATTTCAAATTAAACTAATTTAACAAGGGAAGGAAACTAGCAATTCTACAATAATGCAATTTTAAAGAAAGGATGAGAGATAGAGATAGCAAACACAAAGGATTGTTTTCGAGGTTCGGCACTCCCGCCTACGTCCCGGCCTTAAGCCTTCCCGCTCAAGGATTCACCACGATCCACTATCATGCGATCTTCTTTCGGGTGAAGACCAAACCTTTACAATCTTCTTACGGGTGAAGATTAAACCTTTCCTTGCAAGAGAACAATTCACTCTTGACTTTTACAAAGCTCCCCGCTTCAAAGACAATAATCCACGATTCTTGATTTCACAATACAATTTGAATAATTGGATTTCAATCAAGAAATTTGCTACTGATATGAGCTGAATAAGATTAACAAAGCACTCTAAAAATCTTTCAAAGATTGGAAGTGAATAGCTTAATAAAAGAGATTTGGGATTTCTAGGGTATGATTGATGTAGAAATTAATGTGAACTTGAGAGTAGATGATAAGAGTTATTGCATTGATTAAGAGTTGTTGTTTGTTCATAAATGAACTCCTTTTATAGCATTTTGAGAAATTATGGTCGTTAGAGAACATTAAATGCCAAAATGACCGTTTAAAAACTAGCCGTTACAGTATTTAAAGTTTCCCGCATGAATTCGTCGACGAGATTGGGTGGGCATCTCAATTCGTTGCCGAAATCAAAGTCAGAAAGAAAACAATGGCTCATAAGCCAATTTCATCGACGGGATCAATGTGTTTTCTTATTAAACTCATCTTAATCCTTTCTCAATGTTGTGATCCTTTTGCAAGGCCACTTGGCGTGTCTTTAACAAGATTTTCCTCATTTTTCATGACTAGGGCCTTCAAACATTTTCTTCGATCTTCTATGTTGAATTTGTCTTTATGATCTTCCAAGAGTTCTTCATTAGGATTTTTAATCTTGGCTTCAAGTGAGACTTTAACTTCTTGATTTTGAGTTTTGCTTTTTTTGCTTTATTTTGAGTAGTCTTCATCTTTGAATGGATGACTTGCATTTGGTTGAAGGATTGCTTTTGTTGATCCATTTTGAATGCTTGAGATCATTTTCATGCTTCATGCCTTGAAAGATGTGCCTATAAAAAAAAAATACTTCACAAAGCAAAGTTAGTGAAACATATAAGCACTCACCCTACCAATTACACATTCTTTTAGAACAACAAAGGAACAAATGAAAGCATATATAAGTAGAAGAAAGAAGAAGAAAATGAATGACAAATATATAGAGTAATAAGCTAAGACTACTGTACATGTGTAGGCCCCAAAGATGAGAAAATGCAACACAAATTATGCTTACGAAATGTATGGAAAAAAATTCCAGCGAAGAATTGTAAATGATTGAAATAGTTATTTGAAAAAATGAATGAATGCTAATACTGAATTTAGAAATAATACCGTTATAAGTTTTTGTGTGATATTGCAATAAACTCAGTCATTCCATATACTAACTAAATAAAATACTTTAGATACTCTAACAATACAGTTAGAAAATTTATATCAAGTTAAACAATTTTGGTTAACACATTCTATCTTATTTGCATTAAATATCTCAATACAATTTAGATTCCCTGATGTTATTATTCAAGTAGACACTTTGAATGCATTAGGTTCGGTTTCATATGGACCAAAAGGCACATGGAGGCTCCCCAACATCATTAAAGAAATAATGGATGTGGCATCCACCTCGAATATGCCGTACTTATGGGCAGCTATAAAGTTGAATAATGTTGCAAAATTATTTCTCCAAAGCAACTGTTTGTGCACAAGAGATCTATTGTGAGCACGTTTACCCAGGGTAACATGTATATTTTCTCCGCTAATAAATCGCTAAGACGTTGAAATTTTTTCTAAATTTTGGAAGAAAATTATTCATATTTTTTAAGATTTATGATTCATTTAAGATAAACCCCACATGCTTTTATTCTTCAATTCATTCGACTTTGATAACATTGCTCGTGATAAATGAGCATGCTTCATTTAGCAGTATATAAGGATGTCAAGAATAGAATGCTCATTATTTGATATCAAACCGAATAGATTAATATGCATGAAATTAGCTAACAGATAATTCTGTCACTTCTGATTTTTTTCTCACATTTCTGTATTTAAAAAAAAAAAAAACAGAATGGATCCTATGATTTACAGTTTGATTCCCAGTTTGAATCAAATTTACCTTCTTACGATTTTGCTATTCGATTTAGCAACAATGCCTGTTTTGGTATCTATCACCATTATCTGCTTGCTTCCCCATAAAATGGATTTTCAACTAATATATTTCTCATAGCTTTTGTGCTATGTCACTCCATCGCTTTTACTTCATCTCCCTAATGGCAAGTGATTGCCAGATCATTCATTCTCCCATTACATTGAATCATGAATGTGTTCCATACTCATTCTAAATGCTAATTTTTGAATCCTGGAAGCACTTGAACATCTATGTTATTGGAGGATTAGTCCAAGGCCTACACCTCTAAGTGTGGGATGCACATCATTAACAGCTGAACAAACCACAAGTACACCTAATAACTAAACACCACACACACACATAATAATATGCATACTGTAACACCCGATTTTAGAAAATCAGGGGTAATTTGGACTCTTCCATGAGTTTGGTATTTTCTTTTGTATTATAGATTATTTGGTTAACTTATTAAAATTTTGAGTGTAGTTAATCTCTTGGAAATGAGTCTAAATGCCTTACTTTTCCAAAAATACGGGAGGGAATAAAAAGAGAACGTGAGTTCTCTTCTCTTCCTCTCTTTCTTTCATTTTTCTTTCTTCTCACTCTCATTTCCCTTCACTCCAAGACCCGAGCAACCCCAGCCTTTGCCGGCACCACCACCGGAACACCAGTCACCAGCCAGCCACAACCTTGCCGCCGGCCAGCCACAACCTTGCCGCAGGCCAGCCACAGCCCCGCCGGCGGCCAGCCCCAGTTTGGGCCAAAACCCCACTCCAAAACTCCTTTAAATCTCAATTGTTCTCTTGGTTTATTCAACCCTTATTAAAGACTAGTGTTGGGGGAACCATTTGGAAGCTAAAGCACTCAATCCTCGGTAGTTATCGGTAAATTTCTCCAACCAAGCTTATTCTTTTCATCTTTGAGAAATCCTAGTCTAGTATGAGCAAAGCTTGAGATTCATGATGTGAGTAAGAATTAATTGCTTTTCTTGCATCTAAACCTTTACTTGGAGTGTGGTAATGTTGGACAAATGATTAATTTGAAGTAAAGTAGTGTAAATTTGGAATGGGTAAAAGTGAGGGTTTAGGTTAAAAATATAAATTGGGGCTTTTGTTGTTAATCAATTGATTTGGTGAAATTGTTTTGATTTATATTAATTGAACATGCATTAGGGTGAGAAATATTTTTTTTGTTAAATTTTACATGTTGAATCGAAGGGTTTAATATTATTAAGGGTATTATGGAAATTTTGGAAAATGCCCTAATGCGAATTTCAAAATGATGAGTTTAGGCTAATTTAAATGTTTTGATCTTAGATGAATTTTTGTGAAATTAGTTAAGAAAAATATGAATGGTTGGAGTGGTAAAGAGTTTTTCTTTAAGAATTTGCATGAGTATGAAAAGCTAGGAAAAATGAAAAGATTGATTTCTTGCTTAAGGTTCATGCTTTAAACTCATAAATTATTTGATAGATTTCTATAATTTAAAACGATGCCTTTTCATGGTTAAAATCTCATTTTTGAGTTTTTCACTTATAATTAATATGTAGCTTGTTTTTGTTATGATGCGAAAAAGGGTTTCTAAAACTCTAAAATAAATCATTTTCTTAAATTCAAGAGAGTGCATATGCATGTCCTAAGTTAGCATGAAAGTTTGGTATGTAACTAATACATTATTTTATACCTTAGGCGAGGGCTTACTACCAGAGTTGGACCTAGGGAGCTCCGGTGCTAACTAGGTTTGTCTTGGGACTTAGATCAGGTGAGTAAATATCTATTATAGTGATTTTTCTTAAATTCAGAATTATGGATTATTGAGTATGATTATGAAATCATTAGTAGTATGAATACTCTATAAAATATGTATATTTGAATGTTTCCATGAAATATGGTTCATGCTAGGGAAATTGGATATGGAGAAGTTCTTAATAACAAAGAAATTCATCCACTGGGAATAGGGCTGCCTATATGGTAAGCACCCAGATGGGCAAATGGAAAGATTTCACTAGGAATAGGGTTGCCTATAAGGTAAGCGCCCAGATGGACAGATGGAAAGGACCATCCACTGGGAATAGGGCTGCACATATGGTAAGCGCCCAAATGGAAAAAATGGAAAGATTTCACTGGGAATAGGGCTGCTTATAAGGTAAGCACTCAGATGATCATATGAGAAAGATTATCTACCGGGAATGGGGTTGCCCATGGGGTAAGCGCCCAGGAAGGAGAATAAAGTATTGGGAACAAGGCTACCCGTGAGGTAAGCGCCCAAACAAGCAGACAAGCAGGTAGCATGAATGTATGAAATATGATAAGAGAATTCCAAGCAGTCAAGTAAGCAGGTAGTATGAATATGTATGAAATATGATAAGAGAATTTCAAGCAGGTAGTATGAATGTGTATGAAATATGATAAGAGAATTTCAAGCAGGTAGGTAAGCAAGTAGTATGGATATGTATGAAATATGATAATTGAATTTTAATTAGAAATTTTTGTAGAAACTTTGGACTCAATGTGTAGTGTTGGAGAAAATATCAATGGTTATAAAGTAGTATCCATGAGAAATTTGTAAAGTGAGGATTATATATGATATGTTTGAATGAATTATCTTATTAAAAGATCTTATAGGTGATGTATAAAATTTTGAAATCCTCTATTTTTAGAGGAGGCTCTACTAAAATTTTTCTAAATAAGAAGGAAGATATTATGGTTAAATGTTCTTATTTGGTGAATTAGAACATGTTTGCAATGCACATATATTTGATTATTTATTCACTGAGCCATGTCTCACTATAATGATCTTGAAATAATTTTTCCTATTTCTAAGGGTAATCTCCTTGAATAGGGGTAAGATAGTAATTTCATTTTTCGGTTAACCACAGCTAATTAAATATTCAGAAGTAGGAATGAATTTGAGAATAAGAATAATTTTATTTGAGGTTAGTTAGAACCTATAAACAAACAAGGACCACTAATTGCGTTTTGGTAAATAAGAAAATAGGATTAATATATATAGAACATGATAAACCTAATTCTCATAATTTGCTAAACTAAAAATCCTGGAGAATAGAACGTGGGAGATAAAGGAAAAGAGGGCTTCACTTTGGTAGAGCTTTCAAGTGCCTAGATCGAGATTCGAGGCTTAGAGATTTGAGTTTTCTCCCTTGTGATGGTTTGATCCTTCGAGACAAGCGTGTTCGAGTAGGATTTAAGTATTAAAAGTCTGAGATTCGAACCTTTGAGGCTTAGGGTTTTCTATTATAAGTTTTATCTTGGGTTTATATAGATTTATTGATATTTGTGTGATATCTAGGATAAAGATCTATGCACATTGAAGAATAATGCATAAATAATGTTAGAATGGAAGTTACAAATTGAAAAAATAATGGTGGGTAAATTAAAACGGGTTTCGAGGGTTGGAAAATCGAGAATAATGGTTCAGAAAGTTGAAAAATCGAGATATGGGATTTGGCTGGCGTTTACCAACTAAATCGCCGACACCGATCGATCGCAGGCGACCGCCGATCGATTGGTGGTGCCGTTTTGGGTGTATTGCGATGGTTGCTTTGGGAGTTGTATTTTATTAAATTAATTAAATAAAATGATGAGATAAAATTAACTAGATTAATAAAATAAATTATGAAATTAAAAGAATTAAATAAATTAAATAATGAATGGCGAAATAAAACGAAAGAAAATAAAGAGAATAAAATAAAATAAAATGACTTATTTATTTTATTCTTTGTAAAATAACTATTTGGATTGTACTATGGGCATATTAGATAAATTGTATATTTTTTTTAATTTAGAAAGGCATGTTTGAAGAAATCTGTTTCAATTATTATCTTGCGTAATTGTAATTGTTTTAGCTTTGCATTATATTATGTCATCTTTATTATGATGGTATGAGACGCCATAATAAAGAGTGAGATTAATGAATTAAAGGGAATGAGTCTAAGGGATGACAAATAGAGAGGAAAAGACTCTATAGGTCTAAAGTCTGAGGGAGAGCTCTGTGTAATCCCACTAAGAAGTTGCGTGCCTCTCAAAGTGACTACCTTAGGTGAGCTATGTGTAAACCTAAGGGTCCCTGTATAAGACCATACAAGATTAATATTGTTGTCAATAGGGTGAACTAAGTGTAAACCTTATTGACAGAAGAACTGAGTAAACTGATAAATTAAATAATGCATATTCATATCTGTTGTTCATTGTTTTATTTATCACAATTATTGCATGTTGTATTCTCTTGTTGAGCCAAAAGCTCACCCTTGTTATATTTATTGAATTTCAGGAAGTACCTGAAGGACCTAGGGGAAACGATCAAGAACTTAGTTAGCTGTTAGGTTTCGTTGCAGAACTTTAATTAGTACTTTTCAGTTGAGGTAGAGTGTCATGTCAGTGAGATTTTAAATGAATTCAGTTTTTCGTTTATTTACTCTTGTTAGTTTAAACTTAATACTAGAGATATGCATTTATTAATGGTAATTTATTTAGATTAAATTTCATTACCTCGGGATTTGTTCCAGGTTCACGCCTTGGAATCTGCACAAATATGAGATGTATTGTGTGTAGGTTTTGGGGCATGACAGATTGGTTCAGAGCACGGTTTAAAGTAACCTTGGTGTTTGTAGTGACACCTAAGAGAGTTCTTAGGGTCCTTGAGAGATTATTTTGTTGAGTTCTTCCTTCGTTTGTTTTGTGCAACCAGACTAATGTTTTCCATATTTTTGCACCTAAGAGAGTTCTTAGGGTCCTTGAGAGATTATTTCGTTGAGTTCTTCCTTCGTTTGTTTTGTGCAACCAGACTAATGTTTTCCATATTTTTGTAATAAGGATTATGTCTGAAAGGAGAGGAAGAGGGCGAGGTTAGCCAAGAGCAAGGGCTGGAGCATTTGAGGGTTTAGACCCAAGGATTGATGCAGTCTTCTAGGCACTAGGAGACACAATAAGGCTTATGGAGGAGTCTGCTCGTTAAGCTGGAAATCGTCAGACACGTTTAGTCAGATTTCAGAGACCACACCCATGGCTAATTTGATTAAGGATTTCAAGAGGTTGAACCCTCCAGCATTCAGTGGAGCTGCAGATCCAATGGAAGCCGACAAGTGGGTCCAAGAACTTAAAAAGATCTTTGAGGTCATGGAGTGCAGCGAGATTCAGCGAAGGAAACTCGTAGTTTTTCTGTTGAAGGGTGAAGCACATCATTGGTGGGATATGATTACCATATCAAAGGAGGTATTTCAGATGGGTTGGGAGAAGTTCAAACTGAAATTCGATTCCAAGTATTTTTCGAAGACCGTCAGGGAGTAGAAGGCCCTAGAGTTTATTCACCTTGTTCAGGGATCAATGACCGTGGGTCAGTACGAGGCAAAATTCGCTGAACTGTCTCGTTTTGCCATGTATATGGTGGAGAGTGAGGAGCGTCGAGTGAGGAAATTTGAGCAAGGGTTGACTCCATCTATTAAGAAGATGATAGTGAGTATTCGCCCGAGGACTTACACAGAGGTAATGGAGTGAGCTTTGGTGGTTAAACGTGATAATGTGGATTATCTGAAAGGCAGAGATCAGAGGTTTGAGTAAAGGGATAAGGGCAAGTTTGTGCTTAGGCCTCAACAAGTGTAGAGAAATCACCCTAGAGTTTCACAACAGCAGCCACAGTGGAAGCGATAGAAGGCAGTTGCTCTAGTCACATCTACAGCCATGGTGCCAGTTGTGCCAATTGTAAATGCAGAGCCTAAGAATTTTCTGGGGATCTGTTACAACTGCAGAGAGAAGAGGCACATAGTAAGGAATTCTCCCAAGCCGAAGCGGACTGATTAGCCACAAGGTCAGGCTTAAAACCAACAGAGAGGTCCTGCAAGAGTGTTTGCAGTAGTTCAGAAGGAGGCGGATGCATCTGAGGCATTGGTGGAAGGTACCCTCCCCATTTATCATTGTGTCGCTAAAGTTTTGTTCGATTCAGGAGCATCTCATTCTTTTATTTCAGCATCTTTTGTGAATGTCTTGGGCTTAGTGCCAGAAACTTTAGAGATTGTTTTGTCAGTTGTAACACCAATGGGAGAGTTAGCTTATTTGGCAAGTTTGTAGAGACTGTCCAATTAAAATTAGGGATAGGATTTTGTCAGCAGATCTTGTGGTTCTTGGGATGCGAGAGTTCGATGTTATCCTAGGCATGGATTGGTTAGCTGTCTTCCATGCTAAGATAGACTGTTTTAGAAGGACAATAACTTTCTCAATCCCTGAAGAAATACCTTTTTATTTCCGGAGTTGTTATTCGGAGAAAGTTTTGATAAAAGGTTTTCTCTTTCATAATGAGAGTGTGGAGAAGAGTCTTAGTGTGGAGGTGATTCCTGTTGTCTCCGAGTTTGAAGACGTGTTTGGAGATATAACGGGTTTGCCTCCAAGGAGGGTAGTAGATTTTGGTATTGATTTGGTGCCGGGAACCTCACCGATATCGAGAGCCCCGTACAGAATGACACCGGTAGAGCTGAAGGAACTGAAGAGTCAGATTCAGGAGCTGTTAAATCAAGGCTTTGTTTGACCGAGCGCGTCACCTTGGGGCGCACTGGTTTTGTTCGTTAAGAAGAAGGACGGATCTATGCGATTATGCATCGATTTCCGGCAATTGAACAAAGTAACGATCAAGAATAAATATCCTTTGCTGAGGATCAATGACTTATTCGATCAACTTAAGGGAGCACGGTGGTTCTCTAAGATGGATCTAAGATCGGGTTATCACCAGTTGAAGGTGAAGGAAGAGGATGTTTCAAAGACCGCTTTTCGAACACGGTATGGGCACTATGATTTTTTAGTCATGCCATTTGGGCTGACTAATGCACCAGCTGCGTTCATGGATTTAATGAACCGAGTGTTCAAGCCTTTCTTGGATCAGTTTGTCGTAGTATTTGTGGACGATATTCTGATCTACTCGAAGTCCAAAGAAGAGCACTAGTAGCATCTTCACATCACACTTCAGACAATTCGAGAGCATCAGTTATATGCTAAGTTGTCAAAGTGTGAATTTTGGAAGGAAGATGTTAAGTTTTTGGGACACGCGATTTCCAATGATGGAGTGTCAGTGGACCCTGCTAAAGTTTAAGCGGTGATGAATTGGGAGCATCCCAAGTCTGTTTCGGAGATCCGCAGTTTCTTGGGTCTTGCAGGTTACTATCGGCGTTTCATTGAGGGGTTTTCGAAGATCTCCTCACCGTTGACACATCTGACAAAGAAAGATGTGAAGTTTGTTTTGGATGATATGAAGAGGGACATTGCTGAACATGTGTCGAAATGCTTCACCTGTTAGTAAGTGAAGGCTGAACAACAGAGACCAGCTTGCATTTTCACATCCCGGGCCTACACATGTATAGTAGTCTTAGTTTGTTACTCTATATATTTGTGGTTCATTTTGTTCTTCTTTCTTGTGCTTATATATGCTTTCATTCATTCATTTATTGTTTTGAAAGAATGTTTAATAGGTAGGCTGAGTGCTTGTACGTTTCATTAACTTCCCTTTGTGAAGTATTTTCTTATTGGCACTTGGTGAAGGTTTATTATACTCATGTTGGCTCTTGAACTTTTGAGAATTATACTTTCTTATTCTCTCTTTCTTCTGAATTTTATATGTAAAATGCTTTTATTTTTTGTACTCCTTTATTTTTCAACTATGCCATTGGAGCTATCTTGCAATTACAGGGCAGGATTGAGTGACTTCTAGAACAAGACTATTAAAAGATGAATGTTCTCGAGAATGTTTAAACTAAGGTTGCCTTATGAGATTTTTTTTTATATTCTTATCAGGCTTATATAATTCCGAAAAAATTGAGCAACTTCTGGAACAAGGTTATTAAAATATGAAATAAGGTTGCCTGATGATAATTTTTTTAATTCTTTTCAAGCTTATATAATTCCAAAAACATTGAGCGACTTCTAGAACAGGGCTATTAAAATATGAATGTTCTCGATAATGTTTAAAATACCTTATGAGAATTTTTTTTATTCTTTTCAAGCTTATATAATTCGAAACAATTTTTTGATATAGCTATCTTGTTAAGACATTGATAAAATAAAATGAAAAGGTTAGAATCTGTCATTAGTTTCTAATCATTTAACCTGCTTGATTTTATCTTGTTTTTATTTTATTTTAGAAAATGAATGCGTTATTATTTTTTTATCTTATTCTCGGCTGCTCTTCCCATTTCCAATACATGGTGGTGTTGGTTTGTGGTGGTGGTGGTGGTGGTACTGGGTGGTTTGTGGCGGGTGGTGGTGGTTTTCGTGGTGGGTGTGGGTGGTAATGCTAGTGGTTGGTGGTAGTATGTTTTGGTGGTGGGTTGTGGTTGTGGGTGGTGGTGTTATATGCTTATTAGCATATTTCTTATTTGATACTTATTTACAAAACTTGATTATCTATTTAGCACATTTTAATTAAACGCATGATTTCGTAATAACATGTCATTAATTAGGAATTATAGCTTGGTTTCAAAATCTATCTTAGGTGGGTTTTGAGAGTACGAAACTTCATTTAGTGTGTGTCATCTTTTAGTTCAACCAAATTTCTACCCAAATCTCTATTTTAGACCATTGTTTTCTTAATTAATAGATTAAGGTTCTCTCTTAAAATTAGAATATGTGGTGACTCAAATTTCTTGTGGTTTTTTTGTGCTTAACACCTCTCTTAGTTCAACCGAATCTCTTACCCAAATGTCCATTTTCTTATTAATTAATAGATTAGGATTGTTAGTCTCCCTTAAAATTAGAATGTGGTGACTTAATTTTTTAGTTATTTCTAATATTCCTTATTAGGATTTTTCTAATTTTGAATTGTGCTAAATCTAATGTCCATAGTATGTGTTTACCAAAATTGTTTATGTTGATATAAATTTTCTAACTATATTGTTAGAGCATCTAAAGTATTCAATTTAGTTATTGTAGACACCTAATTTTGCATTGCCAAAGGCCCCTTTAGCTTCAAGTACCGAAAGATGTACTCAACGAAGAAGACCTGAACTCTGAAATAACCCGAGGGCAAACCATAACCAAAGTCCAAGCCCAGGCTAACCCAAGCCCGAAAGAGGGAAATAATTTTTTTTTTAAGAATTGTTTGAGTTTTTGGGAGAAACTTTAATCCCACATCGCTTTGAAAAGAAAACCTCACTCTTTTTCACATATATAAAAGGTTACACACCCCTCATTCTCAATCAACTCTTGAAAGTCATAGATTTTGCATTTACTTTAAAAACCCTAAGTGAAGAGAAACTTTAGTTAGAGAAAAACCCTAGATTTAGATTGAAAACCTTGGAGATTTCCAGGAATTTTGGAAGATATTAAAATTATGAAATTTGGAGAAGAGAGCAAGAGCTTACACCCTATCCTCGGAGGAGGATTGGATCTCAGATTTTCTTTATTGTTTTCATTTTAGGTGCTTGAAGCGCAGGAATCATTGGAGAGCAATCAAAGAAAGGTTCACAACTAGGTTTTTTAAAGACCTTTTCTTCATTCTTTTTCAGTAGTAGTCTAGGGTTTCTTCCGAACGGTTGTGAGAAATTTGAAACCCTGATGAAGGAATTTGTTTGAAGAAAAAGTCTTAAATTTCTCTTTTCTTTATTATCTTTTTTAAAAAAAATTTAAATTGCTTTTCTTTCTTCCCCATTGTGTAGGTGAGGCTTCTCTCGATCAGTCGAGGAAAGAGTAGGTCTTCGTCGATTTAAGGGAAGGGTTCACTGCCTAAGTGGAGAGAATCACCCCAAATCGATTGAGGATGGGTGCATTCCAATCTTGAAATTTTTTTTAAAAAAAACTAATAAAATAAGAAAATAAAGTAGAGAGAATCACACCAAATTGGTCGAGGAGGGGTGCATTTCAATCTCGAAATAAAAATAAACAACTAAAAAGAAAATAAAGTAGAGAGAATCACCCAAATCGGTCGAGGAGGGGTACATACATTTTAATCTCTGAATAAAACAAATAATAATAAGAAAATAAGTAGAGGGGGAGTCGTCTTGATTCGGTTGAGGAGAGGCACAATCCGATCTCGAAAGATAAAAAGAGTTAATTTTGGCCATCCTTTCAAGTTAATTTATAAGAAAAAAAAGTTTAGAATAATGGAGAAAAGTTAAAAAGGCAACCGTAACTCGACGGATGATTTGAGGTTCTTAACACCTTCCTCAACTCATAACGGGATTCCCAAACCCCTAGCTCTTGGTTGTTGGACCAAGAGATCATTATTTGGTGACCAATCACACCTAAATCATTTGATTGGTGGCGACTTTGTAGTTCTCATCTTCTTACTAGGGCGGATGTGCTAGTGTGAGGTTGCAATCCGTGGGCTGGCTATCGCACAACTTATGGAGAAGAGAGCAAGAGCTTACACCCTAGCCTTGGAGGAGGATCGAAGTTTGTATTTTCTTTGTTGTTTTCATTTTAGGTGTTTGGAGTGTGGGAATCATTGAAGATAAATCAAAGAAAGGATTGCAACATGGTTTGTTAAATCTTTAATTCTAGTTAGTTATTTTGAGGTCTTCTTCTACCCATTTTAAGACCTTTTCTTCCTTCACTTTTCAATAGTAGTCTAGGGTTTCCTCTGAACACGGTTGTGAGGAATTTGAAACCCAGATGAAGAAAATATTTAAACAAAAAGTCTTTGATTTCTCTTTTCTTTATTTTCCTTTTTTTAAAAATTAATTCTCTCTTCCCCATTGTGTAGGTGAGGTCTCTCTCGAATCGGTCGAGGAAAGAGTGGTCTTCGTCGATTTAAGGGAAGGGGTTCGCTGCCCAAGTAAAGAGAATCACCCCAAATAGGTTGAGGATGGGTGCATTCTAATTTTGAAATAAAAAAAGAAAATAAAGTAGAGAGTATCACCCCAAATCATTCGAGGAGGGATGCATTCAAATCACGAAATTAAAAAAAAAAATTTAACGTAGGGAGAATCACCCCCAAATCGGTCAAGGAGGTGGGTACATTTGAATCTCGAAATAAAATAAGTAAAGGAGGAATCGCCTTGATTCGGTCGAGGAGGGGCTCATTCTGTTCTCGAAAGCTAAAAAGAGGAATTAATTTGGCGATCCTTTCAATGTTAATTTATAAAAAAAGGTGTAGAAGAATGAAAAAAGGTTTAAAATGCAACTGTCATTTGATGGATGATTTGTGGTGCTTAACACCTTCCCCGACTCATAACGAAATCCCTGAACCCCTAACTCTTGGTTCTCGGACCAAAAGATAATTATTTGGTGACCAATCACACCTAAAACATTTGATTGGTGGCGACTTTATAGTTCTCATCTTCTCATTAGGGGGAATGCGCTAGTGTGGGGTTGAGATCCGAGGGCCGGCTATTGCACACCTTTGGGAGAAGAAAACAAGAGCTTACACCCTATCCTTGGAGGAGGATTCAGATTTTCTTTGTTGTTTTTATTTTAGGTGCTTACAACGCGGGAATGTTAAATCTTTAATTTCTAGTTAGTTATTTTGAGTTCTCCTTCTACCCATCCAAGACCTTTTCTTCCTTCACTTTTCAATAGTAGTCTAGGGTTCCGTCCGAACAGTTGTAAGGAATTTGAAACCCGGATGAAGGAAATTGTTTGAAGAAAAAGTCTTTGATTTATCTTTTCTTTATTATTATTATTTTTATTTAAATTACTTTTCTATCTTCTCCATTGTGTAGGTGAGACCTCTCTCGAATCGGTCGAGGGGTGCATTTTAATCTCAAAAAAAGGTAGAGGTGGAATTGCCTTGATTTGGTCGAGGAGAGGCGCATTCCGATCTCGAAAGCTAAAAAAAGAAATCAATTTTGGCGATCCTTTCAAGGTTAATTTATAGAAAAATAAAGGTATAGAATCATGAAGAAAAGTTAAAAAGGCAACCGTAATTCGATGAATGATTTGGGGTGTTTAACACCTTCCCTAACTCATAACGGAATTCCCGAACTCCTAACTATTGGTTCTCGGACCAATAAATCTTTATTTTATGACCAATCACACCTAAAACATTTGATTGGTGGCGGCTCTATGGTTCTTAATTCTCATCTTCTCATTGGGGCAAATGCTCTAGTGTGGGGTTGAGATTTGCAGGTCAGCTATCGCACAACTGGCGACTCTACTGGTGACTTTGAGGGTTTAGGCCTAATTTTTTTTTTCTTCACTACTATACTTTTATAAAATGTCTAAAACGAGGATTTTTATTATTTAGTGCTTCTCTTTATTATTATTGCTTATTTATGCACCATTGAGCAGTCATTCACTACCCACCTTTTGTCTGTTTTCGGACAAACCCTACTTGTGGAATTACGTAGTTGAGCACCCGTGAATTGAAGCGGCGACGAACATTCCAACCCATGTCATTGAGCAAAAGAAATGTATGTTTCGTGCACAGATGTTCTATGATGTTGGGTTCCTTTTAGGCGCAATGGTTAGTCAACCCCTAGTAACAAAGTTCTCGAATAATTCCCAAATTGTTCCCGAACAATTCATTTTTTAAGGGATAACGTTTAAAAAGGATTCTTTTTCTCGAACTGACAAATAATTCCTAAACTGGCAAATCATTCGCGAATAATTTCCGAACTAACGAATTATTCTGAATTTATGCCGAACTTATTCCGAAGGAAGATTTCTCACAAATTATATGTTCATGCTTATTCGGAATTCTAAAATAAGAATAAGGACAAAATTGACTTTCTATTAGCAATAGAATTATTACTAAAAAGTCTATTTGAGTAGGTTATTTTAGGGTTTTGATTACATTTAATTGAATTGAGAAAAAAAAGATGATTTTGCACATTGGTCAGTCTGTTGAATTTCGACCAAACTGAGAGAAAATATGATTTGTGCTATTTATTTTGAGCTATTTCTATATTTTGCTAAATAACTATGTTATGTCAAATAAATACACTCATATATTGCTTTTCTGATTTTATCTATTCAGATTATTATTTTTCATGTTTTTGACATTTTTGAATTGCTTATATAATCTGATTTGCATATATAAACATGTAATCTAGATTATTCTTTTCTCTTAAATTACATAAAGGCAAGCTTGCTTAAGTCTATGTAATTTTTTTCTTGAGTTTGTGAGTTTACATAATGCTTGTTTTTTAGGAATTGGGATAAATGTCTAATATAGTAAGAGATATCAAATACATCTAGATTGGTAGATAGATAAGTCGGTATCACATTCTTATTTTTTATAATTATAATTATTAATTTCTATTTTTCCGAACTTATCCCTAATTAGCCGATTTTTTCCTTTTTTTAAAAACTTAACCCTTGCCAAATAATTCCCGAATCCGAACTTTGTTACTATGAGTCAACCCCTTTGAGCCGCATATAGGAATCTATCTGTGTGGACACTTTGAATAGTATTATGATGATGTGAGTTTTTTTATCTCTGTTGGTGGGCATAGATTCTTGAGGAACATTTTTTTAGCTAATATATTTAAGATAGTCATTGTTAACGCCTAAGACCTTGTACCCTTGTTAGAGGACCACTCTCTATCCCAAATTTTGATATAAAACCTATGGACAATCTAGTCAAATTTAAGACCTTTATTCGGAATTGAATTGGGCATGCTATTACCAATCCTATTAAAATCTGGTGGAGCTTTAATGGCTGCAAATCCCCAGGGGTGTATTATCATTTTTGCTATCCTTTAAAATCTAGAAAGCCTGTTATCTTGCAATTAACTATTGACCATAAAGCGGCAGAAAAATCCTACATCACATACTGTTGTTTGCATGCTTAAGAAAGCCTTAGAATTCCAGTCTAACTTTAACAACGATCAAAGCTAACAATGATCAAAGCATTCATTTAGTTTCAACTTGGGTCAGTCATGAGGGCATTAATACTTTGGTTTGAGTCTTTTTGTATTGATGTTTTTTGGATAAAACAAGTCAAGATATGGGCATATATGCCTCTCGTTCGCCATTCTTTTACCATTCTCTCTCTATATATATAAATATTTCAGTTTTCCATTTAAGAGCAAAATTGCAATTAGGGTTGGAGTGTCAATATCTTTTGCAGACTTTTGTATCACCATTTATTTTCTGTTAATGTCTACAGTTCTTAAAGTAATATTTTGATTCGATAATATGATTATGTATCATATTTATTGATTCTCTGTACTTCGTAGTTAGGTTTGGTTCTTTAGTTTATTCTTGAAATGCAATATTCAGCAGAGGTTATGCTCCCCTCTTCTGGTGAGGGATTTTGTAAAACATTCCCTACTATCTAGTGAGGTTTACTTGCGTATTTGGTTTATATATTGAGTATTCATTTTGGTTTAGTAATTCAGTAATTGTCCTTAAGGGTTTAATTTCTTACAGTTGTTTCATTCTAATTCAGTTAGTTTTGATGGCAAAGAGCTGCCTTGCAAAGGGCTCTTTTCTAATGGAAATTTTAAAGTAGTTGGAATCAATATGTTGGAGGAGGTGGCAGCATTTGTTTGATTCTGTATCGATAAGCTGAATCAATGAACTGTTATGTGCTTGCATATATCTCAAATGCAGAAAGTTTCCCTAATTCAGTCTCTACGCCGTAAAACCATCTGATCTGATTGCTTCGCATTCCACTGTTAGGTAGATTTTTATTTATTTATGGAGTTCGGTTTCTTAGAAGCTTTGCTGGATAAAAATTTTAGGTTTTTGACAGCTGATTTGTGAAATGAACAAAGAACGGCTACCAGAGCCTCAGAGACTTCTTCATTTGGACGATTGAGGTATAAATTTCTGAGTTTTTAGATCAATTGTTGATAGCGTAATTCAGAATTTGAAATGCATGGAGAATTTGATCAGGAAAGTTCAATTTTCAGATAGGGAGATCTGATATTCTGGAATCCTTTAGTGTCGATAATTATATCTATTTGATTCTGTTTCTTTGGTATTTAGCTTGATTTACAGTCCGTACAGTCTAGCATTCGAAATTTTAGTGTTCCTTCTATTTTTTTTACTTTATTTATATATCGGTATATGTCCATTTAATCATATAAATTTACATTCTATACAGGCTAGCATACATTATTTTTATTTATACATGTTACCCATTCTCTTAGGAAACAAATAAAAAGGAAACATTGATTACAAGGTTCCTTCAATTTCCATTGAGGACATACGAAATGCAAGACAGGAGGAGGCAGTCCATGAATTGTGTAAAAAAACTCCTGGTCCGGGATTTATTGCCACTGAGGCATCTTGTTGAGGTCAGTCATTTGCTCGTCTTGGTCCTTACACACTATAAATTATGTTTGCTTGATCACTTTGTTAGTTTTGGATGTTTTGATCAACATCCAAAACCTGATTGACTTCTCTTGATTATTATTTGAATTGGGCTTTTGATACTTCCTGAACATTCTGGTATTTTGGGATTCCTTTCTGTCTTAGTTTCTGTTTTAAGTTCTTGCTGGATTTGGTCTTAAAGAAATTGTTTAATTTTTCCTTCCTTTTTCTTTGAGTATTGATGGTCATATAGGTATAAATTTACATTTATTTTTGGTTATGAATTCTTTCTCCTTTCCTGATTTTTAATTTTTTTATAATTATTTTTTTTGAAGATGAACCTGGTAAAAATCTCGGTAGCATCATTAGAATTAAAACTCTAGCAGGTCTCATGTAGCTTTCAAGGTATGGAAGAGTACTTTGTAACACTATTCTTCTCTTATATTTCCTGTGTTCCCGCTATTTATTATGATGTACTCTCAAGTTCTTAAAGATCATGGGAATTCTCCAATACCCATGTTTTGGATTAGGCCATAGTAAGTTCTGTAACTGTTATATGACATTACATTTTTTTAATTTTTTGTTATCCTATTAGTCCATATAACTGGTGACATATCGCTATTGTTTTAGTTCAGCTAACTGCAGCAAAGATCTGTTCCATGCGCTCTCCAGTTGGTATACTTCTCCTAGGCAGAGTCTTATTGCTATTGATATGACATTGTGCTTGGTCGGTTGGTCCTCTATACTTTTCTTTCTTTTCAGAATCTTATTTTTGCATTTGTAGAGGAGTGGCTGAGTGGGGAGGGGTATGCTAATATTTTGTTCAATAGATTTGGTCACAAGTAAATGTCACTAATAAGACATCATTGATCCATATAATAATAGACTCTCAATTAAATGTAGGCAAATCCGACAAAGAGAGGCAGTTGTAGACACTCAATTTTGCACGGCCAAAGCCCAAGCTAACCCAAGCCTGAAAGAGGGAAGTAATTCATTTTTTAAGAACTGTTTGAGTTTTAGGGAGAAACTTTAGTCCCACACCACTTAGAAAAGAGAACCTCCCTCTTTTTCACCTTTATAAAAAGGCTACACACCACTCATTCTCAATCAACTCTTGAAAGTCATAGACTTTGCATCCACTTTGAAAACCCTAAATGAAGAGAAACTTTAGTTAAAGAAAAATCTTAATTTTAGATTGCAACCACCAAAGAATTCCAAGAATTTTAGAGGATTTCAAAATTTTGGAATTTGGAAAAGAGAGCAAGAGTTTAAACCCTAGCCTTAGAGGAGGATTTTCTTTGTTGTTTTCATTTTAGGTGCTTGGAGCGTGGGAATCATTGGCGAGCAATCAAAGATAGGTTTGCAACAAGGTTTGTTAAATCTTTAATTTCTAGTTAGTTATTTTGAGTTCTCATTCTACCCATCCAAGACCTTTTCTTCCTTCACTTTTCAATTGTAGTTTAGGGTTTCATCCGAATGGTTGTGAGGAATTTAAAACCCAAATGAAGAAAAATGTTTGAAGAGAAAGTCTTCAACTTCTCTTTTCTTTATTATCTTTTTTTATTTATTTAAATTTTTTTTCTCTCTTCCCTATTGTGTAGGGTCTATTGTCGGAGTGAGTTCAATATGATCTCTAGGAATGGGTCCTTGGGTGAACTTTGTGTGATCCCTAAATTGGAAATTGGATGATCTTTGTTTTGTTCGATCCCTAATTTGGATAGTGGGCAATCTAAATATAGTTTTCCCAATCGATGAACTAATAGAGTGAGATACTCTCTAGGTTTAATCCCTTTGGGTGAACTTTGTGTTCCCAGCTGGAAGAGCTATGTGCTGCCAGGTTTAGCTGTTTTGGGTGAACTATGTGCGATCCTATGTGTCCCCTTTGAAGTGAGTTGTGTGCTGTCGTATGATTGACAATTGGGTGAGTTATGTGTGACTCCTATGGACAAATGACTTGGACCAAGTAATAAACAATAGAGAAATTGTGATATTACTTGTCTTGTTACTAATTTCATGCATGGAGTAAATATAATTATAACTTGTTGATGCACTTGATGGATGTGTTTATCTTGTTGGGCTTAGTGCTAAACCTTGCTTTAATATTTTTCAAGAGATACCTCAAGGACTTAGAGATTCAAGAGATTAGATTAGCTAGTGGAGCATTTCCCTACTTTATTCTTTAATTGAGTTAGAGAGATTGTGGTGAGAACTTTTAAAGAATTTGAGATGTTTATTTGATTAGTTCATTTTTAGTAAGGACTTTTAGTTAATGCTTGATATTCACATCTATAATGGTTTTTATTTTGATGAATTCCCTTTACTTTGAGATGTGTTCTAGGTTCATGCATCGGGATCTGTGTAATTATTAGACATAATGTGTGTGGTGGGGGTGTGATTGTTAGTCCCTAGAGTTCTTTAAGGTTTCACTTTTTTAAACTCATCAAACATCGAACTATATCTCATTTTGATTTTTTAAAAAACTCCTAATTAATTGTGAGGAATATGCTACCTTTGAGAATTCAAAATTTGATTGCCTTATACGCAATATATTTGTTTTATACCTTTCATGGACCTTAAAAGTGGGAGGTCAAATAGTTACCATCTAGTTAATTGTGATGTCACAAATAAATTAATGAAAATTCTAAAAAGCTAACTTGGTCATTTGTTCAAATTCCAAGAGAAAGTGTGTATGATTAGTATGTTATCAAAAAAAAAAAAAAATCAAAAAGGAGTGACTAAAGACAAGCAAGTACCTGTATTGAAATGATTAAAGAGGAGATGGTACACTGAGTTGCAAATGAGATATTTTTTTAATTTAATAGATAATATATTTTAAATTTTAAATATAATATATATTACGAGCCAAGCCGAGCTCAAGCCAAACCGAGCTTATATGAGCCGAGCCGGATCAAGTAGGGGTTGGCTTGAGCTCAGCTTGTTAGAATTTCAAGCCCAAACTCGGCTTGGCTCGGCTTGTGTGCACCCCTATCTCTAGAGGTGTCAATGGGTGAGTTGGCTTGTGGCCTAACCCGACCTAGTGTAGGCCCAACTCAATTACATAGATGGACAGGCTTGAGCTTAAGGCTTAGACCCGGGGGCCCTTTAGGTTAGGTTGTTCACCGAGTTAGGCTCGATTAGCCCGACCTGATTCATAAACACCTGAAAAAACAACTTATTTTCTCCTTGTTTCCTTAAGCGGACTAGCCTAACCCATTTAATAATCGGGATTAGACGGGCCCGAATTTGGCCCATTGACACCCCTACATGTCTCTTACGATAGCCATCTTGACATTCAATAGTTGAATCCTCAAAAGTCATGTCACACATTGTCACCTCCCAAAATCTCATCTTGGTCATAATGAGACTTTGGAACCGTGACACCACATATCCAGTCCATCTTTTAAACATACAAGATATACTAATTTTGAACTTGAAAATTTCTTATTTATCCATAAATAATAATTCCAACAATTAAATCCAACCTGTCTGACCAATATATAAATACCCAAGTGAACCCGATCCATAATCATGATCAATGACTGAAAATAAACCTAAACAATATAATATGAAATTTGTCTTTTTACATCCCTTAAAATAAATTGAAATAAACAACTAATCATCTAAACTCAATAATAGGGAAAGTAATTCAGATTGACTTCCTCTCCTTAGAAATCATCTTCCTGCTCTTCTACATACTCCTCCCCTATCTAAGGTGAGTGGATTACAGATGTCGAACCCTCCTGACACTACCGACACAAAAAATACGACTGAGCAATCAAAAGCTTAGTGTATGCAAAGTCTAGGTAACAATATACAATAACATATTCACATTCTCATATTTTAACATAAATAACATATCTTACAATTCATGTGCAGAAAATAAGAAACATACCATCATGCAAAGCATATAATCAAACTCTTAACATGTGCGGACTTGTGAGACTTATAAGATGCTTGTTAGTTCTTTTTAGGTTCTTGTGAGTAGCATAGAGCTAAGCTAGATCGGTCCTTGTAACTACATGTTGTTATGTTTGTTATACCAGTCTTATCACTACATATTTCCATGTTTGTTATACCATTCTTATCACCACATGTTTTCATACTTGTTATACCATTCTTATCACCACTTGTTTCCATATCAAGTCCTTGCAACCAGTGTCTTACAAGTCCTGTTAGTTTATACAGACTCGTGACTTGTGAACAAATTAAAGAGAACTTATCAATTATCATATCGTGAGACTTGTGCTTGATCGTGTAATGATTAACCTTCATATAGGTTATCCCTTGGGTTCCGATATCAAATCATTGAATCCCACCAAAGCCATCCATATGACTAAGGTTACCGAATTTGGGGCCTTGATATCATCCTCTAAGTATTCTTCTATCCGAAGTTTAATAAATCAGTATATATGCAAAATTTCATATGAATAGCATGAGGGAACCACATCATAATCTTATTCATACATAAAGAATAATTCATAATACAATAGAAATTATTGATCTCTAACATTGTCGATAATTCATCATAATTCCATGATTATTTTCATCCTTCTTATTTCAAGCATAAATCACAATATTAATAGGGTTATTCACATCCTACTTATATTATACACATCCTACTTTAATAACTCATGAATCCAAAATTCAATCACTTCCTCTGTTCTATCTATTCATTCATCATGAAAAAAATTCTCTTCAAATCATGTCAATTACAAAACATCGCAATATATTTATTAAATTCATATAAACACATAAACATCCCTATAACTTAATTTCATACAAAACTCTTAGAGATATTATTAGGTTAGACAATGTATAGTACATAATCATTCACTCCCTTCCAAATCTTAACATCAAACCTTCTTTAAATCATGTAACGCATACCTTTAACATGCTCATTCAAACCATGATAACACATAAAGACATATCCGGATCTTAAAAGTACTTATCTTATAAAAATCATTAGCTAGAACAATATATAGTATCCTTACGATCCCTCGCTTGAGAATGATCTTGGATGAGATCTCCAAGCCATTCTTCTCTAGTTGAAAATCCTAAGTTTTTCTTTCCCTCTCTCTAATAAGTTTTAGAATGATAGAATACCTAAAAATCATGAGTTTAAGGTCTATTTATAGAGTTTGGAATCCTAAAATATTAAAAAAATCGGAATCAGCGTTTTTTCGGAAAAATCTCTTTCTCAAACCCAGCTCCGGTATTTAACCTGTAACTTTTGACTCGATTATCAGAATTGGACGATTCAAAATGTGTTGGAAACGTTACTCGAATGAGAACAATTTATTGTCTAATAGAGATGTCTCAATTTTAAGTCAT